>OY735209.1:22400610-22515610 GCA_963457665.1 Thysanoteuthis rhombus
TGTGAGATGGTGTAACAGTCTAGTGAACCTTGGGAAAAGTCTTTGTGTACCAATACATGTGCTTTATGTATAGGCAACTCGGGTTCAAAATTGTTTTGAAGACAAAATCGAACCTTTATTTTTTTTTCGGCCGACTGCAAAAAACGATATATTGTACCTAGTAGTAATAGTCAAACACAACTCACAAAGACGAGTGGTTTCCAAAATTTGAAAATTCAATTACTCCTTCTATGAAAAAATATCAATTGAACACTTCTACTCTTGGTTTTTTAATTCAGACTTATGAATGGACTACAGTAAAAGGCAATATATGATCCTTAAAAATCAGATTTTTTTCTCGAATTGATTGAATTTATTTGGATTATAATACATGGTATAAATTCGCAATGTCAGGTTCAAAGTGAACACTACGGTGGACCCCCAAGCATTATGACAGACATAGGGGGAGACTCTGTGTGTGTGTGTGTATGTGTGTGTGTGTGTGTGTGAGAAAAAGAGATAGAGAGATAGATTGATAATGCGTACCAAGAGAGAAGGGGGAAGACAGAGAGCAACCAGTCAACTGTGATTGCCTGAGGCCGATGAAACCTCTTTCTCTCTGCTTGACAAACCTTGCTCAACTTATCTCACAGACAAGGGTTTCTTTTTTGTCTCTATCATTTTCGCTAAATCATCCAATTCCCTCTCATTCTACTTATCATCATAAGTTTTTTAACGTCCGTTGTCAGAGAAAGACCTTTTCCAGGATCCGCCACTATTCTCTACAATAGGCGTTGCGGAGCCAGTATTTTCTAAATTTGTCTAGTTCATCTCACAATCTTGTATTCTGTCGGCCATGGTTCTGCATGTGATCTCTGGGGATGCATGTCGTGAGTCGTGATGTCCATCGGTTGTCAGCCATTCTTGGAACATAGCCTACTCATTGCCATATAAGTTCCCGAATAGATTCCATGATAGGACTGGGTACTAAATAGTGATCTACCCTTCCTCTTTCTATTTCTTTTCTGCTTTCCTTTCATTTCTCAACCCACGAAACATGATGTCTGTCTTTCTTACATCCTCTCAGAAAACTCACATTCCATACTTATTTCCTTCGGTTTTAGTTTCTTCCTCCTCAAAGTCGGCTCGCTATCCAGACTGTAAGCCATCCAGATCACAACCCTTAGCTTTTCCCTTTGTTTTCCAGTCCTGTGTAATCGCTGACCTTTGTCTAATAATCTACTTAAGACGTCCCAAATATCCCTCAGCGTGCGAAAAAGATTACACGGACAAACCAAGGTATAAGTAACATATTTATAATCATCAGTCTGACACGTAGTTATTAGTTGAATATTGATCTAAAATTTTCATAGTAAAATAATCAATCTATGTGATTATCCTCCAATTAACTTGAGTTCATTGATAAGAAAAGAGATTATTTCAGGGTACAACTCTACGGTAAATGCTGACTCAAAATCGAATGCTTTCCGTCAACTTGGGATTTTGACAAGACTGCCCTCTGGAGGATCAAAATCTACCTCACCTTTCCGACCGAAGATAATTACTGCTACTTTTGTGTCGAAACCTGCGTTTATCCGTATAAATTTTTGTTAATATCTAAGACTCGTCCATTCAGCTCAGTCAGTAATCAGGTGGTCGTGAATTCAAATCAGAATGGGGAAATGTGAATTTCACATATCGTTTTACATTCTTAATTTTGATGAGGATTGTTGATATTGCGGTGGGAAAATAAAGTCCACCCCAGTTTTGGAGTTTGACAAAAAATGTATGAAGTCTTTGATGTGAATTTTATCTAAGTTATCATCAACAATTGAATAACATTTATCAGAGTTCTGGGCTTTTAGATCTGACATTGATAGGCTTCAATCGAGCGTATATTCCATGAAGAGGATACCGTATGTCACTATTTCAACAATATACTACCAAATGCAACGTAATGAATATCATCATTTGTAAAACGACGGGTATGATCAGAGAAATAATTATAGCTGTCGACAACAAAGACAACTGGTATAATTTCCCTATCTTTAACAAAGAACTATGCCATGTGCACAGAAGAAAATCTTGATTTACATCACGCAATGAGAACACAATGCACTATATTAGAGAACAAAGGGGGGTCAGAGATATCATGAAAAAAAGCCGTAAGTAAACCCATGCGCCAATGAGCTGGCCATGTTGTAAAAATATAAACAACTGCTCGACATAATGACTCATAACAAGGATCCCAAGAAATCATTTGCAAAATTGTGTCCGGCAAAAAATAAGATGGCATGTCGAACAAAACAAGTTCACTAAATAGTGACTCTGCAACGCTGATGTTCGGGAGATTTAGAGGGACTTAGGGAAAGTCCATGCACAACGACAGACGTTAAAAGCTTCTTTCTCAAGTGAAATGCTTTCACAGTTTCACTTTCTGGATTTGAAATACATTTCTCTTTTCCTAGAAAAGTCTGTTCGAAGATCAGCGATTCATATCGTTAGAAATTGGAAGTTGATATCTTTGACTCAGATAGTAGTTTGTGGTTGACAGGTCAGAAGAATTCGCTGTATATGGAAGAAAACCTATCCTCGGTTCATGATTGTTGCAACACTGCATGTCTGGTCCGAACAAGATTTAAAAATGCCAGAATCATTCCTTAACAAGGAAATACACAATATAGCTGACAGCTAAAGTAAGGCCCTAGAAAATCAGGAAAATCCTTTGATGAATGAATAATGTCGTAGTGAATTTATATAAATGGAGGATCCTATCCAGAAATATTTGAAACTTTTACATCTGGTAGAGTTGAAAAGTAGGTTCATGAGAATACCCGGATCCCTTTTCGTGACCTGTCTTTTCTTAGCTCTTGAAGTGACTATCTTATAATTCTACATGTCCCTAAACTGAATTAATATCCAATGGGGTTAATTTTTAACACTCCATGCCTCAGGAAAAACGAGATGAGAGGATAAACAGTTCATATCAAGTTTATACATGAACACATATAAGCAGATTTCTTAACATTTTTTGCTGTCTTCGCTGTTTTTGCCCAGAATCGAGGCGTGTTTGCATCATAATTATAATTATTTTCCTTAATTCATCAGGTCAGAATTATATGGAATTTTATGTTCATTTATCTGTGTGTATTGTTTTCTCCAAAAGGCATGCAATTCTTTTTTTTTTTTTTGGCGTTCGAATTTGGATTCACTCCTGGTGTCGTACGCGATTAAAAATGAGCCCCAGCAGACATAATTTCAACCTGTTAACAGGCAGTATCATAGAATAGGTAATATCTTACCCAAGGATTGAGAAACAAAAAAACAAACAAACACTTGATATCTAGTTTATATATAGAAATTTTCATTCGAATTTCCCAACATACTTTTGCTTTGTTGTCTTTGTACTGAAATAGAGATAAAGCACGTTTAAATCTTGATAATAATAATATGTTTGAATTCCTTGGGTTTGAATTATAAGGGAAATGCGTTCTTTTGTCTCTGCATATTATTTATTTCACGAGATACGTGGTGTTCTATCTTTCCAATGTCAGGGTTCAGATCCACACGTGGTGTCATATATGATTAAAAAGGAACCTTTTGGGACATTGTTTCGGCTTGAGAACAGGCATAATCATAAAACAGACACTTCAAAGATTAGGAAAAAAACAAAATAAAAAAAACAACAGGTGGCAAAAAAAGAAAGTTCGGGGGGGGGGTCCATAAATCTACTTCCTCGACTCAGTTAATCAACATAAGAACATCATTTAGTCCGTGGGCGAATGAAAAGAAACAGACATTTTTTTTCGCCCTACAATTTTTTTTCAACATAATTCCCATTCTTGTCAAAACCTTGATTTCTGTGATGAATATTGATCACATAGGTGAAACATTAAACAGTTTCAGGTCAAAATTCCCTCCATATCTACCAGTCAGGATATGGCTACGGATTTATTGACCAAAAAAGTTTGATTCTAAAAGTACACATATCATTTTTTCGTTATAGGTGTATGTATAAAGGAGAGTGAATTGAAGAAAATCAACTTATAAATCATATTTTTACGTCAAATGTATATTTTTTCTAAGATAAAAAAGACTAAAGTTTGTTCAGTTACCAGCATACGAATCCTGGTCTCAAATAATCATCAGGACACTGACTATTTATGAAAAGACTGTCAAGAAATTTATGAAGAATATCTTAGTTATGAATTGTTCAAGGGTTATAGTGATGACAATGGTGGATCAAAGAATATTTGAGCCTTAGACTCAATTTCTCTCCTTTTTAAAACCAGAAATTCCAATATAGTTTTGATATCTATGCTACAGTTGCTTATGTGATCATTTGCTTCAATACTTGTTTGATTTTTGGATTTAAAAAAAAAAATTCTATGGTCCAGATTCTGTCAATTTTGAAGAAGTATAACGATGTGGAAATGAACTTTTTGAAACGTATTGGAATTTTTTTTTATGTTCGCTGTTCAAATAGCAATAGGACACGTCCACTGACACTGTCCTTCAAATTGATTCAATCAGAACTTTACGCATTTTTTTCTCACGCACGGGAGAAGGTCAACGATTGTGTTGAAATCCGTTAACGTCATCCAAACCTTCTTAACATTTAACATTCATCGGTGTACACCACAAAACTGGTGGTTATTATTTCTCTGCCATCGGCGGTTTCACAAATCACTAAAACGTCAAACCTCTCGAACTATGACCGGAAACGGGCCAGCAAAATACACTCTTTCTTTCTGTATGACGTCTTACCCGTTATGAACTATAACTGAACACACACACACACACACACACACACACACATATATATATATATATATATATATATATATATATATATATATATATATATATATATATATGTATGTATATATATATATATATATATATATATATATATATATATATATATATATATATATATATATGTATAAATATTTGTTTGTGCACGTGTGTGCTTGTATATATATATATATATATATATATATATATATATATGTATATATGAGTGTATGTGAGTTTTTGTGTTCGTGTGTGTGTTTGTGCGTAAGCAAACGTTTTCCCACTTTTTATTTATATACTGGTTCTTATACACTGCAAATATTAACCGAAGCTGTATGTATGTATTCATGTTTGAATATATATATGTGTGCATGTGTACGCATGTAGGTGCATATTTGTATGTGTGTGCGTGCATTGGTTTCTGTGTGTGTGTGTGTGTGCTTATACCGAAGTCTGTATTGTAATGATAGAAAAATATTCATTCGTCAACAGATTTCCCAATCTTTATCAATGAAATCAATTCAGCAGTGAGTCTTGTTATATATATACATATATATATATATATATATATATATATATATATATATATATATATATATATATATATGTATATATATATTGTTATATATATAGGATGAGTATTTCTCTCTCTCTCTATGTATATATATATATAGGCATATTATTTCTCGCTCTTTCTCTCTCCCTCTCTCTCTATATATATATAGAAAAACAGAGAGAGAGAGAGAGAGAGAGAGAGAGAGAGAGAGAAAGAGAGAGAGAGAAAATAATAATCTCATGCATTTTGAAGAAATAAGCACATGCTTATCACCCACTAGTATTTTCACACTGTTACAACATTAGAAATGGATTTGGTCGTTTGGGGTGTGAAAGAACACCACAATGGCTGAACCAGGTCGGGGGGCCCCAAATGGCTCCGTTCCATTGTTCGACTGTTAGCTGAGCGCGATGGGTGATTGAACACGGAATGCTAGGTTGGCAAATGTCTTGAGGGTATTGATGGAGTCCATTCAAAAGGACTAACTAATCGTCCACAATTAGAACACAATTTGGCTTCGTCTAGACACATATGAATAGCTTGACTCTGTTGGAGGTTAATTACTTTTATCTGTGACAATCTGGCATGCTTAACGACTAGAGTCAAGCTGAGGTTGGTAATCTTTTGGGATTTCGTGTCAAATTCTTCGGTTGAACATGTTTTTTTTATTGTTAACTTGGAGAAATTTTATTTTTAATTTTAGTTAATATTCGGACTGATGGTGTCAGCGATAGGTTTGCATCGGTTGGAGTTCAAAATTGGATCCAAAGGCACCCGAATAAACATCCGTCGTACTGAGTACTGATTCCATATTAATCGATAATTGAATAGGTCAATTTTGATGCGTTTTGCATCCATATGCTAAAAATTATGACAATGTCCAAAATGAAATAACAGTATGCATATATCAAAGCTGCCCTCAGTAGAACAAGATAGATATTATAATCGTGACTTTAAGTGAGGCTGTATTTGATTAGTACTGCTAGGGGAGATCACGGTAAAATAACTGTTATGTTTTTAAGTCCTCAAAACGGTTCCATGGTAAACAACTGATGATCCCAACAAGAAAGTTTCTCTTATAGTACTATAGGATTCAGTAAAAAATTAATCCCTTTGAACTTCTTTTGAGTATCACTTATGAGCAAAAAATCGATTTGTGTAACATAGTTGAGATAATCTAATGGACGAAAACAAAATAAATCTGTATTTGAGAACTTTAGTTGAAACTTACGTATACTTCGAGACTGAAAAACTTTCTATATTAATGAAAGGTAAAACACAAAACAAAACAGCAACATCTTTGGTGCACAAAGCTGGAAAGCTTCCAAGTTTATGTATATATATATATATATATATATATATATATATATATATATATATATATATATATATATAAATTGCGTTATATTATATTGAAATTACATATGTTGTTACACAGTTAATGTATCATTTTGCCTAGAATAAAAAATTATAGAAAAAGTAGCTGCTACAGGAATCGAACCCATCTGCAGCCCCATTTTCTTTAATTGTTTATTCACACACACATATTCACACACACACACACACACACACACACACACACACACATATATATATATATATATATACCGTTTCATACATAAATTTACATCGAAATGACGTTTGATTACTTGTGCATGAGAATGATTCCATCTAGTTAGTCTCGTCTCCTTTGATCATACCATGTCACCGAACAGGAAAGGCATTTTCTCTGATCACGCGATCCATGACCCCCTCTGGGCGATTCACTACCAACATCAGTTGCTGTTTCAAGTCCACTGCTGGACAAAGGCCTACCCCATCATCTTCCATGACAACTGCGATCGTGCTGAACTTTGTTATGTCTTAACCGTAAAGATTTCTATTTCATCTCAGCATCTAGCATCTGGTTTCTTCCTGCTGCGTTCACTGTCCGAAGGGCACATATGTGTCAAGCATTTGCTCAACCTATTTTCATTCCATTCAGATAAATGTCAAGCTCACCTTAATTTTTGTGGATTATTCATTTGTTTATCTTTAGATCTAGTTTGCCTACGGATCCATATCGATCTTTCCTATCTCTTACAGTTATCCTTAGCATGGCTCGTTTGGTTCTCACTTTGTTTTAATAAAGCCATCGTTTTGCATGCGTAAGTCATTGCTATTATGCCTTACGCTTTGAGAACATTTAGGCAAGCTGCTCTTTAATGTATCTCAGTGCAAATCAAATACACCAATATGTTTTGTTCTATTAAAGACCATCGAAGCGAAACAATATGTATAATTTCTTGAAAATCTAAATTTGAAAAAAAAAAAAAAATAGCGTATTCGGAAGTAGCTTTATTTTCTTATGTAGGGTTGTTTTTCCCAATACTCAGTCACCCACTTTTTCTGTCAACCATCGTGGCATGCCAGTAATGTGAATTTTCATCAAGATATCTAGCGGAATTCGATTCGTCCCTCCTTGATTGACGTTACTGCAAAGTGAATATAAACACCGCCTGGGGAAACTCTTATCTTATTCTCCTATACCGTTCTGTGTGTTTATAACATCTACGTCATGTTGTACTTCGGTAATTCTATCCTGAAATCATAGGCAATGCATGGCTTTATATGTTTGATAGCTTTATTCTGTCAGGAATGCTTGCTTCAATTCATGACCAATGAAAACTCTGCTCTTCAAAACAAATTTCATGTAAAGATTTGGAAATTCAGATTCAATTGGTTTCAACTGACGGAAATATTTAGTTTGTTAGGGCAATAAAACCCGACTAAATTCAATCGGTTCGGTAGTGTAGGGGCAGTGAAATATGTTCGTATCCAGTCGCATTTGAAGTACAATGATAATAATCTCTTCAATTTTCCTTTCCAACTGCCAGAATTTGCGTTGAGGCTATAAATGCGAGGATTATTGAAAGTAAGGAATATCCATTTTATAACTCTACTTATGGTATCACAGGTTACTGATATATTCGGTTTACAATAAAATTTGAGATGTCTCAATGTAATATTGTATGGTATTCGTTCGGATGCTATGAAAATGATTGGAAAGCGATAGATCTTATTACTTAGTGAGCGCTGTCCCTTGTCCAGTGTTGCCAATTCAAATGTTTTCATCTAAGTCTAGATGTTTTTAGCTGGATCTGGATGTCAAACATTGCTATTTGTATGATTTTTTAGTAATAGTTTTTAAAAAATTTGCAGCAATAAAGTGAGTTATATCCTCAAAGAATGAAGTGATATTTTGATAAAATAATTGTTGAAGTTTGAAGCTACATTTAATTTACTTATAACATGTAATCAATTTCGAAAGTTTTTTTAGATATGTATCAGGATAATGTTTATGTTTTTTGATTCTTAAAGATGTTTTCGGCTAAATTCAAGATGTAAGGTAAATTTGATAAAAACGCCCTTCCAAGGCATCCACGCAAAAATCAAACCAGTGCACCTGTAGACGGATCTTTTGGTTTTCTTTTTATATTTGACAGAGAGGGATGTGTGATGGTTTGTTCATTCCTCCTTCTTTGTGGGGTAATTATCAAGTTGTAGAAGGTCGAATTGCACGTCAGATTAATTCGAATAACTTGCATATCAAGATGAAGCTGAGATCGAAGTAATCTGTAAATTTACATACCTGTTATTTTAGAAGAAGGAATATTCAAGAATCTGTGAACTTTTTTTCGGGTAAGAAAGTTTATTTTTTGGTTCTGTTTGGAAAGATGATACGTATCAAATTGAAATACGCTTGGGTTCCCTCTCAAGAAGTTGAACATTTGGCGCGAAGGGGTTAGATTCTTTTGGAAGCACCAAAAGCTGAACTTCGAAGTTTTTGCTTTCAGATAGATTTGAAATTTGATATTTATGTTGGAATCGTGCTTTTCTTTGCAAGAAAGATTGTTTCTTCTCTTTGGTTTATTCAATTATTTCCATCAATCAGATGAAATATCCTTGGGCTGAAATCCAAGATGGCAGAACAGAAATCAAGAATTTTCACATGTCAAGATTATGCTCTTCTAGGGGACAGCATATTTTGCCTCCCTTATCAGATTATTACCATCTGTTGAATTAAATATCCTGAGGCTGAAATTCAAAATCGGGGCAGAGAAATTGTAAATTTGAAGTATTTGCTTATAAAATGCTTTTAGGTACGATCTTTATTTCAGATTCATGCTTTCCATATTTAAACTTGCTTACTCGATTATTTCCATCCACTGAATTGAATATCTTCAGGCAGAAATTCAAGATGGTGGCCTGAGAATATCGTTCCTGAAATGATAGTTCATTGAAACTACAATAAACGTTGAGGAGAATCATTTCAAATTATTCATTTATATCTACCTAAGCATAACTTTTTGTAAGCAGGCTTTTCTGGTTTCTATATGTGTAATGCATTTATAGGTCATTGTTATTTTTGCTGTCAGTTCAACTCTGAATCGTGTCTCAATGAATATCATTTTCAGGTACACGATCACTTGAGCCATTGTCACTTGTATTTACTGCAATGTGGTTCAAGTTGATCCACAAGATGTTAAGAAACCTTTTGTCATGTGTTTTTCATCAATCAGTTTTCCTTCATGATGATAGAATAGCATTTTGATTATCTAGAAAGATGTATGTTTGATAGCTAACTCTAACCACTTTTGGTCAAAACGATTCTACATTGGGTGGAATTCCCTAAGTTGATTTCCACTTTATGCTGGTCCAATTTGCCGTTGTACATATTCTGAAAGTGTTTTATTTTCTCTTGTCACATAGATACTTCTGATAGTGAACTTTCCAAGATCATTGATCTCAGGGGATGTTACAAGAAGAGTCAATCCAACATCTAGAATATAAATTGTGAATAAATTTTAAAAACTGTAGAAATTCACATGAGATATGATATCAGATATGCAAGAATATAATTGCATTCTCAGCAGTTATATCGCAATTGTATGCTTGAAATAGAGAAAAAAGACAATATGTGCATCCTACTTCAAAACAGTGGAAGGCAAAAACTTACAGATTTCTTGCGAAAAATGCTTTTCATCATCATCAATCTTTTAACGTCTACCATTCAACATAGATCTTCCCCAGGATCTGCCAGACCTCTCTATCGTGGGAGTCACGGAGCAAATACTTTCTGAATTTGTTTAGTTCGTCTGTCTATGCAACATGACCAGCCCATTGCCATTTAGATTTATCTATATATTTGGTTTCATACAGTTCATTTCCGAATTGAAGATCCTGGTATCTCTTCAGGACCGAATATATACACTTCAGATTGCTGTATTGCTTAGCAAGAGTTGCAAGCTCTTTCTCTAGAGAATCGTGTAATCTCATCTTGTTTCTGGCTTTTCTAAAAATGTCGCCCAAGGCTCTGGGGTTTGGATCTTTATTGATGGCTCTCAAAAAGACCCCCCAAAACGTTAGGGATTCCTCGAATGTATTCACTTTTTATTCGCCTGTTATGTCCGCTGTCCTTGGCTGGACACTTTCTGTCGTATAGATCATTCACAAGAAATTATTTTGGAGCACGATGATTATCATCATCAGTCCTTTATATTCCGTCGTTGGACATTGACCTTCCGCAGGATCCACCACATTTCGCTATAGTGGGCGTCGTTGAGCCAATATTTTCCGAATTTGTCTAGTTCGTGTCTCCATCTAATAATCCGTCGGCCTTGGTTTCGCATGTGATCAATATTTTGAGGCGTGATGTCCATCAGTTGTTTGCCATTCTTGCAACATGACCAGCCCATTGCCATTTAGATTTTCTACCAATTTCTTCTTCATGTCTCAGACTCGTGTTTTTTTCTCCCTGATATACTGTGCTGTCTTCTTCCATGTGAGGTTGAGCATGATACTCTCGGGCGTGTTGCATACTTGCTTCTCATTTTGCAGATGTGTCTCTCGGTTAAGTTCCATGTTTTAGCTCCATAAGTGACCATCAGGAGTATGCATTGGTTGTATACAGATCTTTTAAAATTAATCCGATCTTCTTGTTTTGGGAGGTTGATCCTGATCTGCCAAAGCTTGCTATTCTAGAGTAATTCTTCTCTTGATTTCTTCTTCTTCTGTGGGTTTCAGAGAGATTCATCGTGCTAGGAAGATGTAGAGGTCTAATTTATTGTTATTGGATTTGGTCTAATCTCTTTTCCCTCTGTGTTCTGTCGGAAGTGATAGTAATCTCTACATAAACCCCATACCAATCGATGCTGCGAATCTTTCATGTTCCTTCTACTGCTTCAATGGATGGAGGTTCGACATTTCAATGAGTTTGGACTTCTGAACTTCCACAAGCTTCCCATTTGTGTTGAACCTATAAAAGCATACATCTGTCATTCGATTCTTTATAACTTGAGTGAGCGTTATCCGCAGGACAGTGAGATTACTTTTAACCATGACATTGTTCTCCGTGGCAGTTGTCTCGTTGACAACTACATTTCCGATCTCTTTGATTACAGGAAAGTAGTCGAAATCCTTTTGGAAGTTCCTTTGAACTGTAGCATTAAAATCTTTGTTCTGTGAATAGACTCGCTTTTTCAAAATTGCTGAAACAAGATTTCCCCTAATAATACGCGCCGTTTTGAAGTCAGCGTGCAAGCTTTCTGGAACGACCTATCCCGGGGGAAAAACAACGTTCTGATCGGTCGAATTCTGAAAACAAGTCTCAAGCGGTGTTTTCTCTGTGTGATGAAGTTGACGCCCTCTTATCTGTTTACTAATGAAACGGAACTCTTATCCTGTTCACAAAATTGGCATTTATTGTATGGGTCATCAATCAGATATGATTTGAACGGCGTCAACAAATCATTCTTAGGCGCTATTTTTCAGGCCTTAACTAACTGGAAATTTGTGCCGTCATTTTGAATTGCAGACTATAAATATTCAATCAAATAGATGGAAATATTTAATAAACAAGGCAAATAATACGGTTCCCTAGAAAAGCATGATTTTGACGTATGAATCGTACTTAAAAGCCTTCTACAAGCAGATACTTTGAATTCTCGATCTCTGTGCCTCTATTTTGAATTTCATCCTCTATATATTTCATTCAATGTATGGAAATAACCGAATGAACAAAAAATAAAAAATAGCCAGGAGAAGCATGGTTACAACATAAATATCAAATCTGCAATCTTTTTAATAGCAAGAACGTCGAATTTCATTTTTCTTACGCTGTCATCTTGAATATAACCCTATCAAGCAAATACTCAGCTTTTTTAGAGGGACCCTAAGCTTATCTCGATTTAATATGTATCAGATGTCAAAAACCAAAACAAACTCAAAACTTCTTCCTCGAAAAATTATTGCAGATCCTTAAAATGTTCTCCAACTATACTGTTTAAGAATAACTCCGGGAAGGGAAATATATTTATGAATAGCATTCGAATCCGTACAAAAAACAATTTACGAAAGCGTTCTCTCAAATCTGTCTTCATCGGTTCAAAAGATTCATCAAAATAAAAACGGAGAGAACTGCGAGTGTATGCAATGCAACTACTCAAGAACTGGCGATTGTGCAAATTTGGCATTCACCAGATATATCAGTCATCATACATGGCTGTGTAGTCTCGAATTAGAAGTTACTTTGGGGTAAGCGGTTCAGGAGAAATCTAATAAAAATGAATAAAAATCAATGAATTAAAAATTAAGGATCGTAGATATATATCTGAATTTGGGTATACAACATTCTCTTTGAAAATACTGATAATAAGTGACCGTTTTACTTCGAAGCTGTAGTTTCGTACAATGGACGGAAAATTATTTTACATAGCAACTATGGTAGATTGCTCCCTACATCACAAAGTTTCGCACCTCCCAAGTATACACTTTTGGAATGGACGTTGCCCTAATCAAATGTGTATGTAAACAGTACAAGTACTACTTTCAGTGACATTTAAATACCGAGGAAACGATGCAGCCTGACATTGCCGGCGTATCGGATGAGGGAAACAAGCGGCAAATTAATTTTCAGATGAGCTTACATCTCCATTACCAATGACAGGCTGACATACCGAAACAAAATTTGCCGATTTAGTTAGAGCTAAACCAAACTTTTTTGGTGTATTTAGAAATTTAAAGATGGTTTTTATAGGTAAGAGGCTCCTAAATGGAAGTGCCCTTTAAAGGAAAGGACTTCCAACGGTGGAAGCATTTGAAGGAATGGTCTTTCAACAGCAAGGGCTTTTGAGAAATCGAACTAGTGCATCTATGGTCTGACTTCCAAGTTCGTTCTGTCAGCGATAGAATTGACGTAAGGATTATACGGGAATCAATTAAACTCTCACAGCCCATAGGCCTTAATCTCGAATATGATAATACTCTATCAAAATAAAAGTGGGGAAGATGTTCCTCATAATTTGCATTTGATAGGCAACAGGTGATTTTTTTCCTTTTCAACAATTCTTAGCCGGAAGCAGTGAATCATTCCCAATATGGCACTTCGGAGATTCTCTCTGAAAATCCCCGAAAGATAATAAAATCTTTGCGTAAACATCCTAGGCAGACATAATTAATAATCCAAAAATAATGATTGCATTCGTGGGGTGATCAACGGCAACCACGTTCCAAACATCATCCATCACTACCAAAAACATTGCATGTATAACTGCGAATCGCTTCCTCACTGCGTGCTCAACAAGCATGAAAGTCAGACCATAAATGTGCTATTAAAATGATCTCATATCAAAAATGCGTCGGCTTTCAAGAATTGGAGAATGTGAAATGGATTCTTTTGGAAAATGGTTTCAAAGAGCTAAAATGTTAAGAAACATACTCTGGAACAAAATAAGAAATAAATAGAGGCTGCTATCAAGATTGACCTTTAAACATTCAAACTAAAACTTACAAACGATAAAAAGACAATGCTAATATTTGATTTTTGTCAAGTACAATAATTAAACTGGGAAACACTCGGGGAGCACTTACCAATTTTAATGCCACTGTTGGAATATGATAATGCATGGATCGGCCCCAAAATTTGATCAGTTCTTACTTGGCTTGTTGACCACCCTTCCATAAAATATCTTTTGGACCTCACGCAGAACTTCTGGACATTGCGTGTGAACAAGCGGAAATATCTGTTGATCAGAGAATAATCCTTGAATTAGGTCTTAAATCCCGTCACCTCTTTCTCACCTCATTGTAGATCCTTAAAATCCCATTGGTCAACAAGATATCGTGTAGACAAACATAGAATTCTCGTAATACCATAACAGCTAAGGAGCTGTAACAGTTCATGAACCTACTCTAAAGTTCAATTAGTCCATCTCATGTCTATTGATATCCTTTCCATGAAACATCATTGAAATTCATGGATACCTTTTGGAAGTATCTTGTAGTGAGAAGAAAAGTCGGAAATATTATGCTATTTTGACATATAACTGCGAAGTAGGGAAGATAATTGTGCATATATCCGCTCAAAAGTTTACTGGGTTCTTTAGTTGCCTCTCGACAACACTTCCACAAAATATCATAGAAATTCATTTGAGACATTTGAAGATATGGTGGGAAAAAACATAGAGTTATGGCGATATTGTGTGATTCAGAAATGTAACAACGAGGTCGAGGATATAATTGAACATGTATCTGCTCTGAAATGTAATCAGTTTACCTGGCCTATTGCACATCCTCTACATAATTTGAAAGAGATGAAATGAGAAAAGGTATCGTGTGAAGGGCCACAAGCATCTACATAAATATAATCTAGGGAAAAAAAAGCTGGAAAAATATTTCTCCATCGGGAAATCATCCCCGTATCCGCCCCTAGGTTTCACCGCCTATACTGCATCCCATTCCCCACCAATCAGCGAAAATCCCGTTGAAATTCATTCAGCACTTTCGGAGATATCTTGTGGGTAGACGAACCGACGGACAAACGAACAAATATATGAACAAATAAATAAACAAACCAACAGACAGACAGGCACGACCAAAACGTATTCCTCACTTCAACTTTACTGACAAAAGTGGAACACGCAACCAATGAAATCATACATAAATTTTCTATTCGGAAACAATTACTATTCTCTCAAAATCCACGGCTAAAGATTGAGACAATGTTAGGTTTATCAACCATGTAGATACAAAAGTAACAGACAAATAAAAAAGGTGTCCATATTTTTGATCCGTCAGTGTTATCAGTGTATGCAAAAAAAACTCCAACAAAACAAAACAAAAAACAGGCTCTAAAGGCACATATGAGGGTATATAATGATGGTGGTAATGGTGATAATGATAGTATTTTTCTTATGCAGAAATTTAGACAAGGCAGAGCTGCCAACTTTGATTTCGAGTTTCCGTCTAAAATTTGAGTCATAAATATCTTGAAACACTTAGAAACATCAAGATTCTCCATATATATATATATATATATATATATATATATATATATATATATATAATCAAGGAAATATCACATATTATTGATAAATGAACGTAACTTTAATTTTCAACCGTCATTTTGTTTTTTATTAAGGTATAACTCAATTTATCAAAATCGTTATTCATTCATTCATTCATTCATCGTGATCAGAAACTCATCTAAATTGCAAATTCTGACATCTAGACTTGAATGAAGAAGTGTTATTAGGCAATGCTGAGCAAGGGACCTAATTCACATTCCGATATTTCGGTCAGTCAGTGACGGCAATCAGTGCTAGAGATGTCACATCTAAACATTCCTTCAACATATTTACTAATGATTTCACGTTGAAGGAGTGAGAGAAGTACTGATGCTGTTCGAAGGAGAGACAGTGACAGGGAGAAAATGAGAGGGAAATAGAGAGTAGGGAATAATTAAGACAGAAGTAGCAATTTATATCTATATCTATATCTATCTATCTATCTATCTCTCTCTCTCTCTCTCTCTCTCTATATATATATATATATATATATATATATATATATATATATATATTTATATATATATATATATATTTATATATATATATATAAATAAAGTGAGGAGGGAGTAAAAAAGAGAGAGATGGAGGGAATGAAAAAGCGAAAGAGGAAGCAATCAAGAAAAATAGGAAAAAGAGTGAGTGATAGAGAGAGAGAGAGAACGAGAGAGAGAGAGAGAGAGAGAGACAGAGGGAGAAAACAAAGACTGATGAGAAGTTAAAAAAAGAGAGAAGATGTCAGAAAACTAGAAAAGTGAGAAATAAAGAGAGAGCAGAAAGGGTGAGCTAGGAGAAAAGAGGGGAAGAAAGTAATAGAGCAGGAAACAGAAATTGTGAGGCAGAAACAAAGAAAAATACATATGTAGATAAATATAGAAAGAAAGGATAGCCAACTAATGAGAAATGCAGATATCGAGAATACACAGACGGAACAACGGAGATAAAGAGAATAGATATTGCTTGAGCTAAATCTCTGCCATGTTTACCATTACTTTATCTCTCAATTCTTTGTCACGTACAGTTGACACTTGCAGCTGCAAAGCCTTCATAACGAAGAACCTGACCGTAGAAAGATCACATTGATCGAAATCCAAGTGTGCACAACGAAGATGACTGCGCGGTCTCCCTCTATGGATTGCCAATCCCTTCGTGCTATGAATATATATGGACAGCTTAGATGAGGTTTTGGTATTGCCTCACGTCAATTTATTATTATTTTTATTGTTTAATTATCAGAATAAGCCATTGGTTGGGTTGCAGCATTTTTATATTGAAACCCTTGCAATAAAGTTATCACCAAGAGTTTATTCTGTTTTTTTCTGATTGCATTTGCTAACTTTACGCTTTCTTTTCTTCTACCCTACTGTTGATTTATTTCTCAAACTGCTGAAGGATTAACCCAAGGATGCAGGGTCTAATTAGGCTATTATTGGACCCGTAGCGTATGTTATAACGGGGCCTTAAACCTGAAAAAAAATAACAAACTCATAAATGTCAGAAAACTTAATTTTTTACTCGCATTGTAGAATGGTTTGAACTTTATGAACAGAATTTTCTCCAGAAAATCCGAGAGACTTTAAAATCTGGCAAAAATCAGCATATCATTCGATTTAGAAAAAAAACATTTCAATACTTATTCATAAAAGACGAATTTCAAGAAAAACAACATTTTTTTTCGAAATATCGGCGAAAAATTTATTTTCCATATGATAGTTACTTCAACTTTTATTATTTTGATTGTCTATCTCTTTGATGTTTCCATTGATTTTTACGCATCTAACGGATAAATCCATCGCAGTATGGAAATTTATGTTTTTTGTTTAAAAAAAAAACACCCAGGAATAGCACTAAATAAGTGTAATCGATGAAGAAGATAAAAAAATATTTTTTAAAAATTTGAGTAAAATGTTTTCTTCAGATCAAAAGCCTAAATTGAAATTAACCGACTAAAGTTAAAAACAAACTCGAAAAGAAAAATATTTTATTCAATCTTTCTCATTTTCTCGATTGCCACAGTCAGACTCCAGTTAAAACGAATCTGCAGCAGTTTCTAAAAAAAAAAAGAACGTAATCATTACAAATATCCCGAGGGTCCTTCCGCGAAAAAAATTCCTTTATTTGTAACAACTACTGTTGCATGGACATAACCTCAGATCAATGGTGGAAGATCGAATTAGAGGATTCAGACTACCCAGAGTAATGTCAACTGGTTCGAACAACACGTAGCAACGTCAACTGGTTCAGACAACACATAGCAACGTCAACTGGTTCAGACAACACATAACAATGTCAACTGGTTCAGACAACACGATGCAATGTCAACTGGTTAAGACAATCTGTTGCGATGTCAACTGGTTCAGACAACACGTAGCAACGTCAACTGGTTCAGACAACTCATAGCAGTGTCAACTGGTTCAGACAACACATAGCAGTGTCAACTGGTTCAGACAACACATAGCAATGTCAATTGGCTCAGACAATTTGTAGCAATGTCAACTGGTTCAGACAATACATACTAATTTCAACTGGTTCAGACAACACATAGCAATGTCAACTGGTTCAGACAACTGATAGCAACGTCAACTGGTTCAGACAACACATAACAATGTCAACTGGTTCAGACTACCCAGAGTAATGTCAACTGGTTCGGACAACACGTAGCAACGTCAACTGGTTCAGACAACACATAGCAATGTCAACTGGTTCAGACAACTGATAGCAACGTCAACTGGTTCAGACAACACATAACAATGTCAACTGGTTCAGACTACCCAGAGTAATGTCAACTGGTTCGGACAACACGTAGCAACGTCAACTGGTTCAGACAACTCATAGCAATGTCAACTGGTTAAGACAACACGAAGCAACGTCAACTGGTTCAGACAACACATAGCAATTTCAACTGGTTCAGACAACACATAGCAGTGTCAACTGGTTCAGACAACACGAAGCAATGGCAACTGGTTCAGACAACTGATAGCAACGTCAACTGGTTCAGACAACACATAGCAATTTGAACTGGTTCAGACGATTCGTAGCAATGTCAAGTGGTTCAGACTACACATAGCAACGTCAACTGGTTCAGATAACACATAGCAATGTTAACTGGTGTAGATTACACAGAACAATACAAAAGCCATTGCATCTGCGTCTATCCGGTTAGAAATGGTCCCCCAAACATAAATTCTGAAGATTAGCAAGTTAATGATACGAGCTGTCATTAGCAGGTTTGATCCTAACTGGATCTTCCATTATCAACATAGGAGTTTTTATATCTTCGAAACAATAGTCGTTAGGAATGAAAAGATTTTTTCCGAAGGAGTTCCCATCCTGCTCAGTCGTGCGTGATGTTTCCCACGTTGAAATAATTTTGTGTCACACCCTATTTTCGTGTGGGTTGGGGTAGATGGGAGCATGCTGATTATTCAAATTTATAATTGGAATATCGATTCCGACCAGACGGACGCAGGTGCGAAGCCCATGACGTTACCCAGTGTAGTTTACATCAGTGGGATCAAGGTGCAGCCTGTGATTAAGTCAAGTGCTCTTATGTCTTCTAGACGATAGATGTAAGCTAAGCCTGCTGGCTGTTATTAATGGGTTTTGATCATACTCAAATCTGCCAGTATTGATAATCAGTTACAAAACTTGTATGTTAATAAATATTGAATGAAAATGGTTCAGAATGTACGTCATGAAGCAATGATCCACAAAATACTCCTGCTAGCCTTTGTTTGTTGGTTCATCATCATCATCATCATCATCAGTCTTTTAGCGTCCGTCGTTGGACATAGACCTTCCCCAGGATTTGCCACACTTCTCTATCATGTGCGTCACGGAGCCAGTACTTCCTGAACCTGTCTAGTTCATCTCTCCATCTAATATTTTGCCGGCCTCGGTTGCGCATATGGTCTCGGGGAATCCATGTTGTGAGTCGTGATGTCCATCGATTGTCAGCCATTCTTGCAACATGGCCAGCCCACCGCCATTTGAGATTTTTTATGGCTTCTATGATGTCTCTAACTCTTGTCTTTTCCCGGATGTGTTGTGCTGTTTTGTGGTCTCTCCATGTGAGGCCCAGCATTATTCTTTCATGACGATAGATGTAAGCTAAGCCTGCTGGCCGTTATTAATGGGTTTTGATCATACTCAAATCTGCCAGTATTGATAATCAGTTACAAAACTTGTATGTTAATAAATATTGAATGAAAATGGTTCAGAATGTACGTCATGAAGCAATGATCCACAAAATACTCCTGCTACTCCTATCCAAAAACTACACCAAGAGTACGTCAGTTCCTGCTGGGTCATCGGCCCCAAAAGACTCAGCCACATCACTTACTTTGGGTAGGGGTGATGTGCTCCGAAAGCGACTACCCAAATCCTTCACCAAGGGACCATCTGTCCCTACTGAGTCACCGCAGAAACAACGACCATTTCAACAGAACTCTAAGACTATCAACAAGAAGACAAATTTATACATAGGCACATACAACGTCAGAACACTGTTTGTTGGTTCAATCCTCATCAAATCACCCAGTTTTGATTCTGAATGTATATATACTTATATAATGCGCTGTGCGACGTGTTTGTTTTTCTGTCTGTATCACTGGACTCCGCCACTAAGGGGGGGATAAACATTTTGCTGGTAAAAATATCCCCCATTCCAAACTATGAATGCTTCAATTGAAACAAATTCGCATGCTTTATCTTAAAAATAGAATACATGCGTGATTTATCCACGGGTATTTATTCTCTATTCAAATAATCCCCAATTATTGCACAGTGAGAGTATCATTTGGCCTGGACAATGTAGAATAAAATAAACAACTAAAGAAAATGTTGCTGCCCCAGGAATCGAACCTACCATCGATAGGGCAGCCTCTTCAACGTAGCCTTGCTCTTACCATCGGGCTAAATAATCGCCGCTGATGCAATGGGCCAAATGACTGTTTAACCCAAGTATCACATCGCCTAGGCAATGTAATCAGAATAAACAATCAAAGAGAATAGGGCTTCTGTAGGAATCGAACCTGCGATCGATAGGGTAGTTGCTTCAACATATCATTGCACTTACCACTGAGATAATTAGCCGCCGAATCTTTCAACGTGTTACTATGATAATAACTTATTTAAACATGAATGTAAACTTAGAATTAGAGAAGGAGTTATATTGGATGATATCAACCCGAATTCTTTTTTTTTCAAATTGAATTCAGGGCCCTACTGAGATCAGTGGCGCCCCAGGGCAGCTGCCCAGTGTGCCCATCCGATGGGACTGTCGTTGAGATGAAGATTCGTGGGTGAATGACCCTAAAATAATTCGAGAAGCACTGATTTACACGATTGTCATTCTCCTAGACTCAGTGAGAGTCACGCACTGGCTGTCTCTTCTGCTTCATTATTCATTCATTCCTCCGTGTCTTTTGTGAGAAAAATAGAAGTTATAAAAGTCTCCTGATTGTGAAGTGCTGGTAATCGAGCTTGTCTACCTTGTAAACTTTTTATGTCCGTGACTCATCTGATGAGATGGCATTTTTACCGAACCCTAAAAGCAATGAATAATGTATTAGCCCCTCCTTGTAATCTATAAGTAAATATACATAGAATAAAATAAACAACCCCCAAAATATCAACAATTACAACATATCTATAATCTAAACATTTAACAATGTTTATCACGGAAAATAAGTGGTCACTTTTTAAAAATGAATTACAAAAACAAAATTGATCTTAAAAAATCAGTAAATAGCGTCAAGCTACTTCAAAATAAACACCCAAACGAGTGGAATTTAGTTCAGGGGTAAAAGATAGAAACAATTACATGATTTATCTTGAAAGAAATCTGCTGCCTGAAGCCTCTCCGACCCCTCCAGATGGGTTCCGGTTCCTACTTTGAGAAGGCTTAGTCTAGCAGACGATTAATATTGTAGCGAATTCAAGCTCTACTTTTTTTGCGCCACTAAGCTTACTTTGAGAAGGCTTAGTCTAGCAGTCGATTAATATTGTAGCAAATTCAAGCTTTACTTTTTTTGCGCCATTAAGCTTACTTTGAGAAAGCTTAGTCTAGCAGACAAATAACATTGTACCGAATTCAAGCTTTACTTTTTTTGCGCCACTAAGCTTACTTCGAGAAGGCTTAGTCTAGCGGACAATCAACACTGTAGCGAATTCAAGTTCTACTTTTTTGCGCCACCAAGCTTACTTTGAGAAGGCTTACTCTAGCAGACGATTAATATTGTAGCGAATTCAAGCTTTACTTTTTTTGCGCCACTAAGCTTACTTTGCGAAGGCTTAGTCTAGCAGACGATTAACATTGTAGCGAATTCAAACTCTACTTTTTTGCACCACTACGCTTACTGAATATCAGTTGGGTTATTTTATCATGAAATGATGGTTAACAAGTTTTTCTTCTTCAGTATTATTACTCACTGGGTACCCCACGCCTGACACCTAATACAAAACAATGCAAATTTTTCTATCCCTTGAATATTCTTGTCATGATATAACACTTAGCAAGCTTGTCTGGCGGACCATAATTACTGAAGTAAATTCAATCGTCAGAGGGTGCATCACATCTGCGCCAGAGTTTTTTTTTTATTTACTAGCTTCTCTTTCATCTTATTACTGATGCTTTTTATCGCAACGATTTGGTCGTTTTGTTTTCTACGATTGTTAAGTAAGCAACATGAATCAGAAATGAATTGGCCACGGACGAAATTTGAACTCAAATCCTGATGCTTAAAATCATATTTGATATAGACGGTACTTTACTGATTAGATTAGAAGAATCTATCAAATAATTCTAATCGTGCAACGACATTCATTTACATCTAATGTCTTTGCATCATAATAGTTGTTTAACTGCATAGTGGTTTTAGTAGATATAATGAGTGTGGGGTAATTGAATGAATACTAATCTTACTGCTACGGTGGCATCATCTGCCTTTTTTTGCCTGTCAGAAAGTCTGTGTGGTCGGCATTTGAGTGACGTGGACAATGCACTATTTGTGGGTAAAGTCGAAGTCATTGTAAGTAACAAGTAGTGTAAAACAGGAGTAACTGTTCAAGTGACCAGAAATTTTTCTTTCAGTGACAATTGCACACAATTAGGCAATGTATCCAAGTACCCCAGGTTTCACAACAGTCCACTTCACGTCACATTTTCGCTTTTACGAAAAAAGGCAGGAAGTGAAAACGACGTTCGGTGTTTGTTTTGCAGCGAGCCATCATAGAGGTAATTCATGCTGTCTTCAGCTATCTATTTCACTTCAGCCCCCTAAACATCCCATCGCTTCGAACTTCCGTTGACTTAGCTTAAAATACCATCATCTGGAAATATTGAAAAAAACAAAAACCAAAAAAAACGTCCTCATATAAATCAATAGAAATTGTTTCCCTTTACGCCTTTCCGCATAACGAAAGTGTTTCATAGAACCACTCTATTTTTGGATTGCTGGTAATCATGTATAATGATGATTTTAAGCTGTCTGAATTCCTACGATAAAGTATTTTAATTAATAGTTTTTCTCTACTTTCCTTGCATTTTACTACTTCTTTACATCAGATGCTTTTTCCAGTCTATAACTGTTGAGTGAGCACCATGAATCATGAATAAAGAAACAAACCCTGATCCATTACGCTTACTTTACGGTCGTTAAATGCAAAACTACGTGAGCATAGCGATAAAAAGCGACTATAATAAAATCAAAGGAAAAGTATTTGCAAATCAATCCTATAAACCAATTTGCTCAAAATCTGCAATGCTTTTTGTTTTATCATCTAATGAATTTGCGAACGTTTCGTTTTTCTCGATAAAACGGAAATATCTTCATTAAAACTGCTTTGCCGACGCGAGTTTCCGTAAAAAAAAAAAAAACTAAACATTTCAGCTATTTTGGTCTGAGTTTCCAATAGTTGCCGAGATTCTTCCCTTCACTTGTAATTGTTCTTGGTTTAACGTTTTCTTTTTCAATTTCTCTCTTAAGAATACCAATAAAAAACGAAGTTGGAAATCTTTTTGGTTTCTTCTGCCGAAAAAATAACATGGCTACCAGGGCATCTCATTTTCAAGTAATTTAGCAAAGATCAGCTTAGTCTGACATAAGGCTGAAAATATGAAACACCCGGGGTAGATCAAACTCTCAGCTTACCTTGTCTCTCTCGTTCCGCTGTCTTTGACGCATGAGGCAATTATCCTGTCTCAATCCATTAAAAGTGGAGACCCAATCATCATTTATAGTAAGCATGGCTTCTTGCCGGACGGAATGTCATTTCCACGCTCACGATCAATTGCCATACATATTTAAAGGGGTCCAACTGGCCTGCTATTGACCGATAGCTTGGATATGAACTGAATTCATGCCTTTCCTAAGAGCACAAATGCTATGTGATAGGAAACTGTCCCAGTCGCAGTTTGAACCCGGTTCGCCAACCTGATTCCAACGTTATCCGTACCATACCTCCAAATCGATCTCTCTACAATAATAATTGGTTTGCTGGACAAGCTTGCCAACCACAGCGAGGCGAATCGTTTAATTTTTGTAAGTACATCCCAGAACCTTATTGGCTGAAATGATCAATTGTTTCGTTTTTCTTTTCAGTTAAATTATAGTTATTTATATCATAGGATTAATCGAGATTTCATCTATTTCAAACGTATTTTTGGTATCCGAAACTGTTAGCAAGAACTGCCACAAAAGCTGTCAAAGTGGGTTTTCAAGTTCATCTGGCATAGTAGCTGGCCAGGTATTTATCATTTGTGAAAGTGGAGATAGAGGGCTGAAAATCTCACCATTTACTCCTCATTATAGAGTGTTTTTATCCCCCTCCCTGACCCCAAACTTTATCCTAAATCTATCTGTTAGTTCGTGCCCAGCAGCATTCAGGCTTGATGCTTTGAGAACTGAGACTTTTTTCCAATGATCACTGCCCAACAAAAGGTAAGAAAAGTGACTCTACCAGCCTCTTTTCCAATTTTCTAATTGATCACCCCTAACGTACGCTACCAATAGACGTTGGTCACGTGAAAGTTTCCATTGATTGACTAACCAAAACTGCTTTGAACGGATCAATATATTTCAGTTTATTGCACCAATAAAGAAAAAGACGAAGAGGACATTGCAAGGCTTGAGAATATAAATCCGTCTATTAAAAATTGTCCATTCATCAGATGGTTTCATCAGGTATCCTATAGTAAAACGTTCCCATAGAATTTCACCTTAATCCAAAATTGCGTAAAGTGAACAAGAAATTACAATTAATTTTATATGGCGAATTTTTCGAGCTTTCCCAGGCCCTCCAGAATAGTGATGATGGTACGTTGACTAGAGTAATCGGAGGTTGGCCTGGAGGAAGGTACAGAAGACATGGTAGTACGAGAGAAAGGAAGCAGGTGTGCTCTGCCTCTATAACGGCTCACTGCAAAATAAACACCAAAACGTTATTTCCCCCCCCTTTTTTTTTGTTTGTAAAAGTGAGAAAATGGCGTACCTGCATTTTTTTATGTCATCAGAAAAAAAAATTCATGATGTTTTTGATTTGGAATATGAGTCTCTAACCGATAAAATGGAATGGAAAAAATGGTGCTATTTGTTCCAAACACTATTAAACCACTGGAGCCACGATATTGATCCAACCAAGTAATAGAAAAATAGGCAAGATAGCCTTCCAGTTCGACTGGGATGTTTTTATAATGATAGTGCTACTCACCATTCGACCTAGACCCTCGCAAATTTGCACGAGTTCTCCATTACATATCTTCAAAGAACATTCTGAAATCCGTTGGGCTTTTTGAAGATTTCCTAAAAACAAACGAACTTGTGTCTGTGCTAACAGACGCTCTATTTGGTGTAGAATATTTCAAATTTACGTGAGTACTCAGTCCCACATCTTGTAAAACTGATTTGTGGAGTTTTGGGACATTTGAAGTACGATAAATAATGGATTTTTCAAGAGTCTTTTGTCGGCAATACTGAACACACCCAGAACATTCATAAGGGTACCTACGCTAGATATCTCCTATAAATGGTTGTTGGAAGTTTTTGTCAATTCTGTATGGAATAAAAAAAAAAAGGTTTTGAAAATTTTGTACAAGCGTTACTCGACACACCATTTAGGCAAAAGCCTTGCAAATTCACATGAGCACCTCATTAGACATCTACTAAACTTATTCTAAGAATGAAAAAAAATGGAATTTTCTTGGTTCTTTTTGGACTTTTTTGATCTTGTTTCAGTCCTATCCTTCTAACGCATAAAGTACACCTTGTAGACACATTCAGGAAATCGTTTTTTTTTTTATCTTTCAAAAAATTACTTGTTTTGTTGAAAAAAGCAATTTTTGCGAAAAGGTAATTCTGCAGTACGTGCTTTGGGTTTTCAAATGTACTAATAGACACACAGATATGCACGCACATCTCCCCTATTTTCCAGCAGGCAAATTCAGGTCATTAGATGAAGTATTGTAAAGCTGGGCTTCTCGAAGTCAGGGTCAGGAAACGTGAAGGGATCCTGCAAAGTTTATTGGGTTCCTCAAAATACTTCATCTTTTTTTTTTGATATTATCATTTGGTTAGGTTTTACTTTATTTAACATCACTAAAAAAAGAAAAAAAATGATACAAACTTTGCAAGTAATTTTCGTACTTTTAATTCATTAAACACTATATAGTTTCAGGAATTTGCTAGTTTTTAGAAAAAAAATTGCTTCAAGAAGAAAAGTTCAGTTCAACTGTAACTGTAATGATAAATAGGGAGTAACAATTTAATCTTAGGGCCTCTCATATTACAGATGGAATGTAACGGTCCAGTTTACCATTACATTTACATTGTAAATAGAAACCTCCATGTAAAACCTTAAAAATATATTTTTCAAAAAATTAACACATCTCGGGGGGGGAGGGGATGGGTATGTTTTAGAACTTGGTAAACGAAAGTGAATCTTAACTTAATGTTTATTTTAAATTTCATCTAAAAAAACTTGGGGGGGGGCTTTTTAGATTCTTATATAATCATATAAACGCTACCTGACGTACTACGGTGATTCATTCTATTGCGTGAAGGGTCTTTTTTTATTGTTCTATAATCATTTCAGCAGTACCAGACATACTATATTGAGTCACCTAATCCCTGGCATGACGTGTCCTCATATTCGTTTGTTGCTTCACCCACTTTAAGTTCATGTATCCATAGGCCTTCCTCAGTTACGTAATTCATCACATGAGAAAGAGTTCTGCTTAAGCATACAAAACTTGGTTTGGTTGTTCATGTAGTTTCAGTATTGGGTCCGACAAAGAGACAGACGGTTTGACACCATCACTATATATATATATATATATATATATATATAGAGAGAGAGAGAGAGAGAGAGAGAGAGAGGGGGAGAGAGAGAGAAATGCATTCATATTGAAACTGAACATTTAAAACCGTATTTCAATGGAACAATCAAGCCTGCTCATGACTAAATTTCCATATAGCAGTGACCTTGATCTTTTGTATAAAAGAAACTGCATCAAGCTACATTGGTTAGCTTTGGGGCTACGCGTATCATTTTTTGGTCGATGGAGGATCTCAAACAGCAGCGTGTTCGTGTATAATCCTGTTTGAAATTAGCATAGCCGTTTTTGATATTTTTTAATGTCGCAACATAACCGATACAGGAAGATTGTCAATGCAATGGTTGGTACTGGCATCTTAAATCGGGAAATTCCACGGAAAAAACAATGTCAAATCTTGATGACTTTGTGCGTCGATGTACGAAAATCACATTGGAAAACTGCATGCTGTGATCCGTGGAAATCGTTGCCTCACTGCCTTTTAAGTTTTCTAAGGGGTACAAATCTGCAAAAGCTCGTGCCACGTGATTTTAGTAGAAAAAACTAATAAATCGTCTTATACATTGTCCAAATACATATAGAAGTGCTCCAGTGGTGGAGGTCATATGCAATGCAAAGACCTCTGAGTCATTTATACCGAATTTACTTAGGTGTTAGTCACAATTATGCAATTATAAAACTCATAAATCTTTCCATGGCAAACGGAATAGGCATCGTGACGTTGACCTCCCAGGTGATTTTAGGTCATCAGAGATCATTTTTAGCCAAATTTCAAACTTGCAGACCATAATTTTGAACAAACGAGGCTGAAATTGAGAATATGGGTACATCTCACGTGATGAGTAACCAGCTAAGGGATCTTCTAGGTTTTCAACTATAATTTTGCGCTTATGTTTGATCATACCAGATATCTCTGTTGATTTCATACATATTTTTCGTAATTTTCCTATTCCAGATACTCTCAATGATTTATAAAGAGTCAGTATACCAATGTCTTACGGAAATTTAGTCTTTTACAATGGTTCTACTATTATGATATGCTTGATTCACATAAAACTTTGTTATATATGGGAAGGTTCTGGTTCCGGAACGTTTGAAAAATGCGTTTAATCAAATTAGGTACCAAATATTGGATTTGATTTTTTTTCATTTTACACGAGTAAACCCTGAGTTTAAAAAGTCAATGATGTGAAGTATACAATAATACCTACATGCAATATATATATATACCTACATGCAATATATATATATATTTATATATATATATATATTTATATATATATATATATATAATTAATGATCCTCTATGCAGGGTTGAGCACTCTTTAAGTGAGGTAACTCATCCATTGTAAGCTCATGCAATGCTTTTCCATAGGAATAGAGCACTTAAACATATTGCTTAAATTCAGCTTTACTGACCGTCCAGTTCCGTAGTCCAGAGGTAGGATATCAGCCTCTGGTCTGAACTGAAGGTTTCAATCCTGCCTTGCAGTACTGGATGGGATAATGGAAAGTCTATAGCCACACTGATGAGAAGTAATACATCGAAACAGCTGTCTTTGGATGACACAATGATATATATATATATATATATATATATATATATATATATATATATATATATATATATATATATATAGTCTCTAAAGCTTTACTGCTCTAAACACAGATTATATAAATATAAGTACATTCAAGAAGTTTTTTTTGTCATTCCAGTCAATTATTTCCCAATATATGTTGATGTGTGCGTTTGCAGTCTATAAGGTTTTAATGAGATGAAATGTTCAAATGAAGAATTTGATTTTTAGTATAATCAAACACATCCATTTAAAAAGCACATTCAGAATCAGACCTTTCATTAAAAAAAAACACACACCATTGAAGAGACCAAGAACCAAACCAACCACAGATAAAGAAGTTTCTTCAACGTAGTGTCACTCTTAACCATTTAGCTAAACAGCCCTACGGAAAGGTGAAGGCCTGAATACTGTTTCTATTTACGCTGTCTAGGCCGAGTGACTCATTCATAGTGTAACAACGGAAGTTCACTACAAATTGTGTTCCAAATGATATTCGACGAAAACGACTAATGCTATAGTCTCGCTGATGATTGAAAATCTTTGGTGTAAATCATTATAGAATCTGAACCAAAGTATAATTATACATCTTTTGAATAACGACAGTTGCTATTCTAACAATATGATCTAGCATTTTCAGAAATCTTTAATTTTAGTTCTTTCCCCCCAAAATATCATTGCAGGCAATATTGAACAAATTTATGTCTCTGCCAATAACAAGATATGGACGAAAAGATCATCTAATGTAATTAAATCCACTTAAGTGGAACGTGGAGGCATTTCCTGTTGTCAAAATGTATTCGATTGATGCAAAAGTTCATGGCGTTATCTTTTGTTAATTTTAAAGTACGTTTTTAGAGTGTCATTGAAGTTCAATCAGTTTTTTTCGCTTGAGTATTTAGTCAGCTGTCATACGTTGTTTACAAGCCTAAATTTAAGTTTCATCGCACTAACGTTGGTTGCCGATTGGATTTCGTCGGATCGGCGATTCTTCAAGTCCAATCAGAGATATGAATGGTTTTATTTTCCTCGATCAAGTCATATGTCATAATTTATCGGATGGGGAAAAATGATTTAACGTCACTTCCTTTTCAACTGGATAAAAATGGCGACCTTTTGTGTCATTTCTAGAAACCATAGATAATCAATAATGTTTATATTAGAAGCATTATACATTTTTCAGGAAGATTTAGATGTTATCATGCTATTATTTTATATTTATATTGATGTCTGTGTGAAACTATGATATATTGGTGTATTTCCGATGATGAACGTTACGATAGAAATTAATATTGAATGACGAAATTGCTAATAAGTAGTTTTGTATTGATATAAACTGTTTGCATTGTAGCTTTGTTGTAAATTAAATCTACATCCGAAATATTGTTTGACAATTTGATGGATACGCAGTGAGAAAGAGCTTTTGTTGGTTTATTGAAATAAGAAACATGATCTTACGATGGAATTAAAAAGGAAATTTGAAAGTACCAAAAATTACTCACAAGAGATTTTTTCAATTCATTTTCGAATATTTGAATTTGTTAAGAATCTTTTGCAAAAATAAAACGTTTCACAGTGGTTTATTTTGGTTTTGAACAACTTAAATAAAAGAAATTTTGATTAAATCATAACTTGAAAAGAAAATTATTTTCATTGTTATGTTACAGGCATGCTACGACGCAAGAATATTTATGCAGTGATTCAAACTCGAGTTGTAACGACATGGGTATCAGAAGTCTCGATCTACACTTGAAAATAAGATCAACTTACAGTTCAATCGGCGATAATCTGATTAGATCGTAATACTACGTAATTTTGACTATAGAAAAAAAATCTGATGCAAGGGGAATGAATTACACATAAAACAAACACTGGTCAGAATTTAAACGCTTGGCTTTTTTTATTGCTCGATGCAGAAAAAGTCATTTCTTTCCCGATAGGCACCGATGATAGAAATTACGAGAATCAAAAACGAAAAATCCTGGCAAAATCTAGGAGATTCTTCTACATCCCAACCTAAATTGGATCAATTTGAGAAAACACCCGTTTGTACTTGATAGGATTCAAAAGGAATTTATATTACGGTTTGGAGCAAACTGGACGAAAAGTTATTGAGAAACGGCAATTGGTTATTTTCACTGATATTGGGAACAAAAATACTCATTTCTCATTGACAGATAGATAGGGACCAATCAATCAACAGGAAGTTGGACAAAAGTGTGGATTGAGGCTTAGACTGGTATAATATGTCATCATGTATATAACACGTAGCAACTTGAGATGTGGTCAATTTCTGGACACAATGGTTATATGATGAAATACGAAATCGAATTTTTACGGAATTGTTTTTTGCAGATAGTAAAATAGCAAACGTCTTTCCTGTTATATAACATATGAAGTCCTTGAAAACTTACCCAGTATTTTATTCGTGATATTCTCAAGAAAGAATTTGGTAAAACTTTACACTTCAGAAAACATAGTCGATTCAATATCTTTAGTTGTTGAGATGAATTGGAATAATAACATCAAAAATGAACGCCAATTTCTTTTCCCTTTCCTCTCAATAAGCAGCAAGATATTTGCACTCATAATTGTTGGGTTAGTGTTCTTACCAAGATGCTTACTTATATAAGAAGAACGAATCTTTGTTGTTTTTTTGTGAGATCATCTGAAGTACACTTTGCCCTTGAATGGTATATAAATAAACTTGATATATGAGCAGAGTAAACGACCTTTGACAACCAATTCCTGGATATTTGATTCTCAATGGAATAGCTATCAATATAATTTTGTATCTATTGTATTTTTCCCCGCTTACTTTATGTTTTCATTGATTTCGAGGTAAGTTTCACTTTCTTTTATCAAATGCTCAATTATTTCACGTGAGATTTATCAATAGTTGTACGAATAAATAAGAAATCAATCGTGGGGAAAATACAACAGAAACTGAATCGTTTCAACTAAAAACCAAAACAACCTGAAGGGCGGGGTAAATTGTTGGCAAAAAAAATAAGGAATGACTAAAATAGATACATTGATGGAAATTAGATATTGTTTAATTTATTTTGCTTTTAAGCGTGATATTCGTGAATTTCAGAGTTTTTTCACTCTCTGAGAGAAAAAAACATATTATGTACATACACTTCGTTCAAGATACTCAATTTTCCTAATATTCACATCAGCCAATAAACATTCATTCTCCCTTTTACTCTCTCCTCCTCTCTATGAATCATATGACATCCTGAGAGCTATTTTTCATCAGTACCCAGGTCTTCCAGCAAGAAAGGTGGCCACATTAAACGTTTCCACTTTAGCATGAATTAACACTTTGGATCAATCTAAGCCTGCTAAAACATATCGGGAGGTGATTTTCAAGAAAACTATTTTCTTTGAACCTTTCCAGGTGTCATATTGGTACACGCAGAAAATATCATGAGGTTATGTCTTGCAGTTTCTGCAGTACGTTGTCACATATATATATATATATGTGTGGACGGATGGGGTGACTTTTGATGAATTATATCAGAACGCTATGACCAGGAATAGAAATGTTTGGCTTCATAAAAGTGAGCATCAATTGAAAAATTGTATTAGTCTATAGAATGTGAGCTCATCAGCGCTTTCAATTTTTAATATTTGCACTAATTTACCTATGACTGATGTGCTTCGCCTCACTCACCTCACTCGTAAACTATTCTTTAGTTACTAATCTTAGTTTAATCTGTCATCGGGTCAAAAGCTGCTTACAATACCTGGAGTTCGTAAATGGTCACTCATCTAAATATCGAACAGGCTCGACGGTGATTAACTTCGGTGATCAAACGAGAATCGATGGTTCCTTTAATCATTAAGCTTTGCTCAGTCTGGCACATGTTCTAGAGTCGCTTACAGTATATTAGATTGGCCAGTGGTCATCGAGCCTAGTATTAAACAGGCTTGACAATGCTTAACGTCGCTGAGTGGAGGAGATCCGACAGTCTCTTTATTTGCTAACCTCTTCTGAAGACATTCAGTTTGATCAACACTGGTTTCTGGAGATAGGAGGCTCTAACACTAATTCTCCCAGGAACAACAAATGTTCGGCTTTCGAAGAGAAAGCACTACTTGAAAGTACTGAATTCGATTTTATATTTTACGAAATAGGTACCAAATAGGGTTTTTCAAATTTTCCAACGCTTCTAATTGGTATTACAAGAAAACCCCCACCAATGGAAGAAGTTGATTTCGATTTGATCGTAGAACCAATTGAAGTATGAATATTTTCTTTTTCATTCTGCTGAATTCAAACTAGATACTAGATAAATATGACTTTCTGTTAAACTAAGTTTATTTTGAGAAATTGGTCTGTCCGAAGTTACGTGGAAATATTGTGAAAACAAGTATGGGCCGAATTTGAGGAACAGAGACCCTCAAAAGAAGAAGAAATCAAGCGAAAAATCACACTAGAATGGCAAGCCTTTGGTTGAGCGAGCTCTACCTTCAGAAATAAACGGATCCTATTAATCCTAAAAAGAAAGGTGTATAACCAATGCATTCTCCCAACAGTCACTTATGCTGCTGAAACATGGAACCTAACCAAAAGACAGATCCGCAAATTGAGAACCATGCAAGGTGCAGATGATAAAATTATGCTAGGTGGCACATGGAGAGACCACAAGACAGCACAGTACATCCAGGAAAGGACAAAAGTCAGGGACATCATAGAATCTATTAAAAAGCTCAAATGGCAGTGAGCAGGCCATGTTGCACGAATGGCGGACAACCGATGGACATTGAGACTCACGACATGGATTCCTCCAGATCTCATACAGGACTGAGGCCGGCAGAATATTAGATGGAGAGACGAGCAAGACAAATTCAGAAAGTACTGGCTTCGTGACTTCCAGGATGGAGAAGTGAGGCAAATCCTGGGGAAGGTCTATGTCCAACAACGGACGTTGAAAGACTGATGATGATGATGATGATGATGATTTCAGGGATCAATACGTAATGCAAGGTGTTGTTATTTATATACAAGCTTGTTAACTATTACCTCGCGCTGAGGGGGGGCTAATGTTCAATAAGTTCAGATTCATCATAATCGTCATCAGACTTTTAGCGTCTGTTGTTGGACATTGACCCCACCCCAAGATTCGCCAGACCTCTCTATCGTAGGCATCACAGAACCAATACTTTCTAAACTTGTCTAGTTCGTCAGGCTATTTTATTTTCTGCCGCGTACAGTTTTGCATATGATCTCGGGGGAGCCACGTTGTGAGTGGTGAGATTCTTACAACATGACTAACCCATTGCCATTTGAGTTTGCCGACAGATTTCTATGATATGACTGACTACTGTTTATCTTCTGATATACTGTGCTGTCTTGTGATCTCTCCGTGTGATGTTGAGCATGATTATCGCTCGTGCAGGGACAATTTTTTTTTAGTTATATTACATGTTTTGGCTCTGTAAGCGACTATCAGGAAGATGCATTCGTTGCATACCCCTCCCTCCTTTTTTTTAGGGCGAATGGGATTTTATTATCTTTCTTCTTGGTTTTGAAAAATCGAGCTTGCCCTACCGAAATTTTGCTTTCCCTGTTCATTCGAAGATTTCATCTCCAAAGGGAGATCCAAATTAACTTACTTGTTTGATAGCTCTTCCATACAGCTAGGCGAGTCCCTCTTTTTTTGTATCAAAAATTCGTCTTGATCGATTTTGAGCAAGAATTTAAAGGAATAGAAGCGAAAAAAAACTTGCTTTTTTATTTACTGAGTCGATTCTATGAATAAAACATTTTCAAGAAATACAAGCATGACTAAATGCATGCCTTGTTATGTTGATTACAAACATGTGGCTCTTCTCGCGTAATATTCCTGTTTTTAACTCCTATGAACCAAGAACTCACAAGCAATAAATCCGTTCTTCAAATACTTTTGATAAGTATTCTCCATTTCCTTTCTATTTATCAATCTTTATCTCTATATACATATGTATACGATGCAACTTCAGCAGAAAAGATTAACTACGTGTATTCATCTTGTACAATCATATTGTCAGTCTTGCTCTACGGATGAAACCTTATCAAATCTGTCTTTTGAAACCTATGCAGAATATTGCTGTTCGTTTTTTGAAAGAAACAGTGTTGGAAACGTTTTTTGCATCGCTGCTACTACAAAGTGGTTAAGAACAAGGTGGTATCATTTCCAATTGAATTATCAACACAGGTTTCCTCCGCAATCTGAAATTGGAGATTCGATGAAGTCTACCTGTAACCCTAAAAGGGTGTAAAGTGACGAAGCAATTGCTATCAATCCATACAAAAAAACATTTCGAAAGCTCTCTGAGCCCGATACAGTGATGATGTGTTAGGCTAGGTTTTCGTAGATCAAGGTGGCAGATGGTGCAGAACACTGAGGTATAGGAAGGAGAGGGTTCACGCTGCCTCTATGAAGTCTCGCAGCAAAACATATGCTGAACGTTATTTTTGCTTTTTCTTCGTAAAATGAGCGTGAATCAAACTTTCGGAAAGCTAAGGATGCTTGGATGTAAGAATGAAGTAAGGAAACACAAGTATTGACTATATTGTAAAACAGTGAATAAGAACCTTCTCGTAACAAAGGGCCCCTTTCCTTAAAATGAATTTTCTCACAGACCCCAGGCTTTTGAAAGGTTTGCCAATTCAACAAATTAACGGATCCCCAGTATATGGAATTTGGTGGTGGGGTAGGGAGCTGAAAAAAGATTTCTTCTGAAACAAATTTTTATCTATTTGTTTCAATTGCCCAAGCCAACATTTTCATAAAAAGAAAAATTTGAAGAATTATTGATTCAAAAAAAAAAAAAATGACTTGTTTTTTTTCCCTATATCAGAAAAAAAATTCTAGAGTGTCATCTGGAAAAATGGACGATTTCAAGATTGCAGTTGGCCAACAGGAAATTGATTTTCGCACCGTGAAACAAACTAAATTATTTCTTTAGCACGTCCTCAAACTAATCCGGGCAACGATCTTCTGCTGCAGAAATAATTAAATCCTGGGAGACTCAATATAGCAAATATTAGAAGGTTTTAACGATTTATCATAGCAAACTATTAGCAAAAGAAGCTCCCAGAGAATTGGAAAGCATAACTGCAAATATAAAAACAAAACCATATTCACTTTGCTAGAAGTCATCAATGAAACTTTAAGGAAAAAAAAATGTAAGAAAAATACTGATCGGATAATGAAAAGAAAAACCCATATTTCTGAACAAGTAATAATAACGCTTCGAGTGTCTTGCAATTTATCCAAAATTCAAGGGCCAGGTAAGAACAGTTACATTTGGAGTTCCCCAGAGTAAAACAATCGTTTTTTCATTCATTTCTCATCGATATCCACTAGGCCAGTGAGAGGGTTCAGGAATTGGTGCTTTATCTCGCGGTATTTGGCGTGGTATAGAAATCGTTCTCCTTCTGAGCAGGATTACTGGTATCGCTATAGAAGGCTCTGTACACGATAGCCAGCTGCTCAGAGCTCCGGGTATACACAGTTGGTAACCCATCTAGGTATCAATTCTAATGAAATTAGTTCAATCCTCACTGAGTGTCGTCTTTGGCTAATAGTAGTAAATCCTTCACAGCGGAATAATTGTTATTGAGCTGGTATCGGAGAGTATTACGAATGGAATGGGTTCAATTCTTATATTTTCAGCTAAGCAGAACGTCAATATTGACATTTCATCGAACTTACATTAGTAACACGTGAACCCACACATTGTAGAGTACCCATTAAGGATTGAACTAACTTTGTAGTATTTGTGTACTAGATCAGCTTGCTAACAATTGGTTTGCACCTAATGGAATTTCACCAAAATTTGTTCAGTTCAGCCAAGTGGTTCTCAACTCATGGTATCAATACATCCTGGGATATGGGAAGCAAATGTTGGGGGTATTGGAGGCGATGGGGAGAAAATTGAAGGAAAAAATAATCACTTTTACCATTCCGTCCACGTGGGGACACATGAAAATAGGATCTCGAACGATAGTCATTGTTGTCTGTTGCAGAAATATGAACACGGCACAGGTGATGAAAAGAGTTTGTTGTAAGTAATCTTCTCTTGTTCGTTGCAGTTGATAATTCTATCATTACATCTCGCCCCAATCATCATATTGGTGGTTATCTTCTGATTTTTTCAAAGATTAGACTTTAAAAAGAATTAGACATCAAATGTGCCTCGGAAATCTTAAAGCTTTTAGAACGATGATGATGATGATGATGAGGCTTATTTTGATGGTGAGGGTATCAGAACATAACGGCCGGCGCACGGATGGTTTCAGACCTTAAAAGAGGTTAGAACCCCTGCTGTAGTACAAGATGACAGCCGTATCGTACCTACTAAAGACCAACAGTAGCGAGGGAATGCGACCATTGTCCCATGGTAATCGGTAATTATTGAGATTCATTGAGATTAGCTCAATTGAGCTCAAAGTCACACACACAGGGTCGAACTCACTACATTGGAGACTAGCTTAGCAATCATTACAACACCCTGAGGCACCAGGGAAAGATCGTTACCGGGCAAGATATCTGGTTAAAGCAACTAGTGTGTGAGAGAAATTGAGTGCAAATAGATTACAGACGGACAAAAATTCATTTTGAAATCAACGCTTACTTTTTACTTTTTTTTTTTAGATGCACTAATATCGTTCCCAATCTCTGACTGAAAGGTTGACATATTGAAATGTGAGGTACACCCCTTGCTCAGTGTTGTCATCTTAGATCTTTTCTCATTTTAATCTAAACGTTGTTGGCTCCGTCTACATACCAGAATGAGAAATCCAAATGATTTCTTATAAAATCCGTAATATCTTTTATTCAATCTTTAGTAATAAAACGTAATATTTTTCAATTAACATGGCAATATTTTACGAAAATAAATCTTGAAGATCAAAGTTAAATTTAATTTTCTAATATGTAATAAATTTCCAAGGCTTTACATATAAATTTGGATGTTTCTGGGTGTTTTAAGATATTTTTGACTCAATAAGAGATGTAGATTTGGAAATGAAATTGGCAATACTTCTTTTAAATCCTCAAGTAAGTTGAGCACCCATGGTCTGGCTTTCAGGCTTGTTGAAAAGCTCGAAGCTATTTTCTTTGTCAGTCGGCACCTATGAGCTGTCTTTAGAATTTCTCGTTTTTCTATTGAAAATACGATTTTTCAGTTCTACGTAAGATAAGAGCTATCAACAACAGGTTATTTAGCTTTGTAATCGAAAATGTAGATCTGAAGAAAGTAGATCACTACATCTACCTACAACAATAAATATCAATAAACTCCTCGGAAGAAGAAGAAATCAAGCAAAGAATCAATTTAGATTGACTAGCTTTCAATAGAGTCAGTTCAACCCCCCAAAACAAGAAAATCCCATTATTCCTGAAAGGAAAGGTATACAACCGATGGATCTTTCAGATGTAGCAAAAACACAGCACTTAACGGTAAGAATAAACCCTTGTGCAACGTGCACAGGAGAGATTCATGCTCAACATCATTGGAGAATTCAGAAGACAGCACGGTATATTAGATGAGAAATGGGAGTCAGAGATATCAGAGAAACTATTAGAAAACTCGAATCACGATGGGCTGGCCATGTTGCAATAATAGCAGTCAGCCAATGGACATCACAAAATTGGGTCCAAGAGATCACATACAAAACTGTGGCGGACAAACTCTTAGACAGCGTGACGAAATAGTACAAGTTCAGGAAGTATTGGCACCGCAACGCCCATGATAGTAAGGTCTGGCAAATTCTGGGGAATGTCCAAGTCTAACAACGGACAGTAAAATTCCGTTGCTGCTGACAGTGATTTTATTTACTAAATTTAGTTTAGTCCATAACAAGACATAACTTTTAGGCAAACGGTAATAGTAAGTATTTGCATTAGCTTCTTGTTAACCGTCAGCCAATGAAAGGTGCCATAGATTCAAGCGTAGTTATTTAATGATCTTAGTTTAGACCGGCAGTGAGTCGCCCAGTGATAATCGAATTCGGTATCCAGTGATAACGGGCTGCTAAATTAGCTCGTTAAAACTGGGTGACCAATACCTATGCACATAGGTATTTACTAAGTATAGCTTAACCCTAAACCACCCGTGTGGCACCAAGTGTAGATGTGACCTACTACTCAGCTGTAATATTTTGTTAGATTGGTGACCCCTACCCGATGGCAAGGTGCTCAAAACCTACCAATCTTGACTTTGTTTGACACAGTCTCATGTGTATTGAGCACCTAGTGGGGATCGAACTGATTACATAGTAATAATTGCCACATAAACATTATGCGATGGGGAGTCAACATAAAAGAGGTAACTAGTCAGTGTAGCTATCTGGCACAAGGCCACAGGAATAGGAGACCAGTATATATCGAACTTAATACACTGTAATACTGGCTTAGTGGATAAGCCTGCTAATCATTGCTCAATACTGAGGTACCCTAAAGTAAATAGCTATGAAGTTTAGTTTTGTTTACCACAAGACAAAAATGTAGTGCATCCAATGATATTCGAACTCACTTCAAAGTAGTTATCATGATAAGCCTGTTAACCATTGTTCAACGATGAGACGCCCAAAAGTAGATAGTTACAAGGCTCAACTTAATTTGACCCCAGATTATAGGCACTGTGTACCCAGGGAGGATCGAACACATGACACAAAAGTGACAATTTGGTAGATTAACTTTTCAACCCCCACCAAGTTTCACCGACCTTTCATGTAATGGAGATGAGCAGTCACATCGGCTTTGATATAGTTTACTGCTAATGACAGGGGTTTCCGTAATTACAATTCTGTGACTGATTCAATAAGGTTTCTGTTTAATTGAAATTGATTGCAATCCAGTTCTCTCTTTGAGTCAGGGCTTTTATCTTGCTACGGATAAGTTGCAATGGATAAGTTGGCTTCTATCTTGCAATATTACTCTTCACCACACTCAGCAGTTAATGGGTTTCAATACCGATTTCCCTAATGTATCTATAGAAGAGTCTTTTTTTCCCCAAGTAAACCTATTCTGAAAAACGTCAATGCTTATGTAGAAGATACTTTAGCTGAATTCTTTGCATCGTAGATTGAGCCAACCTCGAGCGAACCTTCTTACCAAAAGAAGATTGTGCAGTTGAATAAAAGAAAGGGACATGTAGATCGATGGGTTTATCCTAAGTAACTGAAAAAATATTGAATAGAAGTAGAACAGGTCTGGTTATTCACTCGATCGAAACCCATGTGATGACCAAGGTCTTTTGGCAGCATACCGTGTTGGGGATGAAAAATGAAAAAAATCCGAAAAAGGGGCGATCAATAAAGGAATCACTTCTGTCACCTTTTCTTGTGTGGTAAAAATTAAAAAAAAAACGGATTTTCCAAGCACAAGCATGACTGTTGCCGGGCACAAACTAAGGGATCAATTTAGCATGAACTTGCATTGCTAATCAAAGTATTCACTAAAATCGTTAGGGGCTGGGATAAAAAAAAAAGAAGGTTTCCTATAGACTTAAGACGTAAAAATTTAAATTTCTAGATCTCTAGCCCCATTGATACGGTCTGTATGTGTGATACATACATAGGCAGCCAGACAAGCTGTAAAACTGAAGAAACCTATGTGGGCAGTTTTTGTGACAGTCTTGGTTGACAGTATTTTACAGAAAGAAATAACGTGCAACATTTTGGCCCGTTTCTCTTTGAATCTTTTATGAATATCCAACATATTTTTTCTTCTATTTTTTTTTCGGACAACCGAATCTATTCTTCCGTGTCCTTGATGCTGAGGCTGAAAAAGAGATTCTTTTGTCCGAGAGAAACAAAATTGAATGTTAATGTCTCTTTTCAAAGTTAGAGACAATGTATTTATTTATTCATTCATTCATTGTGATCGTTTTCTCAAATCTTGGTTTACCACAAGGGAGCGCTCGATTTTCTTAATACTGCATGAGTTTATGAATGGTATGAATATCGATCGATTCCCGAATCTCAACCAATTATACGAAGTCGTTCACGTTTGTAAAGTAGATCAAGTAATGCATTCATGATGGCCTTGAATCCAAATGTCACAAAGTATATATATATATATATATATATATATATATATATATATATATATATATATATTAGCATCAATATTATCAGTAGCATCAGCAGCATCAGCAGTAGCCTTTTAGCTTCTGTTGTTGGACATAGATCTTCCCCAAGATTCGCAAGACATCTCGATTGTGGACGTCGCAGAGCCAATGCTTTTTGAATTTATCTAGTTAGTTACGTTAACTTATTTCCTGCTGGACACAATTTGCCATATGGTCTCTGAAGATCCACGTTGTGAGTCCAGCAGTTGTCTGACATTCTTGCAGCATATCCAGCCCATCGCTGTTAGAGTTTTGTAATGGTTTCTATGATATCTCTAATCTTTTTCTCAGATACACTGTGCTATCTTATGATCTCTGCACGATGATTTAGCATGATTTTTTTATGTGCACATTGCATGGCTCTCAGTTTTGGGAGTCAATCGCTTGGTTCGGTTCCATGTGTCTACTCCATGAGTGACTATCGGGAGGATGAATTGACTGAATACATTTCTTTCCAATGACTGGTGGTATTTCCTTGTTTTTGAAACTCGAGCTTGCTCAACAGACAGCTTGCCAACTTAATGTGATACTTCATTTGATTTCTTTTGGGGATTTCATAGAGATTCGATGTTTTCTGTTCGGTCAACATGTTTTAGCTTTGTGTTTCTAATTTTGATCGTTGTGTCTTTTGTCCTCAGTCTGTCTGTTAGGTAAAACTTTGTTTTGCTGATTTCAGGCGAGGACCAACTTTCTTGCCTTTTTCATTTAGTTCGTCTAGCATTATTTGGAGATCATGAAGGTCCTCTTCAAAGAGATCGACGTGGTTAGCAAATCTAAGGTGACAGGTACTCATTATCATTATTATTATCATTATTATTAGTATTAATATTATTATCATTTTTATTATTATTATTATTATTATTATTATTATTATTATTATTATCATTATTATTATTTTGATCCTTTGTTATCCTTGTCTATGTTTTAGAATATCATCTCAAGGCAGGATTTGAAGAGTTTGGGTGAGCTGTTATCACCTTGTCTGACTCCTTTTCCTTGTTGACAGGGCTAAGAGTCTTCATGTAGTCTGATGAAGGAACCACCTTGTCGGTAGATACGTTAAACCGGATCTACACCTCGTTCTACTATTGCATCAATGACTTCGGAGATTTCCCCTGACTGAAAGGCCTTTTGAAGTCAAAAAAATGCTAAAGCGAGTGGCATTCTATATTTTTCTTTAATTGGTTTATACCAGCACAGTAACTTTCAGAATCATCGGATTAATTATGTAAAGATCTGTACTGCACTAGGATCAAGGCATCTGTATGCATTGGCTAGAATCACAGCGTTGTTGCCGGTTTTTCTGCCTAAGATCAAAGTGTAGTGTCTGTGCACTCATCGGAATGTTATACTTATTGCATTTTTTTGTGTGTGTGAATTCAAACAGTAGCGATTCGTGTTAAAAATTGATAACTGAAAAAGAAGTTCATCTGGGAAAAACCTGGGAAGGAAGTCACAATACGTAGTAATGTTCGGTAGGAGAAAAACATTATAGTAAAACAAAATAGTCATTACCTTTAATACGCAATTTATGAAATTTATCACAAAATATTTCTGAGATATAGAAATGTTGAAAATGAAATGATTATATGAATATTATTTCAAAGAAGCCTTTCTGCAAGATAGAAAAAGATGTAGATGAATTTTCTTTCAAGAAGAATATTTACTTACCTACGAAAATTTATTTCCTTCCAAGCTTCAGATATCGCTTTCAAATTTTAAAAACATTTTCTTTGAGATAAAATATTAATGCAATTGTTAGGAAAAATTCCGAAGAAGCAGGTTTTGACTTCGCATTCATTTGAAAATAAAATTGTGAAGATTTATATTATCGGAGGCCAAGAACAAACTCCCAAGCGTAAAAGAATTATGAGCAAACAGTTTTGTATTCTCTAAGGAACCTTGTTGAGAAAAAAAAGGTGAAAATTTAAGAGGAATAAAAATCAACAACTTACTCCGAGGAAAGATTTATTGATTGCACGAAGAATTTCTCAAACATTGCGGAACTTCATTAACTTTAAATCCAATTTCAGTTTTCAAAACAATTTTTGGTAAGGTAAGATATTGATTTAATCATAAGAAAACTCCGTAAAACCAGGTTTGAGCTTAAAAAAAAAACTGCACTTTTTGATCGCACAATGGATTTCTCAAACGCAGAAAGAAAAAATGCACTAAACGCTTGATGCCACCACAATAAATCTTCAAAATGTCAATTTAAAAAAGATTTTTATTGCTTTAATGAGCTTTCATATCAAAACAAAAATTTACTTTCGAAAAGATTAAATAACTTTTTTTTTTTACTAAATGCTAAACAACGCATTCCACCGATTACGATTTATCTAACTCGCTGGTTCTATGACTGGAAGTTTGGTTTAATCAGAGGGGATTAGGGATTCACAAAAAAGCCGTGCTAACTTCTGGGGGCAAGCCAAAAAGGTATCACCTGGGTCCTGTGAGCTTGCACCGAAAGCAAAACTTCTGAAAGACTTGGGTCCATAGGAAGATCCATTTAAATAGAAGGCGTCCCTGGTAATGAAAATGTTTGGAATCAGTGATATATGTTATGGTTCTTTCAAGGGCTACGAAATTATACGGCTAGGGGTTGGGATACTGTAAGCTCCTGAAGGGATTTCGAAACTTGACCTATTACGGAGATAATTTGAGAACATATGGAATGTGTATTGGAACGTATTCGAAGGTCAGCATTAAGTACTTCCTTCCGATGGCTTAAGTTTTGATAAGTAAAATAGCCTTATTTTCATCACAAACACTTGAAAAGTAAATAAGAACTAGACTCATCTGATATCTTATAGTAATTGGAAATTGCCCTAAGTGGTTAAAGGAATCCCACCCCCTGAAAAGTGCCTTTTATTCCAAGAAAGTGGTGTTTTGCTCTAGATTTCTCACTGGAGCAGGTTTTGAATAACTTCAGCAAATAACTCCAGGAATCTAGAAACTAAAAAAGGGACTTTTCGTTTGGTCTAAAACTAACATCGATAATTTACAAGTAAAGAAGCTTGAAAAGGAAAAGAAGGAAGATTTTTTAACGTATACTCAATTATACCTCTATCAAATATTCGTTATAGGACCAAATGTCAGAGACGCAAAATTTCACCCTTGACCGTATATGACATCACATGTCACATATTATTGTTAATCATTAATTTTTTTTTTTGAAAGCAGACCTATTTCAGGCTACGTATATGTATTTTCAGAGTTATTCTCTGATAACTCTTTGATCTTTATTTATTGGCAATATTTTCGCCAGCTGAGTCAGTAGTGGAAAAGTGCAACTTGATATTTACTGATCATTTGGAGATCTATTCATTTATTTCTTTAGAACAACCTTGGAGGAATTAAATGGTAGAAAACAAAAGAAATAGGTTATCTCAAGGCCATTGAAAAGAGGTTATGTATTCGTTTTGAAATGTTCAAGTATACAGTTTTTCGTGGTGGAAATAATCCATGCTCCTATAATATAAGAGATATTCAAAGGTACCTGATTTTCGCTGCTAATCTATGGAGCAACCCAATTTTGATTTCGACATTATTGTCTTTATCAAATTGAACTAAAAATACGTATATATCTATTTTGTGTTTGAAAAAAAAAAAGGTAAAAAACAAAACAAACTCGATTGACACATAAACGATAACACGTGACATGTGTCGTCATACAAGTTGACAGGTGAAATTTTGCGCTCCTGGCTTCAATCAATTTCCTAGGTCGAGATTCAACATTTGTTCTGAAAAATTCAATAAGTTACCGCTTCTTCGGATTTCAAACTGACTTATAGTAACCTTGAATCCGAAATGTAATCTTTTAATCCTAAGTTTAGTCGTATAGTAAACATCTTTTAAGCGATATTTTTCAATGATATTAACGTTTTATTAACAGCAATTTGAATTTTTATTTGAATGAAAACATGCCAGCAATCAAAACCTATGGTGAGATAAGCGCACTTATAGTCAAAATAGCTGATGGAGTATTTAGTTTTGCCATCATCATCATCATCATCATCATCATCATCATCATCATCATCATCATCATCGTCGTCGTCATCATCATCATCATCATCAACCTTTTAACGTCCGTCGTTGGACATAGACCTTCCCCAGGATTCGTCACAATTCTTTGGAGTTTTCACGCTTTGTTAGATTCCATGACTGCGTTTTGTTGTAATTGACACTCTAAAGCCCTCACGACCAGCAGCATAATAGTTTAGAATGCTCAGCCATTTATTTTCTTTTGATTATATAATTTATAATTATTTGATCTTGAAAAAGGCCCCTTGCAAGATACAAACTTCATGAATGAATACAATCAGAAATTGACAAGTACCCACCGTTTTATCCAAATGCGATAATCAGTCGATTTTTGGTATCATTTTTTAAAAAAATCGGTCTGTTTTGATTGAACAATTTCTCATGCTAATTATTACGTCACATTGTTTACACTGTGGATATCACCTTTCAGAGGAAAAAAAATCTTCAGTTCAAATCATTACAAAAAATATTTTTTCTATTGGAATTTTCTCCAATCATTTTTCACGATAAAATTGACATTTATACAAGAACTTGGAAGTACCTGCCATTATTTCTAGAACATTCTTATAATTTCTCTGAAAGAAAAAGGAAAAAAAAATGGTGGATTTTTCTTTAGAAATGGCTGTTCACCAAAATGGAAAAATCCTCATTTGCTGAATTAATCAAATTTTTAGTAAAAACAAGGGTATAACAAAAGCAGAATGGACAAAAATTTTATTACATTTTAGTAGTTCAGATTTCTTTATCGGATTTTTTGCAACGTGCAAACTTTTCAATTTCAATAAAGCTTGAAGTAATTTCCCCAAATCTGTAATTACACAAATACAAAAATATGACTTACTTACAAAAAAAAACTAAGAAAAAAAAAACTAAAAAAAATCGAAGTCTATCGAACGAATTATGAGATATGAGACTGACTTTTCTCAATTTAATTTGAATGAAAAGTTCGAAAAGTTTCATTGATCAGATTTTGCACGGCTACCCGGCGGCCAAACCTTTCTGTGTGTGTAATGGTTTTCAATTCGGACTATTAACAATTGGTATGCAGGTTCAAACCATGGTATATCTTCATGTTAATTTCCTGAATTCATTGGGTGCGGCATGGTTCATTGAACTGAATAGACAAATAAATCAACATCGATGACTGTTTTATGCACACGCACACACACACACTCATATATATATATATATATATATATATATATATATATATATATATATATATATACTGTTAAGTACTGCCCAAATTGTGAGGAAACATACGACTACATGTTCTTAGGTATAGATTTGGCCTTTGGAATCGAAATACTTTCAAAAACATCTTGATACTACTCATGCAGCACAGCATCACTGTGTATCTGTGTGCCCATAGATAAATCGGTGTATATATATATATATATATATATATATATATATATATATATATATATATATAGTATTTATGTATATATATATATATATTTATGTATATATATATATGTGTATGCATGTACAGGTTACGTATATGTATACTTATATACGTGTGAGTCTTTGAGTACATATATATGTGTGTGTTTACATATATGTTAAACAAATAGACCAGATATAGACAATAAAAAAACGAAATGAGAATTCGGTCTCAAAGCAGTCATTTCAGCCATTAGCATAAGCGGTGACTGTTTAGCTCAATGTTTACAGTAATGCTAAGAATCAAACCAACGATAGCAACATGGCACCAAAGTCAAACCAAAAGAAAAAAAAAGAGAAAGATCGAAATAATTAATTCCAAAACAATATACAGATCTACAAACTGGGAAGTATGCAACATGCACATAAGAGAATCATGCTCAACCTTACATGGAGAGATTACAAGACAGAACAGTATATAAAGAAGAAAACGGGTGTCCATGACATCATAGAAACTATTAGAAAACTCAAATGGCAATGGGCAGGCCATGTTGCAAGAATGAAAGACAACCGATTGACATCACGTCTCACAACATGGAATCCCGGAGATCACGTAAGAAACCGACGCCAACAGAACACAAGATGGAGAGATGAACTAGACAGATTCAGGAAATACTGTTCCTGAGACGCCCATGATAGAGAATTATGGCCAATCCTGGGGATAGTCTATGTCCAACGACGGACGTTAAAAGATTGATGATGATGATGATGATGACACACACTCATGCACATATCTGAAATCAAAGAAGACTACAGAAACATAACAATCAAATTAACGACAGCAACATGGCATCAAAGCCAAACCAAACGAAGAAAAAAGAAGAGAGAGATTGAATTAATTAATTCTAAATACACACACAGGCTATTAGTCCAACATCAAATTGAAAAAAAAAATGAAAAAATGAAAGATGTTGGAAACATATGCACTTTGATAAAACATAAAAGAATGGGAAATTGGAACATATACGAGGATATGAACAATTATTTTCCTAGCACTAACTTGATAACAGGACATTACGCCAAAGAGAAATGAACTTTTAAGAAATTATGATGATTTTTGTTGTGCATTTCAGGCATGTTTTTTTTCTTTAGATATTGTGTAGAAATGGAAATATTCATTTTGAATATATTTTTGTTGTTCTGTGATTTCCTGCTTTGAAATGTACTGTATTTTTTGACTGCCGATATTCCATACGATCTGGTTGCGTTGAGGATTTTGCTTTCGGCGACAGAGATATTTTTTCGGGTATTCAGTTTTAATTTTGAGAGGAGCGAACTCTATTCTGATTGATCTTCAATTAAGTGCCAATCGATTGCTAGCAAAAGAAAAAGCTCGCGACTGAGAAAAGTGCTCGTAAACGAGCGGAATTCGGTTAGGGCAATCACAGCCCCGGGAGAGACATTCGCTGAGAAACGATAAAATATGATTTTTATTGCAATTTTGATGACCTGAGGTTGCATGCTGGTTACCTTTAGGAGAATATTGGATTTGAGTTCAGAAAGAAAGAAAAAAAAAAGAATAATTTCCGGAAACGTGAAGCAGTGTATGAAATTACTTTTCCATGATCGTAACCGTTCAGAATTTTCTTTTGCCATTTCTTGTTTATGGGTACTTGTTTAAAAGTGGGGACCACCTTTGAGGTTATTTTCACATTTGAATAATGACCCCCAAACTTTTTTTTTTCAGATAAGGCACACATTTTCCGTCTTTTTGAAAGGTAAATCGACTTATAGATATGGTATATGATATCAGTTTATAACAGAGATTTGTTGTGTCCTAATAACTAAGAATGGACTGTTTTACAAGTATTTTTTATGCATTGATTTGTCATGATTTTTCATTAAAAAAAAATCACCCACTCAAGAAGAAAAGAAAAAACATTGAGGAAGAAAATGTTTTTAACACTTACACTATTTCTTTGAATATACCCAGAGAAAATGATTTAGAGACAGAAATAAAAAAGAAAAGAATAATAGGAAATCTAATAGGTTTCATAAATAAAACTAAATGAATTGTAAAGTGAATATAGAAAAAAAAATGAGAAAAAGGGCCCTGTATAGAGAAAAGCGTGACTCTTATTGAAATGAACTATGAAGAGACAATTGTCGTTTTTTTTACGTAGTGTGATTTTTTTTTTGATGTAATTGGATTTAAAAAAAAATTCGAACTTATTCATTAGTAATTAGAGTAGGGGCTTAACCGACCAATGATGCAGTTTTGGGAACGATTACAAAACTTGATATAAATGTAGATATGAACCTCCTGGAAATTTCCAGCTATGGAGCTACTTGACAGTGACCTGTATTTGCTGTTGTAGCCTTTTGACGGTCACACGCAACATGTGATTACACTTGAATGGTCATATATTTTTTGTATTCAATATCTTCACCCTCTGATATCAGATTTGCTCCTAAAGAAATGTTCCGCATTTATAAATCATCATCAATATCTACTGGAATTTACATATGTATTTATCATATAGACATTAGTAAGAAATCAAACGAATATTTTACTGTTTGTCAATAAGTGTTGGATAGTTCAATAACGAACTAGGTTATGATACAGTGTCTCATTTTTGGGGCATTTGCAAAAAAAAAGAAAGAAGAAAATAAATAAATATTCAGCATGGCAGGCTTTGAAGTTGCTTCCTGGAGTGACTCGAGCCTTTATGATATAGTCGAAAACCCCTTCAAAGAGTCCTATCATATTGTCGAAAAATTGTCTGAGAGATTTGTAGTGCCGCTGTATCATAGAACCAGTGATATATCAAAAGGTGATAAGGCCAGGATTCATCTTCTATCACAAAGCAGACACTTTGAGAACACCCCACTTACACAAGTAACCTTACTTCAGCACGCAAATGGGTCACGGTGTTAGAAAGAGATCCATTTCTGCATCGTCCAGCAGACTGGGGTTGGAAAGATGTGTTAAGTGTTTGAGAACCATTTTAGAAAACACTTCCTAAAGCAAAGAAGGACTATAGAGAACTCATTAGACACGAATGTAAAATTAACTGTATGCGACGTAAATGATCTCCAAAAAACCTTCTGTGCACAGCTCATGTAAATGTACTAGTTAGAAAGCATAGTTATACGATATGAGTTTTAGATTATCAAGTACGAACATCTAATAGTTGTAATCGATAAACTGTCCAATTATCAAATACTTACTGATTGCTTCAGTCTGGGGTGCGTCTATGTGTGTAGTCGAACATTTAGTTAATAAGGTGAAAAATGGGAGCTACCTATTTTTTCAATACACAGGTAAAATATTTTGTGTTTGTGTTAGATTCAATTTTCAGTTGGTATTTAGATATAATTATAGGCTTTATTTTCACTATGTTATGCTGAACAGGATTGTGTTTTAACCAATGATGTGTGATATTCAGAAATTCTAGGTTTTCGATCAAAATTTGTTTCCTTGTCTTTTATATTTTAATTTTCATAATATAACTATGGCAATGAATGATTTTTCATTCAAGTTTGTTATAAATCGTTGAAATATTTTTCTATGAGTTCAAGTCTGACATAACGATGAAATAAACTGTGATGAGAGGATGACGTATGAGCATTTAGAAGTAATCACATGTATGTCAGGTGAACACCACTGGGGGGTGGGCAACGCAGGCCATTAGAGGTGACCATCAAAGTGATTCCATGGCTTAAGATTTTTTTTTTGAGGTTCGTGTCTATATGTTTAGAACGTTTTGTCTTGTTTTTTCTTTCCAAAAAGCATGGTTCAAGCAATATGCAGAGCTGAATCACTGGACTATATATTGCTATTCATACGTGCTCTCTCGAATGAAATGTCCAGTTTTATCAGAGTTTTTTTTTGCAGACTCAATTTTTTTTCACTCTATAATGCTTAGAAAGTGTTCAATTTTATAACTGTACAGTTGCTGCAGTCTATTTGTTACTCAAACGAAGCGAGAGGAAATCTTTAGGAATACATAATTTGAGATTCCAATTGATTTACCCATTGTCTTATTCCTCTCTTGGACAACCTAGTTTCTTCTTTTGGGGTGGGGATCCTCCCCATGCCGATTGGGAACCACTGCACTAGCAAATAGAAACAGTTAGCTGAAAGATAATTTCCAATGAGTGTAATCGTATGTTACACTATTACGACGCTCACCAAGATTACATCATGGGCTCTGATTAGTCCATTGATTGAAAAAAATTGACCTATCACGAGGGAGAATTAAGAACAGAAAAGATTAATTAAGTAGATGACATAGGCCGTTCATTCTTTCGTTGAGATTAGGTGTAGTGAACCGGAGTGATTTTTATAAAAACACATGATTTATTATTTTACCATAGATTAGGTAATCAGAGATATTACTAGTTTCATTCAAAAAATATTATCTTGGTAATCTTATGAGAAATATTTCTCATTTTCTTACAATCAATTGAAAAAAGCTGAAATATTACATGTTTTATTTTAAATATTCCTTACTTTATTTCAAAAGTTAGAGAGACGCAAACGATGTTCTAAAGTTGACTGAACGGATTAGGAGAGAGAAAGGGAGAGGGAGAAGCCAAGCAGTTTAATAAGAGGGTAGGAAGGGAAGGACAGAAAGACAGTCAGATAGTTTACTGAGGGTATAAGAAGATAAAGAGAGAGAGAGGGGGAAGGGTGTGTGTGTAAAACAATAGTTTCATAATAGGGTAGGGAGGAAAGGTAGTTAATTGAGAGGGTGCAAAAAATTGTACCTATGAAATTGATCCATGGTCGTTCCACATTTACATTGAATCATGGACCTACAACGAAGATTGAGTAGGATAAGGGAAATAATGAGGAGATATTTACGTATTGCTCGACCAACAGAGACATGAGATGATGAATACCCTTAGTTGTGAAACAATCGGGGATTTCTATCAGGTACATTATCGAAATCACAGGTATAATTAAAACCATCAACCGATACTGTCAACATAGTCAACTTCAACATAGGTTTCTTCAGTTTTTGATGGTTTGCTGGCTAGAAGGTTGGGAATTCGAACATTTACCTTTCATTATATAAAGGAAAAACAAGAATCATAGGATACATAACAAAACTCAAATGACGATTGGCTGGACACATTGCAATAATAGCAGACGACTGATACACATCACAGGATTAATCCCCCAGCTTTTAAATGTATAACCATGGCCTTCAGAATACGAAATGGGAAGACAAAATAGACAAGTTCAGGAACTGTTGGCTCCGCAACGCTCATGATAGAGAGGTCTTGCGAATCTTGGGGAACGTCCATGTTCAACAACAGACTGATGATGATGATGATATCTAGAAACAATTCTTTTTTTAAAAATTCTTCCAGCCCAGTCAATGTGAAGAATTGTCCAGATCAGATGAGACTAATCTTTCCACCCGGGGCTCAATACCATCAATCATCATCGTTGGATCACCTCGTTCAACTATCCGTAATCGGTTTCTCCTTTTCATCAGAAGATCAGCAAAGGCACTAATCCAGGATAAAGATTTGTGATTCGGTCGCTGGCCATCTCATCCTCACAACCCCCTTATCTTCTGATACCCCCTTCTTACCCATATTCATTTCTGCACCCCTTTGAGGTTTCCTGCACATGGGGGCGGTAGCACCTACTTTGGGAATCACTGTATGGATTAGTGCTTGTGTGTGAGATTGATTATAAAATGAATTAGATAAGACTGACCGTGTTTAATCATCCCAGAAGCTGGCCAGAGCATCTCCATAAATATTCATTGGAAGTCAATATATGCTGTCTAGCAAAGGACACTCCAATTCTATTGTTTGTTGACCGTGTAAGCCCTGAACCGCAATGGTTTTCGGTTTCCTTTATAACTTCTGCTATTTTCCTATGCTTACAAAGGGAAAATTAAAGAAAGAAAGAAAGAAACATTTCCTAATGCAAATAACAGAAATATAACAACTCTTGACATATTAAAACGTCCACAGCTATGTCTGAACCGTAAAAATAAATGTAGATTTTTGTAAGGAATCTCTTTTAATTGATTCTTTTGATACATACATATATATATATATATATATATATATATATATATATATATATATATATATATATATATATATATATATATATATATATATATATATATATATATATATACATCATATATATGCCCTGCAGATTCCTTTTAGACGACTGCTGGGACGTATGTTTCACGAAGATTAAAGTAAATGAAATTTCCCCGGCTTTTACAACTGCAGGCAATGACCTCATCTTAGTATAAAACCTATACAGTAAATAATTTGCATTACATGACTTGAAAATCTATCACTTAATAAATAATTACTTTGTTCAATTACTGAATAAAAATTAAAATGTGTTTGTCTTTTTACACGTCTATTTCAGAGTTTATTATTTTGAGTCCCAGTTGTTGACAACCGAACTCTTTTCAAAGGTTTCTGTATAAAGCTATGCGCGTACTGACAGCGTTTGTACATGCAGAGGTAGAATTCAAATAGTTTCCAATTCTAGGAAAATAATTACTGAAAATGCTTCGTACGAGGACTCTGAATAACTACATCAAATATCTGCCCTGATGGGTGATGAAATTGGAGTCCACAAAAGAAATAGAAAGATAGATGGATTAAAATCAGATAGCATTCGATTCGATTAGTTTTTAGAATTGATTTATTACCACTTTTTACACTAATATAAAAAAAGAAAGCTAAAGTTGAAGAAGTGTGGTATTCATGTGAAATAGGACGTTCGGCAAATGTAAATAAAGGGTTGGGCTGATGTGAAAAAAATATAGTTTATATTAAAGATGGGGTAATGAGTCAAAGTTTAAAACGGGCCTTAATGCTAAAAAGGTAGGGCCAATCTCCAAGAACAGGGGTAACCCATGTGGAAAGAAAAATGGTCTGATCTTAAAAAGTAGTGTAAAGTTTAAAAGGACAGGTATAATATTAAAAAATGGGGGCATAACGTTAAGGAAACGAGAGAGGAAAAGGTTAAGAAATTGGGAACTATTGTTTAACATGGGATAATATCAAAAAAAGGTTAATGCTAAAAGGGAGTAAAATGTTCAAAAATCGGGCAAATAGTACGAAAGGATGTTGGGAGTAGAAGCGGAAAGGGTTGATGCTAAAAGGGGGTAGAGTTCCCACTCTCGTATTCCCTCCCTATTTTGACCCGTAAAATTGAGAACAAATTTTACCCCACGATCTTTCGAATTTCTACTTTATTTTGTCTTCAAAAACCAAAAAAAAGTGTTCCATTTCGATTATGACAATAAGGAAGAAAAGTTAATTTAAATTGAAAGGGAAAAACAAATCTCCGTACTCGATTTTGAAACCCCAAAATATTTAAAAAAGTATTCGTTTCCCTCAATTTTGACCCTTGAAATTTGAAAAATATCCCCCCTCGATCTTATCCCAAACGTGAAAAAAGATTCCCTAGGACTCTGTCCTCTTAAAAGTAAAAAAAAACAACTTACTATCAATTTTGACCCCTAAATGTGAAAAAAATCTTTCCTTTTGATTTCGACCCCTAAAAGCGGGGAAAATTTTTCCACCTAATTTTGACCCCTGAAAGTGTAAAAAATCTTACCCCCTAAATTCAAACGCCTAAAATCAAAGAAACAAAAATTTGATTTTTGAAAATCCCCCCCCTGGATTTTGGCCCCCAAAAGTGAAAAGATCAGCCCCTTCGATTTCGATTTCTAAAAGTGTCTCATCCCATTTTGACAGATGAAAATTAAAAAAACGTTTCCCTTGGATTTTGAACCCCAAAAGTGGGAGAAAATCGTCCCCATGATTTCGATCCCTGAAAGGGACCCCTATTCGATTTTGAACTGTAAATGATAAAAAATACCCTTTGATTTCCGAATCCTAAAAGTGAACAAGAATTTCCCTCCTATGATTTTGATCCATAAATGTAAAAAAATACCCCTCAATTTTGACCATTTAAAATTACAAAAAGGTTCCCCTCTCAATTTGAACCCTAAAAGTTAAATAAAGTTCCCTTTGATTTCGATCCCTTGATGTGGAAAAAACATGTGTCCTCTCGATTTTGAACTTGAAAAGTGGGAAATCCCAACCTGAATTTTGGCCTAAAGAATGAGGAAGGATTCCTTTGGATTATGACCCCTGGAAGTGGGAAGATACTTATCGATTACGACACTTAAAAGTGCCGAACAAAAGAAATTTCCTCTCAATTTTTACCCCTAAAAATAAGAAAAAATACTCTTTGATTTTGAACGTTAAAAATAAGAAAAAAAAAGCATGATTCCCCCCTTGATTTTAACTGATATAAGTGGAGAATAGTGATGGTAAAATATTATTAGTAATACATTTCATCAATGAAATAATTCTCCCTTGTGAATGAATGGTTAATAGAACTCACCATCGAAAAAAAAGACCAACATTTATCATTATAAGTGATATCACGACATAGTGATGACGTAAGAAATATACTTTCTGTTTCTGTGTCTCTGGCTCTCTCCTCTGCTTCCCTTAATCTTTTTTTTCACATTTTCTCTCCCTTTCTTCCTTCTTTTCCTTCTTTTTCCTTCCTTTCTTTCTTGTTTTCTTTCTTTCTTCCTTTCTTTTGCTCTCTTTATTTCTATGTCCACCGTCCATTTTCTTTCTCTTTTTCTCGATTTTGACCTTTAAAAGTGGGAACAATACACCCTTCGAAAGGGGAAAAAGAGAAAAAAAAGGAAAGAAAAAGAGCGAGAAGGAAAAAGGAATTTCCACTAGATTTCACCCGCTAAAAGTGAAAAGTACCTTTTTGATTTTGACCCCTAAAAATGAAAGATAAAAGTTCCCTCCCTGTGATCAACATAACCTTTGATCCCCAAATCTGTGTCTTTGAAAAATATCTCAACCGTACTACATGAAAACACGCACAAACAAAACACCACTATTCAAGGTATCAATGCACAACCAATAAACATCACGATAGGAGATACGTTAAAAAATGTTTTTGCTTCTTTCTCATTAGAAAACGCTGTCTACGTCCCATTTTCATCTCAGAGGATTTGGTTGGGAGAAAAGAGAAAAAAATTCTTTTTATCACGTCATATTTTCATCTCTGATGATTAAGTTGAGAAAAGAGAATAAAAAAAAAAAATATCCATTGCGTCACATTTTCATCTCTGGGGATTGAGCTGGAAAAGAAAATGAAAAAAAAAATTTTCTTTTATTCCGACATCAAAAAGTATTTACCTTTGATGAATAATCATATAAATAGACACCCCAGACCCGATTTGAAACCCCTTAAGAATATATTGAGAAAGGGATAGCGTTTAAAAAGTTACTTGCTAAAGAAACTTCCTGGGTTCGAATCCATAGAGACTGTTTTATGGACTTATATAGAGTAAGTTTTTTTTGTGATAAACATATAAACCCTTGGCAAATTATGATAAGATAAGCCAAAATGTATTATATAAGCTCCAAATAGTGAAGAAGTAGGTTAATAATCCATATGTCTTTTTCTCTACCACAAAAGATTTATTGTTGAAACTACGGGGACACAAAAGGATACACATTGGAAGGTAATGAACACATATTGTAATGCTTCTAAGCAAAACCAATGAAAAAGGGTCAGATAAGTCGCTCCATAGAAACTGTGAGGTGACCAACTTCATTTAGTAGCATGTCATGTTAGGAGTTATCAATCATAAATCGAAAAAAAGGATGATCCATGAATAAATTACTTGTCTTGATCTCTGTTGGACAGTGATCGTAGGAAAAAGTCCGACTTTTCAAGAAACGAACGTTAATGTTGCCGGACACAAACTAAAGGCTCAATTTAGCAAAACTTACATTGCAAATTGTACCCTCCACCAAAAACTATTAGGTAGGGGATGGAATGAAAAAAAAACGATTTTTTCCCTAAAGGATTGGGATTGATGTTGGAATTTTCAGAACTTTAGCTCAATTGACACAACCTATGCGCATGTTACATATTTACTCTCTCTCTCTCTCACACACACACACACACACACACACACACACACACACATATATATATATATATATATATATATATATATATATATATATATAATGTGTACTTTAGAGAGTGAGACAGACTCAGGAGTGAAGTTTTTGGTGGTAAGGTTTATTAATCCTTATATGTCAATAGTCCATACATGTTTCGGGATTCTTTCATCATCAGTGGTGAGTGTTGTGTGAGTGTGAATTAAAATGTACCATGTGGAACCAGAGTCCACTGCCAGGGGCTATGCATTATGGGTAAGTTTTGTTGTCAGGGCTACTAGAGGCCTCCTGCTGAATGTAAGAATGACCAGCAGGTATTGGGATTTTGGTAAAGCAGCAGCAGTTGGTCTTGGGGAGGGCAGAGTGTGTCAGGGTAGGGGGTAGTGTTGTGGAGGCGGATTTTTTGGTATGTTTGGGATAGTGTAGAAGGAGGGGTGGTGGGGTCAAGGAGCTACATAGGTATCAACCTTAAAAGTTACTGAAAATGTTTTGGCTCTGATTTGGACAGGGGTTATAACAGGCTAAGGTGAAGGTGAAGCTATGGGTTAGGTGACTTTGAAGCTTCCATTATTGAATGTGTCTTAGATGTGGGTGTGAGAATATTGATGGTAGGAGTTGTGTGTATTAGTGTTCTGTGTGGTGAGGGTTGTTCAGTTTAGTATTTAATCCATTAGGATGTAGGGTTTTAAGTTTGTTGATCCACATGTCTTCGTGTTTTTCTAGAACTTTAGTTATGTCAATTGGAGTAGTTTTTCTATTTTTTCTATGATGGTGAAGCTAGCGTCAGTGGCAAAATTGTGGTCAGGTGTGCGAAAGTGTAGTTCTACAGGAAGTGGGCTACGATTATTTTTTGACTTAATCCTATGTCTATAATTGTTGAGTCTAATATTAAATTGCCACTTGGACTTGCCTATGTACTGTAACTTACATCTATTGCACTCTAGAAGGTATATAATGTTCTTACTGCGGCAATTGCTATTGTGATATATGTGGTAACTCTCTTTTGTGGTGGTGCTTGTGAATGTGTTGGTGTACTTGAGGTGGTTGCAACATAGACTGTTTCTTATATATATATATATATATATATATATATATATATATATTATTGTGTCATCCACAGACAGCTGTTTCGATGTATTACATCTCTTCTGTGGCTATAGACTTTCCATTATCTCATCCAGTACTGCGAGGCAGAATCGAAACCTTCACTTCAGGACCGTTGGCCAATATCCTATTTCTGGACTCTCACTCTCACTCACTCACTAACACACTCTCTCTCTCTCTCTCTATATATATATATTTGAAAATTGAAGACATCTATGTTGACAGTTCTGGTCCGCGGTTTTTAACATGCGTACATATTCACTAAGAAAAAAAAGCTTAGATTCCAATGCCAACAACTCAATTTTAGCCCATTTTGAGTCTAATGAGGACTCACCATCATAGTCAATAATTAAACAAATATGAAGTCAAAATTTGAAGTAATGTGAAAATTTCATCAGAAAAGAAATATGGTCAGAATAAATTCCATTTAAGGCATCCTACTGTTTTTACTGGAAACATCTGGAAGAGAATTAAAAAACAAAAAAACAAAAAAAACCCTAAGAAATACGTACATTTCGGAGGATGTAGATGTTATCAATAAACCCATTAAAATAAGGGCCCAAGGGGCTTAGTGGAGTACTGATGCTATTTTCGAGTCAGTAGGCAAAACGATATAGTCAAAAGCGCTAGAACAAACAAACTCACAATAGAAATAAATAAACAAGTGACCAGGGACAGAACCCATCACCATCTTTGATGGCTACGGTTTTTCAATTCTTCCAGTAAATAAGCTTATTCAATGGCATTGAATAACGAACCCAACTGAAGAGTGCCTCTTCAGGCATGTGCAGCAAGGCTCTCCATTTTGTCAAGTTACATTAAACTCGCACTACCAGTTCTAGAGATATTCAAGATGACTGGATACTCTCCGGGCAGACCTCGTTTCGAGTCCCGATCGCCTATCCTGATATCTGAAGGAGCAGACACGAAGCCAATACCGGAACAGCGAAGACCAGATAAAGTTGGGAATGTAAGAAAAAATGAATTTCACAAATCTCATCGTGAACCGACATTGCATTCATTTACAAATTTTGAAAAAAAAATGAAACATTCTTATTCGTCGTTAACGAATATTCAGATATCGTGATTGAGATGATTCGGTCTGAATTTTATGATTGGTTATTTATTTGATGATTTTGTAAATTTGGTGTTTTGGAAACAAAAACTGCATTTAATTCTTATAATCTTGCCTACAGCGATAAGGAAGGACATATCTCTCAAAGTTATATACATTTTAGCTAACGGCTTTCCTCCTCACGGAATGATTTTAATTGAACTTCTTTTTTTTGATGGAAATTCATCTTGTGTTATAAATAGAGATATCATTAAGTAGAGACCTTGTACTGGCTATATCTAGCTGTCCCTTTCCGGGAATCACATATAACAAGTTTTTCTGTCTCGGCTAGACTTCAAAATTATTTGAAGTTTTCATCTTCGATTTTATATCGTCCGTCATCTGATATAAGCGTTCCTCAGGAAGCACCATAATTCTCTATCATGGGCGTAGCAGAGTCAATACTTTCTAAATTTTTGTGGTTCCCATCTTCATCTTATATCTTGCTGCCACAGTTCTGCATATGGTCCCTTTGGACCCACGTTGTGTGTGGTCAGGTACATCGATCGATTGTCCACCATTCTTGCAATATGACCAGCCCATTGCTATTTGAGTTTTTTAATGGGTTATTTGATAGTCCCGACTCCTATGTGATGTTGAACATAATTCTCTCCCGTGCAACTTGCATAGTTCACAGTTTGAGAGTCAATCAACTTTGAAGCGACCTACATTCAATATTGCGTCACTCGAATCACATTTTTTTTTTCAACCATAATCGGGGGTGGGATGTTCACTAGAATAACGAGCCAAATCCGCCTAGCCATCGTACCTGTATTTGATGGATTTTTCTTGTTCATATATGCATATCTGTAGTTGGGAACTTAGACGATTTTCAGTTGTGCAAGTAGTATTACTGAAAGTTATTGTAAAAAGAAAAACGAGGGTAATTTGCTGAGCACAGAGCACTTTATTTGACCCAAATCGGCTCATTAGAAAAGTTATGAGTGTTGGAAGCTGCATCTTTTGCCGAGAAATTAGAAATTAATGTGATGGAATCTAGCCTTTCCACATGTCCAAAAGAGAGAAATTGTGCCCAAAGAAAATCCTTTTACTGCCAAATTCGCTTGCTTTCTGGGATGAAATTCGCAAAAAAAAGTTAAATATTCATGGGAAATTCATATTTCAGATTCATATTTTCATAAGATTCATGTTTCTGAGGCAATCATCCCTATGGCTTATCAGTCGAACAGGTTTAGTTCAGTATAAAAATGCATTTCATGCTATGTTGCCAATCTAGCTCTTTTGTGATTAGACTTAGCCCATTTCTAGGCACGAATTCCGAATCATGCTTCTAGTTTCAAATCTCGTATCAATTGATATTCACATTAATCGTACGAGTAAAGTGTAATAGCAGTAGTAATATCACCACAGTTTGGTTTATTGCTAATACCTACGGATACTCGAATGTCATAAGTAAAGGGGGTAAATTTTGATCCCAAAACTGCTGAATTAGGATCATTTGATTGAAGCAGTAGGATTCAAAGCCGGCGTGCACAAAATCTCTCATCCGAAATTCTTCTAATAAATTTTGATGATGTTAAAACATTGAAATCCAATGCATCGATTATGCAATTCTGTGAGTTTGATCTACCATCAACTATTTCACTCATGAAATATTAATTCTGTTCGCGAAATATCAAAATAGCAAGGACTCAGAAGAGTAACCAAAGGTAACTAAGAAAAAAAAAAGGATAACTCAGACCAAAAGATATCATTTTTTTCCAGCGGAGGCTCCATACGAGAATGGACCTAATGCATGTAGTGCAATGAGGTGATCTTTGCTCACCAAAATCTCCATCAAAACAGTATCATCCACCACACTCCGAAGTTGAATTGATCAAAGAACAAGTTACAATCATTTGATACTGGAAAAAAAGTTTCATGGAAAGAAAATGTCGATCTATTTCAATGACATGGTAGCTGTCTGGTTATTTTTCGATCATATTTGTCTCGTGACTGGCCCCTCTATTTGCTGTGTGAACGTAAAGTTTTATAGCATACTATTACAAAAAACAAACAAACACAAAAAACAAATCTGTCGATATATATGGGTAAATTCAAGCAGGCAATTTTATTGTGTGAATGTTCGGTTTTATAGCTCATTCATACGATAAAAGCAAGTCCAACCAGGAATAAGAGTAAATTTAGACAGGCAAGTTCACGTATACTTTTCTTTTTATATGATATCAGTCAAGTAAAAATCAATATTCAACCAGTTCCTCTTTAGTTTATCATTAACCCTATACTAAAACAAACTCTTGGACTTGCTTAAAAGAATAGTTGCTGGGGAGCAGAAAAACCTTGAAGTTCCTAAAGCGAATGACTTTTAAAATTACTGCACGTATTCACCGAAAGGGTGTATGCTGATTGTGATCGTAACTTCGAAATAACGTAGTTGTTTTGGCTGTAAAACAAAACCATTTTCCTAACTTATTAAAAAAAAGTATGATTTAATACTGTTAGCCTCCTAAAAAACAAACGCTCCATAGAGAATTGTTTTGAAAAAAAAAAATTTTCAAATCTGCTCAATTAGCTTGAAATTCCATTGAAAATTAACCCCCAAAACTTCAAAAAGCATAATGAGGGAGGAATTGAAATACATTCTCAAAGGTTTTCCCTAGTTCTATGAGTATGCATGGCAAATTTGGTTTGGCTGCACTCATGCTTAAGGGGTTTCTATCGTGTGACAGACAACGCTGTGACACCCTTGCTCATATATACTGAGTAAAGTTCTTGGCAAGCAGAACGCGTTGATGAGGTTAACGCAAAATAGGAGATTTGAATGTCAAATTTGAGTACACTCTTATTTGTGATTGAATAAATATGAATCTTGAAAGTAAACAAGAACTAAACGTTCAACAATCCGTCCACCGTTCTTGCGTACATATCTGTTATTTCCAATTTTAAAAGGATTCAAAACAAATTAAGAATGGCATTATTACTCGGGGTATTAGTCACAGGAAGAGAAGGAAGAGAAAAGTTAGGATTGTTCACCCCAAAATCTGGTCATTGAAAAATAAAAACGATTAGTAATTTTGAAATTAAGTAAGTGTATCATTTTTATCGATAATTTGTTCTGAAGTCTTGATCTATGAAATGGGAAAGTTTAATCGATTTTAGCCATTTTGGAATGTAGTTTTAACTATCAATAACAAACGATATTTGCTAACATTGTAAAAAACAAAACAAACGCTTGATGTCATCTATGATCAGAGGATAATGTTCTTTCAATGACATCACCAATTATCCTCATCCCTCTTTCTGTTGTTGACGTAGACGGAACGACCGATCGAAAAGCGTCTGATAGAGATTTGTGGACACATCTAAGAACATCTAGAATAGTTACTTGAATTTTTTTTCTCGGAATTGAAAAGAAAAATAGATAGAAAATTCAACTTTACCCCAAATAAAGGAAAAACAACGAAATTAACGAGAACACACGTAAAAAAATTAATATTAAAATGTGTGTCTGTGAGAGAGGGAGATAGAGAAAATGAATGAGAGATCCCTGCAACAAAATAGAACAAAATGTTTATCTTGTTTTCTCAAAACGCTTTGTATGCAATATTTTATATTTCATCTACTCTTCTCTAGACTACATACATTACATCAAAACGAAAATATTACGAATAAGCGGACGAATGAGTTCATAAATATGCTCCAACAAAAATGTCAGCTGTGTCACTCTGATAGCCCTAATCAGATGATTGGCATGCATCTGGGGTTAAAATATCAGTATTACTAACACAGAAAACAGTATTTCACAATATCACCAGGCTTATTGGTTTTACATTACAGTGTGCGAATGCCATATGGAAATGCAGCACATCATATTGTCAAACATCAAGAGGTGACTTTATCATTGGGTATTGGTCAGACATTACAATTCAAGACTTTTGAATTAAAGACATGTGTGAGAGATAGAAAGAGTGCACGCACACGCATAAGAGAGAGAGAGAGAGAGAGAGAGAGAGAGAGAGAGAGAGAGAGAGAGAGAGAGAGGGGGGGAATGATGCCATGGTGACATTTCATGGTGATTAAAGTTTACAAGTTCTCAGTATTCTTTTTGTAAACATTGAATTTCGGTTGTCAAACTCCCACGATTGAGTTTTGACTTTTTTGTTTATTTGTTGCAACAATGACGATGACACCAACAAAACCAGTGAAGTCACCACGGCTCGAATAAAAGTTACATACGCAAAAACTGCTGATGTATTACTCTTTTAACTCGTAGTTTAGGGATAATATTGCTGGGAGAAATGAATTCTGTTCTACCTGCCTTTTAAATCTTAATGAAATAAAGGGGTTAGACCTTACGCAAAGCCCAGCTTGTATAATGGTGTTCTCATAACTTCCAGATCAATGTTTATGAGCCCAGTTGACATGTTCTATACATCAAACGTTGGTGCAGTGATGGGAGATTTTAATTAAATGAATAGAGTGCAATGGATATGCATTGGGTAATTGGTGGATAGGATTATGCCGTGTCAATCTTCCTTGCTTTAGAATCAGCATTCAGTGTTCTGGATTTCAACCTGGGCTTGAACAACTTTCACTTGCTATCACAAGCGCCGTTTGAGAATACGCAGACCTACCGTGTTTATGATTGACTACTAACAACGGTTCTTAGTCGTACAGAAGTTTATAGGATTAAATGAATACTTTCAAATGCACCATACTCGATACTTAATCAGTTCTGTTTCCTCAGGTCATTGGATGTTTCAACCTCTGAGCAACGTCTAATGTTTTGGTGACCAACTTGATGGACCTTCGCTTATTGACCCCTAAGATGCCCTGCAAGTTGCAAGACTTGAAGAAGGACTGACTTGCAAGACCTCTATAACTAACACCTGTTGCTACGTTATTCTTCCGATAACTTTGCATTTATTTTCTTCCTTCCGTTGGCCATCTCAATGCATCCCCCCCAATCAGGGATCTGCAATTTCCATGGCAATGACCTGCTCGGAGGCTTCCGAGGTCAGTACCATGTCTGGCCTTGGCATTGTCGTAGCAACAGTTGTTCCCAACTTGGGGAGATGTCCTCGGCAGCTGATGTTAATCTTTCACAAGTCCTGAAGAAAGCAACGGTCTTCTTCGATATGCAACTACTTCGGCCACCAACACAGTCATACAATATTTCTGACATTCTTGACTCATAACTGACGTCCACTAATAACTGTTCTTACTCGCACAGAAGATAGAATATTGCATGAATGAGATGAAATAGGAGAAAAGAAATTGATTGCCCTGAGTAGTGACCTATTGTTGAATAATCCCACCTTAATTACTCTCATGGTTGCTGGTTCGTTCTAATTGTAATCGATAGTAACACTTTCTTGGAGAGTGGCTGCGACGAATGAGCGGAGGTTGATCTTTTAACAATCGAAACATAATATTTCATTGATAGCAACCTGAAATAGAAGATAGAATTTCATTTATTTTCTTCTTGCACACGTATTATTGCTCAGATAGACCAATTCAAAAAACTTTTGACTAATGGATATCTTGAGCAGTGTGATTACCAATTCATTACGTTTATTAAACTATGGCAACTTGCACCAGCTTTTGTGTGCAATGAATCATTGTTCGTATGAGATTTGGTAGTAATCATACAGTGTGGCCAATAAGTATATTACTCTTTTAGAAAAATAAGTTCATTAAAAATTTTGGTATCTCAAATAATTAAATCTATCTGAAATGTGCTGTTCGATTAGCTTCCAAAATTACAAAAAAAAACTCATAATATGATTTGAGAAATTATTGTTTGTGCATTAATTAAGTCAACTCAATAGCTGGCGATTGTACTAAGTTGACATTCATAAAGTGTGTTTGTCCCTTTCACCGTACATTGCAATGTCAAGTTTGAAGTCATTTGGATCCACGATCCTCGATTCCAAATAAGAATTAATCTTTGAATGTTTGGGAGTTTTTTGCTCGAATATTTTACGTCATTGGCGTTCACGAGCATGTGTTTATAGAAAAATGATGTGATGGCATTTTGAAAAATTTGTTCTGAGAGAGAGAGAGAGAGAGAGAGAGAGAGAGAGAGAGAGAGAGAGAGGGTGGAGAGAGAAAATCATGTTTTAAGATTTTCAATTTTTTTATAAAATGAGAATAAATTGAATTAGACTTTATATCCAGGAATTTGCATCTGATTGAGAGACATTTTTTCGTTTTAATATTTCATACATTTCTGTATTCGCTCAGGTCTGTCACACGGTGTCTCCAAAAGTTCTCGAAGATTCCAATAATTTTTTTGTAAAAAGTTGTGCCTAAACAAAGAAGAGTAATCAATTTTTGGGTTGGATCCAGGAATCTCTGTATTTGCTCCTATCTCCATATGATTTCTTAAAAATTCTCAATTATTTTCAATTAATTTTTTCATGAGGCACTATGTTTGGAAGGAATAACTAAATTTTGGAACAGATCCAGGAATTAATCTTTCATTGAAAGGTATTTTGCGTTTTAACATTTTATACTTTTCACTGTACGCTCCTGACCGTCTATACGATATCTTCCAGATGTTCTGAATGAATTTCAATGAAAATGCATATAATGGTGGATCACAAGTTGGAAGAATAGTCAAATTTTAGGGCGGATCCGGGAATTTGTGTTTTGTTGGTAGATATCTATAAGCTGAAATATTGCCCAGCCACCGTTGCGAAGGAAAGTCAGTTTCAGAAGGTCTCCATATCCGGGACTGATCAATACCCCGTAAAGTTTGATTATGCCAAGTGCCACATCTTTATCACCAAGTGAGCAGTCCTGACTAAATTCTGTACCGACCGCCTGAACTATTGAGCTGATTCAGAGATACATGGTTACATTGATCTGTTTGAATAAATAAAATATAGCTGTTTCTGATAAGGCACTGTAAAAGGAGTTGAACAGACGTTGTCATTATTGGATTTCTTGCTGTAGCGTAGTGCTTGGCGAGCTAGTATATCATGACCACTTGTGAGTTTGATTCTCACCGAGTAGTCCGCACTTACAGTATTGATTCTATACAGTGATTCTCGAACGTTTTTTTGTCCAATCACACTTAATCAAGGTCGTTCGTCTTTCCGTTGTCTTATGCTTAGCAAATTAGTATTATAATCTTCTACAGCTCTGCTATACTGAGTTAAATTCTAGATGGGGACTTTTGGATCAGAGCACAATTTTCCTATACATTGAACTATGGTAATCACCCTTGCACTGGCTATGGATTCAGCCATTCCTGCTTTGGAAACTACCTCGTCCATCTTGAATGCAGACACTTTAAAATATAAAGTATGAACCACCTTTCAGTGCGCTAAAATATTTGGATGTATAGACATAATTGAAAAAAAAAACAACCTTCCCTTTAAAATTCATTATTGGTGCTAGAGGTTGAATCCATGCAAATCTTTTGACCTCGTCCCTTTGATATAAATGGAATTGTTATCATATAAGGAAATGTTAGGTTATGGTAGTTAATAATATCATCAATAATACCTGATTTTCATTGAAGGTTATGGCTTGTTTATTGATTACGTGTGCTGTGATACAACCACAACGAAGTGAGGCCGAAGTTGTGGGTTCGTATCGTATTGTATGTACAGTAAATAGAATGATCAGTTCATAAATCTTCTCATTTTAGCTCAATTGGTAAGAAAACTACCTACCGATCACATGTTTTCAAAATACGGTATGCAGATGTTAATTTCATTTATCGCTTTGGTTTAACGTGACGTGATCAACAAAAAGTGAAGTGTTTACTCTCCTGAATTTGGCGAGGATTGTCGTTACTGTTGTTGTTATTACGGGGGCGGATGGAACAAGGGCAACTCTTATTTTGACTGGGGTGTGACCACAAAACTATAGATTAATTGATTCCCTTTTTTAATTGGAATAATCATTTCATATAATGTGGTAATCATCGTATTTCATATCCGGTACAAGGCCACATCTATAGAACGCACAGTGAAATAAAACTCAATCCGCTGTAGTAGTAGTAGTAGTAGTAGTAGTAACATGATTTGACTTATTACATAATTTTAAGGACTGGCTAGCTCAGCTTGTTAATCATTACTCTGTGATTAAGCGTCTATTTCTTATTTGCTACATGGAAATTATGTTGTTTACTCGTTTCAATGTCAGTAAAAAGATATTCGGAAGAAGAAGAGAGTTATAAAAACTCAGCTTGGGATCATTTATGACAGCATTAAAGAGATTGTCTTAGCTGTTAGTAACTTGTCGGGATGCTGTTATCCTTCTTTGTCAGAATTCTGCTGGTATAGCAGTTGTAATCGCAATATTTGCCGAGAGAGTAACTTCAATGAAATCCCATAAAGAGTCAGCCATTGTATCTTGCAGTCAGAGGGAACTTCAAGTCAATTAAACCATTCGAATGATCATGGCAGCGATCGGAGATAACAGTCTTAATGAACTCGGTGAAGATATTTTAAGTGATTTCCATTTGTCTTTAAATTATCATCCAATGATTTTTTTCCTCCAACAAAAAATAACAAAACAAAGCAATTATTTGATTATCGAATTTCCCTCCAGCAATGATTGAATAGAAAAAAATAAAACAATCTCTCAGCCTTGTCAGATTTTTGCATTTTTTACAATGTTCTTAAATTTTTAAACGGTTGAACTTGAAAAAAAAACCCCAACAGAAACAACAAAAAAAACAACGAAAAAAAAAACAACAATAAACTACAGCAACAATAACGTCAAGGAAAACCGTTTTCCCCGCCTAGAATTTTGATGAAGCTGTGATTTCATACGACTTCCGGCTATGGTTTCACTACTCTTAGGCAATACTCAACAACTGATACATTTGTCGTTTAAAAATGGCCGCGGTTCCAGCGGCAGAATATAGGTTTAAGATCATTATTTTTTTGTTCGTTTTTTGTTCGTTCTGATCACTGGTTATCTGGAGAATTTTCCTGAGAATGCCTTTTTTTAAAAATTATCTTTACCTGATCTCATATTTAGATTTGAGCTCCAGTCAGAACAGAGTTGGACTCTGACGCAGTCTTGTTTCGTTTTGTTTTCTTTGTAGCAGTCAAAACTGAGGGAAAACTTTTTCCCTCTCCAAGGGTCGAAAGTTGTTTCCCTTTTAATGGATAAAATCGAACGGGAACCCATTCCACAGAATGTAATTTATTTTTTTATGACCTCATACTCTCAACAATCATTTTTAAAAAGGTTTCTTTTCTTATTTTACCTTATATTGTGGTACACGTTTTCAAAATATGTTTTTTTACGTGATCTCATATTCTTGCAAACTTTTTAAAAAATTGATTTTTTTTATCCGACCCCATATTATAACCACATTATTAGAAATACTGATTGTTTTACCTGATTCAATACTCTGAGCACATTTTTCAAGTTGATGTTTCTATCATTGACCTCATATTGTGACCAAACTTTGAAATGAATTCTTTTCTTTACCCTACTTAAAATGTGCTAATTTGGACTACAGAAAGAGAAAGATTCTGGGATTTGCAACGAGTAAATTGTTGAGGAAGGGACTACTTTTTCTGATGTTCGTATAATGCTGAACCAGACCCCTCTTTCAATCCATAATACAGAATCAAGTCTTTAAATGTTTTCACTTCTTCATCTTTACTTCATTGAGAAATCATTCTCTTGAATCGTGAAATTTAAGGGTGGGATTCTTTTTACGATATATTTCCTCATTGCAGAACCGGACCCTCAATTTTTACAGCTTTCGAATGATCCGCTTATTTCACTTTAGTTCATTGACAATCATTTCCCTAGAACACATTTATATATATATATATATATATATATATATATATATATATATATGATGTACACACTATACTGATGATCTGGACCCTCACTTACCATTCCTCGTCCGAAATTATGGCTTTGGAATATTTTCGTTCCTCCCGTTTATTCAACTGAGAAATCATAAAATTTAAGGGGATCCTACTTACGATGTTACTATAATGCTGAAATGAACCCTCATTTTCAGTCAGTCGTACTAAATTACGACTGAAGTATCTCAGTTACTGTTACAATATAATGGCTGATGGTTTTTTTTAATCGAATATTTGATTTTTATTCTTGTATATTTTTTCAAATATCATTTTCTTTTGATGATACTTTTGGGTGTGAGTATAGGTAAAATATACTAGAGTATTTGAGAATTTACAGAGTAACCTTTTTCAGATACCAGAAAGACGATAAGAACTTTTTAGGTAGATTTATTGACTATATAAGCGTGGTTGCTTGGAACCCCCGCAGATAGATAGCCAGTCGCAGTGAACTTATTAAAAAAGGCATTAGGAGGAAGAAAGTGACGAAGGGTTGATAAAAAAAGACGGTGTATAAGTATTCTTACGGCGAAAGTGAGAAAGATAGATTGCAAGTTCAGTTGTGTGAAGAATGAGAGAAACAAGGGGGGAAATGGAAGAAAAAAGGACAGACACTCATTTATTTCCGGTATCGGGTGAAAGAAGAGGGCAAGTTAATTAAGTAAAAGATATATCAATAGAAAAGAGACCCCTTGCCTTTAAAAGGGAGACTAAAGGTTGGTCACCAGAGCATTAACCAGCAGAGACTACTGAAGTAGGCAGACGAAAATAGGTAGACGGTTGGTTTACGGGTCCCTCTCTCTTGACAGTCTCCCTCTCTCACTGTGAGTGAGGATTTTGTTGATTCTTCAACCGAAGACTTGGTGTATTTTCGGTCAGTCGGCCAAAGAAGAAGAATAAAGGTTCGATTCTGAATCCCGACTTGAGTCTCACGTCTCCTGTTCCCTCCCGTATTACAGCTGCAGTCAGCTTACGCTCAGAGGAAGCAAATATCCTTCGTTACTAAAAATCATTCCATTGAGAAATTTTTTTCAAAAATGCAAAATTTCGAGTGACGGGTCCTATTCATGACGTCAATATACTGCTGAACTGGACTTCCACTTTCCATCTGTTGGTATGAAACTACGGCTTTGAAGTATTTCAGTTAATTCCCTTTCCATTCCTTCAGAAGACACGTCTTAAAAAATATAGATTTTGGATTGAGATAGACGTTAGATATGCTAATTTAAAGAATGTAAAAAAAGTACAGGTCATTTGCAGCTGAAAAATAAAACTGTAGCATCTGCGTTCGCACCGATCAGTGACCCAATCGGTCACAATATCACGAAGAAGAAAAAAGGAAAGGACCGTAAATTTTGCAAGAAAAAAAAAATGGTGAAGATAACTTTTGAAAAAGGTCACTACACATCTAGGGAAGTAATAGAAATTGCAAGTTTGGTTTTTATTTTTCTTTGTGGTATTATGATGATGAATCAAACGTAATAGATGAAATGATAACGAATCTCAGGACCAAAGCTGAAATAGAAAGATACGAAGGGACCAAAACAAGAAAATAAGAAAGAATAAGGAAATGGAGAATGAGTTGAAAAGAAAAAGAGAGAAAGAAAAAGCAAGAAAACTAAGGTCTATTTACACTAAGTGTCGTCTGCATTGTCGTTGAAATAGATAGAAAGAAAAAAACATGGTAAGGGAGATGTAGAGACGGAATAGGGGGAGAGAATTTGAAAGAAAAAGAAAGAGAGGAATCAAAATTTCACAAACTTTTTGTGAAAAAAAATGATAAACTAATTCTTTTCAAAAATCGTCTGTACTTGAAAAAAATCAATAATCTTCTGAGCAAATACCAATTAAATTTTATGAAAGTTTACGTATTTTCATTATTAAAACAAGATTATAACTGGATAACATTTTTTTCCAAATTGTCTTGGTATCATGTGTATTGATAATATATTTTATCATGTCATGTGATTTTTTGCCACCAAAAAGAGTATAAAAAGGGATAAATTATTCAAACAAAAATGAATAAAAACCATTTCGCAAAAAATGATGCCACATATCTGGAGAAGAATTCTGAAATTATAAAATTATATCTTAATACGATTTGGAGACTGAAATCAAGGAAGAGAGAAAAGAAGGAGGAAAGAAAGAGTTGACAAAAGAAAGAAAAGTATACCATCCATACTAAAATATTGTCTTCGCTGTAAAATAATTCATACGACATCACTAAGCCGACTGATTATTGATGTCAGGCCAGTAGGTAATTCTGATTCTACAATATTCGTCCATCTCACGTTTATTCTATATCTTTGTTGAATATTAACACTTCCAGTGATTTATTACTATCAAAACCGACACATCGTAGAAGCATTTAGATGAATTTTGAAGAGACTTACTGTCATTTGACGTTCCTTGAGAGTCACCATATTTGTATTGGTGAAGTTGTCGAGTGCTCACTTCCAATTCGGTGGGCTGAGGTTCAATCCAAAGCCAAAGCATACCACCGGATCGAAGCAACGTCCAGCCTAGACAGTACGTAGATGAGAGACCATTGGCGGGATAACAAGTGCCGTAAGCGAAACAAAGCTCCACAAGCCTGTCAAGCTGGAAATTCAAAACATCTTCGATGAGGGTACAAGCGGCTACAATATGAAGTAATGATAAATTGGACCCCTATTTTTTGTACGATGGTGTTTGCTCTACTTTTTTTGAAAAAAGTATTGAAACTTTTTTTAGTGACCTTTTCCAACGAAAAGGCGAGGAAAGTAACTCATTTATTGATCACTCGTTTTTCAATTTTGTGATTGATAACACCAACACAGAATTGCTACCGAAGACGTTGGTCACGAGACAGTTTATAATGAGTGTCTAACCAGACCTGACTATTTTGACTTGCGCAGTTTCTGGAGCATTCGTTCTCGGGATCATATTTTTTGGACGTCATCAAAGTTTTTCCCAATGTTTTCATTCCGATATTTCTTTATTATTCACTGACTGAAGCTCCTACGATGCTTTGCATTTCACATATGTATAGTTTTATCGATTGACAAACGAAGCAGTAATGGTCGAGAGACCTACTTGCGATCCTTTAAACCAATGTGATTGAAGAAATTCAGGTTTAAAATTAATACAAAGGTTCGAGCATCAAATATAGAGGAATAAATACAAAGTGATACGAAAAAATTCAGGAAAACTTGAACAGGTTAATCAATCAGTTCATCTGTCAAGTTTACCTGTGTTCCTCGTGTTCCGTCGTATATTTTACACTTATTCAGAAAACAATCAAGCTTGTTTTCTATCAACATTTTCTCTATCTTGGGAAGCAATTTAGCCCCTTGATTTCCCCAAAGTTCTGGCCGGTATTTCATATTCAACAAAGGTTATAAGAACTTTTGAGACCGTGACATTTGATCTAAAAAGAAAAAGGGGAAGCTTTATCTAGAAGACTCTTCAAATCAGATTTTATGTCAAGTCTAACACTAGAAGTATTACAATTCTTCAAATTGTCCATAATTAAAATTGTAAACGTACAAGATGACAGCATATATCAATTGGATATTTATATCATATAGTTCTATGGCTAAATTTGGAAGACTCTTTTCTTTGATTCTTGTAGTCTAATCGATAAGGAAGCTGCAAATGGAAAAGTAGGCTTTCAATGATGAAAATACAAATTCTAATCTTGCTTGAGTTAAAATCTTTATTTCTGATCTACGCTAATTACAAACGTTCATGGAATGACAGTTGCAAAGTGTACGATGGGAAGAGAAAGCTTTCAGAAAACATTCAGTCAGTGACTCATTTTGTTGGATCAGAAGGAAAATAAGAAATTTTTTTGTTTAAAACGATAAAAAACAAACAAACACAAAAAATTGACTGATTTTAACAATTACCAGGTGCATATTTCCTTTGCTCTGTTAGACGATCAATAATTGCATCCTTTTCACCCAAATCAAGAAGTATAACTTTTATAAAAGAAGACAAAGAAGCAAGAGAAGGAGAGAACATAATCTTTTGTTCATATGCCAGAAATTAGAGAAGATATCAAAGCTCTCCGCTAACAACCAGTAACGACTTCCGTATTTCCGAGATAAGATCACAAAAACAAAAGGTCACAATGATAAATACTGACAACTGACCGAGTGATTGAAAAGAAGAAATCAACATTGATTTTGTTAGCGTGCTTCCTGAATAAGATCAGCAACAATCGAGATTTCTTATTGATTTTGGCTGTAAGAAAAGTTCTCTTTTAGCAGGTAAATCAGTGAGCAAGATCTCACGTCTTTATATATATATATATATATATATATATATATATAGTTATTGGATTGATGGATTATATCGGACATTGTAGCAAAATATTTTATATACGAATGAATAAAACACAGATTGTGTGAATAAGTATTCATTTACGGACTTTTTGTAGGGAGCATGCCTACATCATCATTTCTCCATCTTGTTGATGATACAAGATCGCTCCCTTCGGAACGGCTGTAAATAAATACTTATTCACACAATCTATGTTTTCCTGATTGTTCGTAAAAACTTCACACACACATATATATATATATATATACATATATATATATATATATATATATATATATATATATATATATATATATATATATATATATATATGAGGTCAGATCATGAAGAAACTGAACTTTCAGTGCAGTGCAAGAATGGGAGTTTCGGATATCTCAAGCCAAATAAATCATGTATCAGTGACTTTGACCTTTTGTAGAAAACACCACATCAATCTACGTTCGTTTTTTTCTCACAGCCGGATGCATCATAGTGTACCCAGTGTGCTTGGCCCTTTTCTTCAAGGATAAAAATGAAGCTGAAAAATGTAACCATCTTGAAGAACAATGTGTTTGCGTGATATTTTGTTTCAAATAACGGAACTTTTTTTGCAGAGACTCTTCCCCCGTTGTGAAATTGTAAGTACCTAAAAAAAGGTTTTTCTGATTTGAAACGAAATTTCACACAAACACGATGCTCTGTAGGACAGACCCCACATATGTCTGTGCGTGTATTCCAGAGTTCCCTAACCCCCAAAATCGCGATGCTGGTATGTTAGGCTGAGCCGTCTGATGTCACAGAGATAAGAGGTATAGGGAAGAGGGAGAAGACTGGGGCAAACGCCGCTTTTATAACGGCTTCCTGCTAAAGAAACAGCGGACGCTATTCGTTTTCCGTATTATTTTTGTAAAAACGAAAACCGTGTGGTAAAGTGAACGTTCAAAAAGCAGCATATCTATCAATATATATATATATATATATATATATATATATATATATATATATATATATATATATTTAGATAGATAGATAGATAGATATAGATATATATGAAATACTTGATTATGCCGTTTCATTTAACACCGTTTTGCTGTGACATCGTTGAGGAAAGGTTATTTTCGATAACATAAAACATCACAGGTGGAATTAAATGACTTTAAAACTACACACAAGTTGATCAGAAAATCCCTACACTATGATAAATCAAATTGATCCCCCTTCATATCATCGTGTCCTTATAAAAACCGGTTCCACTTAACGCAGTTGTCGAAGTCGTAGTTTTCAAGAACTCAACAACAACGTTGATCGAGGAGTTTCTTTATTAGCCAAGATAACCATAATGTTAAAAGAACAGATGAAACACCACAGTGGAGAGAGAGAGAGAGAGAGAGGAGAGGAAGGAGAATGAGTGAGTGAGTGAGTGAGTGAGAGAGAGAGTTGGCGGAGAGGGTTCATCGATATTTGTTATGTCAACATAGTTCACTAGAAGCAGCATCAATTACATTTCGGTTTCTCCTCATCGATCTTTTGGGGAAGAGTTGATATAAATACTAAGCTGTCGGCTGTATCTGTGATACATACAGAGATAAGCTGGAGATACTTTGCTGTATTCCTCTAGAGATTACAATAGCACCGATAAGTGATATAACTTCTACTCCCCGACACCTGTCGCTTCTTAGTTAAAGGATAAGAATTATGTACACTAAACTAAGGATTTATTAAGCCTATACACCAAAACTTTTATCCACACTCATGAGTATAAATAACATCTCTCTATCTATCTATCTATCAATCTATCTATCTCTGTCTGTCTGTCTCTCATTATCTCTCTGTCTATATATATATATACATACATATATATATATATATATATATATATATATATATATATATATATATATATATATATATATATATACATAAGGATAAAGTCTCATAAATATCTGGAATAGAAAAAATATTTCGTGTTTAAAGCCGTAAAGCTTTCGTGACTATGGACATGATTTGTCGTATTACTCTGGTTTTATTTTATATTTCCTGTTACGAAACAGAGCGTACATAAAATCACACATAGACTTTTGTAAAAATTTACTTAATAATCACTAGATGGAAATAGTAAATCAAATTCGCTGTGTGGATTCCATAAATATATTATACTAGCTCTATTTTTTGAAAATATTTAAACACAAAATCACATTTTTGTTATCAAAACATTACTGCCTTTTGAAAATATCTTTTTGGTTGAGCACTATATACACACACACACACACACACACACACACACACACACACACATATATATATATATATATATATATATATATATGATAAAGATAATGATAATAAGGGTCGATATCTACAATTGGAATTCATCAGGCATTAAAGAAAATAGCTTGGTATGAACACCAACCAGAATGTAGTGATACTATTGGACTTTGTGATACTAACAGGACCATTAAAGCAAACAAATCCGACATAGTAATCAAAGATCATCATGAAAACAAACAAACTTGCCTGCTAATTGACTTGAGTATGCATTCTGATAGAAATATAACAGAAAAAGAACTTGTGAAACCCGGCAGGGACAAAGACTTTTAAGTCGAGATATAAAAAATGTAGCACTTGTAAACACAAACTGTCCCCGTTATTGTCTGAGCCCTCAGGATGATCAAGATAGGCACTGAAAAAACATCACGACGAAATAACCAGTAACCGTTCTCTCTGTGATATCAAGAAGATAGCGCACTATTCATACACTGAGAAGAGCACTATCATCTATTGTACACTTAAGTGTTTAAAGGGACAACAAAGAAAAATAACAAGGTGTAAAATCTACAACACGCACTTAGAATAAGATTTGGAGAGGGGGAAGAAAACATTTGAACCTTCTCTTGCCGTAAGCTGTTGGTGACAACACAACAATATATTGTGGAGGACAGTGATCAAAATGATAGTAATGATAATCACATCATCAACATCATCATCATCATTTTAGCGTCCGTTGTAGGACATAGACCTTCACCAAGATTTGCCAAATTTATCTATTATGGGCATCGCAGAACCAATATTATCTGAATCTATCTAGCTTGTCACGCAATCTTACTTTCAGTTGGCCTAAATTTCCCGTATGATCTCTTGGGATCCCCGTTGTGAGTCGTGATGATTGTCTGATATAGTTGTAACATTCTCTCTTATCTTTATTTTACCGACTGTTTCTATGATATCTTGAACTCTTGTCTTTTTTCCAATATACTGTATCGTTTTATGATCTTTCAATGTGAGGTTGAGAATGATTCTGTTATGTGCATGCTGCACGGTTGTCAGTTTGTGAGTCTATGTTTTTGCTGAATTCCATGTAATTTTCCACAGTACCTGATATTATCCCAAGTGATTAGAGCTATTTATTGATTATTTTATCAAGGAAAAAGTCCGGTGAATGTCAATATTTTGTGCCTGTGCAATTCTCAACACTGGGATATGTTCTCTTATAATAATTCTGAAGCAAAACAGCCCACCATCATTCAAATAACGGAATTTTGTGTTATGCAATTAGATATAAACTTAATACAATAAACTGTATTACTTCTATTAGATGTAAACAAGCAACACCAATTAGATGAATGGTAAACTAGTCAAAAATTAATCATAAAAAATAAGCTTGACCCGTGGTTATTCCATTAAATTTTATACAAATATGGATTAGTTTCAAATCTGGAATTTTTCCAACCCACTCCGTAAACTAACTAAGTTTTTTTTTCTCTTACTAAAATAAGTTATAATTTAATCTACACAGTTTATGATGATAGAATACTTAAAAGAAATGAGTAATATGTCTCATTCATCTTATTCAAAGTAAAAAATGATTAATAAATTTACTTTGGTTTGCTAAATGTTATTGTAACCCAGCTTTTTTTGACAAATTCGTAATCCTATATCATAACGAAGAAACGTTCACCTATGCCGTCTGCTTTATCCAAATTCTTAGGAGCTCAAACTCCCCCTTCTCTCTCTCAATATCTCATACGCATGCAATTGGGCAGTTTGACAATTTGACCAATGAAAGCGTAACGAACGTGGATCGTGATGAGTGTAATAGTAGTATGATGTTTCATGAAGAATTTCGGGGAAACTGCTAGTTTAGGTGATATTTTCACCGTCAATTATTAAACTTAAAAGCGTTTAACACCTGCTGCTTTCTTAAGTAATTACAAAAGAGAATTTCTCAAGTAATTACTGAATTCCCCAAATGTTTACGCTAAGTAAAAACAAGGAAGGACAAAAATAGTCTTCCAAATTACAAACTGCCTCCTCTAATTCGTATCCACTAAAAATACCAATTTCAACAATTCTTGAGTCTTTCTTCCAAATATCAAGTTGTTGATTTGCCGTCCTCGTTGACGTTCCGGATATACTCGTGGATAGGTCGAGTTTTGTTGACTAAATTTTAAAGGCAAACATTTGGCATCGACCCATAAATGAGTAATAATTTTGCTTGGTTGAAATTCAATTAGAATAGGCAGGACTTGGAGCAATCAACTGGTTTTAAAAAAGCGTTCTATAAAAATAGATTTCGTGATCATAATTCAAGGGTCGACGTATACACGAAATTGATGTGTACACTTGTGTATACTGTGATCTATACTGGGTTCATCTTTATTAAAGATTTGGCGTAATAGCGAGTGGGTTTGAACATACGGCATACTAGATGAAAAATATGGCTCAGTAAATGAAAAATACGGCACACAAATAGAAAATACGACCAGCAAATAATTCACTTTTCGATTTCCGAGAGAAAGGTATAATTTCTTACTATAGGATGGCAAGAATAGTAAAGAAAGGTGGCCAGTAGATCGCGTGTCATTAAATAGTGCCGCTAAAACGAGTGTTGTCACGACACTTCATTGTATTGAGTTTAGCTCAGTATATCATGGGATCAAATTACGGTATTCAGTGTTGAATTAGTGAAGTTTGACACGAAACGTACAGGATAATTCATGATGTACCGATTTACAATCGTCTGAAATTATTTCGAAATTCTGAATATCTCGCAGCGCCCCAGGAAAGTAACTGTGGCACACAGCTTTGGAATTACAGTTTTAATGTATTTGTTCGATCAATCCCATTTATGATATCCAGATTGCTCGAATAACTGCTTCGAATATTCACCAACGCATGTCAGTCCAAAGACATTACAAGCAAAGTTTTTAAGATTGGGAGCAAAAAATTGGTTTAAACTCTTTATCAAAAAAATTAATGACTTCCAATTAATGATAAAATTATCTTGGTAATGAACAAACTAAATAGATAAAGGGGATGGGGCACGCCAACTGAGTTACACCAATCTTCCAAGAGGGGTAACCCTATTCAGTTTGAAAAACAGCATTCGAAATGTTGGCTTTTGAGATCAGTTGAGCTTAGCTTGGTTTGCTGAAATACTTTAAGTGTAGGGCACCCAGCAAAGGTAGAGCTTACGGTAGTAGTAAAGGTCTGCTAACTAATCAGTGTTCTATTGTGTGACACTCATTTTTCGAAGTCTACTTGGAGCTGAAAAAAAACAATTAGAGAGAGAGAGAGAGAAAGAGAGAGAGAGAGAGAAAGAGAGAGAGAGAGAGAGAGACAGACAGACATAGACAGAAACAGAGACAGAGAGTTATCACGAATGGCTGACTGAAAGAGAATACAGGTATCCTCCCCTCTACATAAGTTCACTTAACGCTACTTTTTCGTAGAAGCGAAATAGTTGCATACAGCAAACGAAAAAAAAAAAAAAAGGCGGAAAGCAAGCATCCTCCTCCTTGTCTCTTCTACGCTCAACCTCTAGTAACCCCCTGCTACCAAAAATCAAACGATGCAGTCCATCAGAATATCATTACCATTTTGAGGTCTTGGGAATATTAAAAAAGAGTCATTCTCATATAAATTAATAGAATTTGTTTGTACGTTTTACGTCTTCCCGACTTACAGACTTTTTTCTTCCTTCATAGGAATGCTCTATCTTTTCATTGTGGAGAGAACCTGGATTGTGAAATTAAAGCTGACAGTTTCAGAAGGAAGGTGAGTCGATGAATATTTAAAAAGTAAAATTACCCCGTTTCTCGCCGTTGTTTTCCACATTGGGACCCGAATCCAATTTGACAGCCCACAAAACCAATCAATAAAATTGCCCCAGGGAAATCCTTACTTAGATTATATGTAACAGAAGTTAATGATACAATATTGTCTGAGTTTTATCGCTTCGCAATTAAGTGGCTGTTCAGTAGGACTCAACATTCATCCTTGTCCGATGGCGATGAGTCTCATTATCTTCATTTGACAGTGTAGTTCCTTCCTGGTTAAAAGTTGATTAATGTTATTATTACAGCAACTCATATCGATGGCTTCTTTTGATCAAAACTATGCGTGTTCCAAGCAGTCTCTTCCAGAGGCTTGTTAGATCACACATACTGTGAAGGTGCAGTCAGCGTTTACAGGGTAGAGAAAATAGACGCGGAATGTGTGTTCAAATGTTGTAAACTCTTACTGAAACGGCTGTATTTAATGACGCACGCATTCTAATGGCATGATTGTTTTCAATATTCTTGCATGACTATTGTTGGAGACTTGTTATCAGAAACAGCACATGAAGATTCCAGTTCATTATTTCAAATTGCTGAATTAGTAAATCCTTGAAATAAATCTTTTGCAATTATGATTCCTCAATTTTTTACGTTAGACTCTTGCGTGGTATTTTCTCGGATATTTTGATACGCCCACGATACAATCGATTACATACTACCTCGTATATCATCATCATCACAAGTATCACAATCATCACCATCATCAACAGCTGCAACAGCAGCCTCTCTCTATCGTCTGTCGTTTGACATCATCACCGAAATTCGTCAGAACTCTCTATCGTGAACGTCAAGGTGCCTATTTTTTCTGAATTAACATTAAACATCACGCAGTTTCTCTTTTTTTGTCGGCTATAATCCAGCATATGGTCTCTTGAGATCTATCTGTGAGTTGCAATGTCCTTAAACTGTCCGTCTGTCATTCTTGAAACAAGAACTGACCATTGCCATATGAGTTTTCTGATGGATTCTATGATATTTTTGACTTCCGGTTTTTTTTCTATGAAGTTATTTACTGATCTTTCCATTTAATGTTAACATGATTATTTCCTGTGCACGTTGCATGGTTCTTAGTTTGAGGGCCAATTTTTTGGTTAGGCTCCTTTCTTCAGCTCTTTTGGTGACTATCGAAAATAATCATTAGTTATAGACAATTATTTTAAAGACTAATGCTATTTTCTTATTCTTGAGAGTTGAACTTACTCTACCAAAAGTTTGCCAACCTAGGGTGACTCATTGTTTGATTCTCAAGAAGTTCTTCCGATGATTTCAGAATAATTGGTTTTCCATAGTAGATGTATCGGTCTGCCTTTTTAGCAATGCTTTTAGAAATAGTAACAGGGGCTTTCTGTTTGGTCTAATTTTTGTCAGAACATGTGAAGGGAATCTTCATTGATTATCTGGCCATCTCTGTCGTAACTTATTAACCACAGAAGGTGGGGAACGGTAATAGTTATCCATTGCAAGATACAGAACCTGTCTATTGCAAGATAATCCCTCTCCAATTTACCTTCGCAACTTAAACGAGATAAAAGTCCCGACTCACAGATAACTTTGAGTCAGTATCCATCTCAATAAAATGTAGATTTTATTGAATTAACCATAAAACAACAATGACTGAAATCACCGTCATTCGTGGTTGAAAGGTTCTTATCTGTGATCAGGAGACTTTGGAGAATTTGGATATGATTTCTTCATTGGCGGATAATAGTTGGCGCACCTCCAGAATAAAAGTTATTGAACCTGCCTGAATTTAAAGTAACTACATAAAATCAGAGCATTTACACGTTCATGTTGATATACATAGATATGGTTTCCCCTGAAAATCATTCGATGGCACAGACGTGATTAGGCCAAAATGAATTACTCTTATTTAGGACACACACACACGGATAACCACACATGCACACATATACATCATGTACGTGTACACACACATGCACACACATACGCAGATACACCAAAACATGCATTCCGATATTCACACAAATGTATTCATACTCATATACGTAAGCACGCACACAGGCACACACGTGTACATGAGCACACAAATAAGTGAATGAAAGTGTATGCAAACACATACCTCTTTATCAATGCACATTTACAGATATGCACACAGGTATGCATACTAATGCACATTGATCCAAATACCAAATTACGGTGTGTCTGTAGAGTTTATGTGATTAGATTAATGCAAATGCCCCCCTTTATTTCATTGGTATGAATTTATTGCATCATTAATCGTACATCTGGGTATTTACTCTGGCTTTCCATTATTGTTATGATCTCTTCCAGGATTATCATCCCGGCGTTTTCTATTTATCATTATTTATTTATTCATAGAGAAGATGCAAGCATGAAGCAAAGAAAGTGATAGCTTGAGAGTGTCTCGTCTCGACAATATGCTCCGTGTGGTAGAACTTATCACAGCAAAATGATTGGCAGACTTTTTTTTTGTTTCCAATGTGTCATGCAAACTAGGCACTTGCTCAGTGGAACATTGAACGATAACAGCTTGTGTAGCTTCCAGCAATTCGTAATGAAGAATACCTTTCGAATCCCAACAAGCACACCGACTATATTACTAAGTAAAGTTTGTCAGTATCTTTTTAAGGCAAATAATACAAGATACTTTGAATTCACACGATTTTATCTATTTTGGATAATTGAAAATCGATGCTTGATCTATTGCATATGAATTTACACAGTCTTGCTTTTATGATGTTTAATATATATATATACATATATATATATATATATATATATATATATATATATATATATAGAGAGAGAGAGAGAGAGAGAGAGAGAGAGAGCACAATACATATAAATATATCAACATTCAGGGTACTTCTATTTGAAGAAAATTCCACCTAGACAGTTCACCTACGGAAACAATATGAAATAGCGTTATCGCATCGTAAAAGTTGTTACAGTGAAATGTTATCTTTTTGGAAACTTTTTTTGGTACTCTTTTGGTTCGTTTTCGAAGTCAGGGATAGTTTTTGATGTCAGTTCTTTTTGTCAGTCAGTTAAACAACATAGCACGACCAAGTTGGATATTTCACAACGGTAAACATTTTTGAATTCCACTGGGTGTCTCTCCTTGCTATATCCTCTGACACGATCGTTGTGGATGGCTTCTGGTTCAAAATTGATCATTTAATATAGGCTTCCGCACAGGAGATTAGAATCAGGACCAATGTTGAGTATAGAAGCAAGATTGGATATCATCTAATTCCCACCAGCGTTTAGGGTCTTAAATGCCACACGAAACATACAGAAAACAGTCATTTTGATGATAAATACCCAGAGAGAAATATGTCACTGAAATGAAACGATAAATATACAGAATTAGGGTCTTTCGGTAAATTCAAACCAAAAGTCAACGAGTATAAACGGAAATCATCTCAGTTTAAGTGTTTCTTCTCTATTCGATTATTTTTTTAGTGTTTTTTCTTGGTCACGCATGTGATCTCTAGGGATCCATGTTTTGAGATGTGATGTCAATCTCTTGAATGCCAATCTTGCAACATGACTAGCCCATTGCATTTAAAGTTTTTTTTAGTAGATTCTATATTATCTCTGACTCCCGTTTTCTTCCTGATATACTTTGTGTTGTTGTGATCTCTCCATGTTAGGTTGAGCATGATTCTCTCATGTGTGCGTTACATGCTTCCTAGTTTGTTGGTCTATCTCTTGGTTAAATTTCATGTTTCAGTTCATTAAATGACTATCGGGAGGATGCATTGTTTGTATACTCTTCTTTTTAGGGTTGATAGGATTGTTTTGTTTTTGAAGCTTGGACTTGCTCTGCCGAAAGTTTGCCATCCTAGTGTGACTCTTTGCTTGATTTCTTCTTTCGCGGGTTTTATAGAGATTTGTTGTCCGAGGTAGATGTAGTAGTCTAATTTCCCCATCTTACTTTCAGTGTTTCTTTTCTAGTCTATTTAGTTTTTTAGTGTTTTTTTTTTCGTAATTGAATTGGTAGTGATAAAAGGTTGAAATATGTTTCTGACTTTTACCCATCGAAAAATTCCGAAACTTTTACACAGGCAGACAGTATTGCATCTTTCTCAATATTAGCCAGTACGAAGTCCTTCCAATGTAGTGTTGTAGAAAGTGAACTGATATTCAAAAAAAGGTCCGTCAAAAGGTCCAATATTCCCTCATGGCGTGTGCACGTTGGACCATCATTCAGAGCACATTGGACCAGTGACGGGAGAACTGGAAGAAAAACAAGAATCCTCGTTCTGAAAACTGAGACCTGGAATCTACAGGAGTCAACTAGTTTCAATCGGTATTGTATTGACTAGAAAGTTTTTACACAGTTTTGCGTAAATTGGTTGTCACTCTTTCATACTAAGTAAGGCCAACACAGACTCACTCATTTAAGCTACAGGCAATTGCATGCTCTCAGGTCAGCAGGAAAATGCAGAAGTGACCTTGCACGTTTAGTGCCTCCTACTGAGATGGATGGGGGAAAGCACGTGGCAACATCTTTTTTGTCAACGTCACACATACCGACATAAGGAGGGTTGACAAATCTTCGGCAGATTTTCGTGGGTATCCTTGAATAGCCAATAATAAACTGCTTAACGTCCTTGTCAATTACTTGAGCTACATCACCAAAGCATAGACACCAATATCTGGCCCTCGATGTCTATCAAAATGGCTATGTAGACAGATATCCGCAATACTTTCAGCATCAGAACTGACATCCCTTTGAAAGCTGTCTTCATCTTCCGGTTGTCTGTCATCAGAATAGGTGATCCCCTTGCACTGTATTCTTAGATATCTTAATTGCTCTTTTTCATATCGATCATTTCTGAATCGGATCAGTGTTGTTTTGGAAATCTGCAGAACTTCCGAAATATCTCCATGAGATTTTTCCCATCCCCAATGCCTTCAATCATAATTGAAGGACTTGCCTTGCATTAATAATTTCTCCTCACGTTTTCTCGAGACAAAATTAGAATTATAGCTGGGAACTACTGCTGATGAAGCACCAAAAGAATTATGATTGGTTCAATGTACATACAAATTTAATGTTGCAGATTCAGAGCCTGTGTTGAATTGTGATTAAAAGAGGTTTCATAATCATCATCATTATCATCATCAGTCTTTTATCGTCTGTTGTTGGATATAGACTTTCCCCAGGATTCGCCACATTTCTCTATTATAGGCGTCGTGGAGCCAGTTTTTTTTCAGAATCTGTCTAGTTCATCTCTCTTCATCTTGTATTCTGCCGGCCCTGGTTTCGCATGTGATCTTTGGGGCTCAATGTTTTGAGTCGTTATGTCAATCTGTTGTACATCATCTTTGCAACATGACTGACCCACAGAATTTTAAGTTTTTTTAGTAGATTCTATTATGTATCTAACTTCCGTTTTCTTCCTGATATACTTTGCGGTCTTGTAGTCTCTCCATGTAAATTTGAGCATGATTCTCTCATGCACACGTTGCATACTTCTCAGTTTGTAGGTCTGTCTCTTGGTTCAATTCCATGTTTCAGCTCCATAAGTGACTATCGGGAGGATGCACTGGTATGTATACTCTTCTTTTTAGATTATTGGGATCATCTTGTTTTTGAAGGTTGAGCTTGCTCTGCCGAAAGGTTGCCATCCTAGAGTGATTCTTCACTTGATTTCTTCTTCTTTTGTAGGTCTCATAGAGATTTGGTGTCCTACATAGATGTAGTGGTCTACTTTCCCCAGTTTCGATTTTGACAGTTGTGTTCTTATTCTCGATTTGGTTGTAGCACATGACCTTCGTTTTACTGAAGGTCACATATAGGGCGACTTTCTTGCTTTCTACGTTTAGTTCATCTAGTATCACCCTTTGTTTAACGACTTAAAGCGGAAAACTGAATATTTGTTACGTTTTGGAAAATGTCAGCATTTGGAGACAAAACTCTAAGTTTTCGTGCGGGGAATCCGATTCACGGTCTAATTATAATGTTGACCTATAACTTCACGTCAGTTGTGCTAGAGTACGGCTCTGAAGCTTTCATTTTATTGCCGATGTGAAAAAAACTATTTCGGGAAATTTTTAATTTCTAATTACCTTCAGAAAAATTGCTGTAATTTTGAATTATGATTTCAGACGATCGTACGATTGACAGGTAATAATCAAAGTTTGCTGCAGGTCTTCCAAAACATTTTTCCTTTTTTTCGTGACAAATGAGGCATATGACTTCCCGAACGTTCACCCAGTGTTATAAAAGCAATACACATCCATACAATTAGTTTTCAGTCGTAATCTTACTGTAACTGATCATAGAAACAAAATAACGCCCCCCCCCCTACAAAAAATGGCAAAACAATAATTATGGTTTTTAATATCTATCATGAAAATTCTCAGATGTGAAGGGGACGAAATTTTTATTCGCAAAATAATTGGATAACATCATATCATTTTACGATGATTACCAATAGGAGTAAATATAAGTAAAAAATTAAAAAAAAAAACAACTTAGTCACGTAATTGATCGTAATGTTTAAAAAACAAACAAAAATATCAACAATCTTTGTGCAATCCTTGGAAGCATCTGAAGGCTTCGTTTAAGAAGCGTTGACTCATTATATTTCATCTGATGAAGATAAATAGACCGTTGACTACAAGTTAATTCTCGAGTATTAATTGTCACTGCTGGAACTGGTGCGGAGGTAAGTTCATTTTTCTTACCTTGGCCCATTTTACCAATATGTGGCATTCACACAAACATGATAGCAGACTAACGAAATTCATAGCAGCATTCCCTTCACGAAATCCTATTTTGCATCCCTGCAGGACATGTTATATATGTTGTAAGTCTAAGGTCTACAACTGAAGATCAAATAGCAGTTATCGTAGTGCTTCATAGTCTTATGTATTAGTTTGAGGTAGCGTGAAAGGCGATCATACATCTGCACAGACAAGTGACTATGGTACTTATTTACTTTGCTATCGATTCAAAACATCACAGTGTGATTTTCTAGGTTCTTTGTCCCAAACACTTGACTCTTCCACTCACGAGAAAACATTTTGCGTATGAAAATACCTGCTGATCATCATTGCTAACTACTCACCCTCACTGATTAACGATATCAGTATCTTCTCTGAGAAAAAAAATCGTACCAAATACACCTGAGGCTTTTTTTGACCGTGATTATGGAGTAGTTTATATGGAAAAAATAAAATACACCTGGACGTAAGCTAATCTTGCCGATCACTCAAAATTCATTAGATCTCCCACTATTGATTGACTGAGACCAAAACTATCGGCAACCAAATTAAGTTAATGAATAACATGAAAAACAAACAAACAAACAAACAAACAAACAAAAACCCAGATCAGGACACACATCATATAACAAAGATTAGCGAGCTAAACCTTGCACGCTATTGTTAGGGGTTTGATCTCCAGTGAATATACAACTATTGATAGAGTAAAGCGAAACAGTAATATCAATAATCAGTATGAAAAAAAAGAGAGATCAGGATACACGTCGTATAGCAATGATCAGAAGCTCTTATTGCAGGCCATTCTTCGTTGGTTTGATCCTCCTCAGGTGTCTTAGTATAGATGATCTGATAGTAACTTATATAATGAACGGCATAACCTTTTTAATCCGTAACAAAATAATGTACCACTGAGGGGTATTTTTTCCGATAAAAAACACTTCCTACCCACCATCTGAAAGAATGGCGTCTTTCGGTGGCATTCATTTTCCTGAATCTGTTTCGACCAACGACGGATTCGCTGCACTTCCATTGGCTGACTTATCATTCCCTCTACTCATTACATTATCGTTTGGCAAATATTCCAGAAAACATAGGGAGTCAATTTGAGGGCTACCTTCGATGTTCCACTGAACTCTGACAAACACAGGTTTATTTTCTATAATTAGTATAATGGAGTTATTTTTACGAGACCCTGTTCATACAATTTATCGAAACAATCATCATCTGTAAAATTCAAATCATCTGCTCTATTTATGTACGATATGATTTAGAATTTTGAAATATATATCAGACATTATATCTGAGTCATGAACAATTTCGAACAAGCATTTCCGATGTTATGTAAAAATTCCAATATATATCCATGATTTTTCAGTAAGTATCAACTTATGTATAATGTATATATATATATATGTGAGTGTATGTGTGTGTGTGCATATATATATATATATATATATATATATATATATATATATATATATATATATATATATATGTATATTGCAGCCCCATTTCTTTTAATTGTTCATTCTATTTACGTTGTCTCGTGTGAGTGATATATTAACCGTGTAATGACGGGAGATCATTTTTAAAAAAAGTTTCTATATAATATAATGCAATTTATAATCATTGTTCGGATCAAATATATTAATTTCCCAATATAAAACTACCTCGTTGAAAGAAACGAATTGAGCATGAATAGAGAAGATGAGAATTTGGTATGGAAACAGTTATTTGAGCCTTTTTATTACTGGCGGATGTTTAGCTTATTGGTAAGAGTATCGCTAGATATATATGCCTTGTTTGTTAATCATCATCCTGTTAGTGTTTGTCGCTAGACCTCTCTATCATGGGGATCTCGGAGGCAATATTCTCTGAAATTATGAAGCTCGTGAAGCCATCTCACTTTCTGTCAGCCAAATTTTTACATATGATCTCTGGAGATCCATGTTGTGAGTCTTGATGTCCAGCGACTGTATGACATCCTTGTAACATGTCCAGCCCATTTCCATTTGAGTTTTCTAACAGTTACTTTTGTCTCTGACTCATGTCTTCTCTCTGGTATCCTTTGCTGTCTCCTGATCTTTCCATGTGATGTTGAGCATAATTCTCTCATTTACACGTTGCGTACTTCACAGTTTGCGGGATGCGTTCCTTCAATGAGAGAAAGGAATATACCTGTTCAGGTTCCTGTGTGAAAACTCCAGCAGCTAAAGGGGAAAATCAGGAGCCATAAATAGGTCATAGGATACGTGGAAGGGTGTTGCCTTTCACCTGAGTTATTCCTGGCCTGTGTGGTTATGTCGCTGGCCTATAGTTGGTGTCACTACCTCCTACCTGAATTTACTCGCTTCCTAGAATATTTAGAATTTTGATGATCTTATCATGTTATAGCCGAGAAGCTTGGAGTGGGAAGTTGGTTGACCCACGGTTTGTGTCAACCCCTCCTTCATCGTCTTCAAATTTATTTTTGTATTCTTTAGTATAGTGGCTGTATTTACACTGTAACTACGATAACAAATGAGACCACAAGTTCCTTTTGGTTAGTTCCTTATTTGTAAAAAGAAAAGATATCGGGCAATCCTTCGTTTGCTGAACACAAGCGTTTGAACCATTGTTGAAATCGATTGTGGATGCACAAAAGGGCAAAAACTATTTGGCTACACCGGGTGACATTCAAAACAATTATAATATAATTCATGTACGATCATCCGTTCTCTTTCCTAGTATTTTTCACACCTTATCTCACTCTGTGTTGAAAACGGCAAACAAAATATGAGCACTGAGTATGGAACTTTACAACGGACAAAGATCATTAGATACAAATAGTCATTGGTATGGATTCAGTCAGATCGCTTTGTTTATGCCATTTAGCGCATTCGTAGTCGATTTCGACCATGGTTAAAATTTTTGTCTTCACCAAACAAAAGATAGCCAAATACCGTTTAAGAAAGAAATAATTTTTTAAAACAAATTTCATTTTATCAGAATCTCAAATCCATTTCAAACATTTCAATAACGCCCACATGAGCTGCGCAGACTATGTTAACCTGTCCAAGGATGCGTGTAGGCCTGTGCAGGGAAGTCCAGGAGTGTGTGTGGATCTGCATCGGCACGGGCCACACCTATGGAAAGATTCAAACACACATTTCTATTGTTCGGTTGTGGTTCAATTAGAATGCTTTTATTTGAAATGTTTAATTTGATTAGATTTTATTCAAAAAATCTCTTTCATCTTTTTGAAGTAACTACGTTACATCTAACTTTGCCTTTTATCCTATTTATACTAGCTCCATTCTGGTGGTTTTCATTTTAATTCTCCTGCATGATGGCAATTCGATAATATTTCACATCTTTTTATTAATTACGTTTGTCTTTGAAGCTTAGGATTCCGAGTTTATCTGCTAAAAAGATGTAGCATCTACTATTAAGGCTGTTCGGGGGACTGGAGTTGATCAGTATTAACCATTTTATTATTTGATTCATTCTTTTCAACTTCAGAATGATATCCCAATAATCTAGTATTTGTTGATAGTTTTCTGTGTAAAAGAACTATTGTTGTTCACTGACATGGCTTTGCATTCACCTGAAGCGTCAAAGTAAATGTTTTCCTGGTCATTCAGGAAAGCCTGGCAATGAATATAGTACTTTTATGTTGCATTTATTGCTTAGATGACAATCCTTTAATACTTCTGCAGTTGCATTCTTTATCAGGTTCATTTTTTCTGGTATCTCCATTCAGGTTTATTTTGTTGTGTGAATTCACAATTTCTACCCTCGTTGTTGGTACAGCTATACCTAATTTTATCTAAATCTAATTTTCATATAAATGAACGTTAGGAAATCTGATTAGTAAAATTTTTGAATGATGTGTAGTGCTCACCTTTCCAGCTAAAAGTAAATTATTCATATACGGAGTTGTCTGCGCTTTGGAAAGGATATACTTCTAACCCCTACATCTCTGTAGAAACGGTAAATTCCTTGTCCCTCTTTTTGACGTCGCACAGAACTGCCAATCAGATTGCTGATTCTTATCGTTACCATATCTAAACTGTGGCGGCAAATGTCTCTCTCTCTCTTTGTTCCGACTGCATCGAGGTAAGATCGTCTCTTCTCCTTTCTCTCTTTAGTTAGGATAGTTAGTATAATTTTTATACACACTTTGTTCTTATACACTCATCATCACATCTTCATCTCAAAAACACATCCTAACCAAGTTAAGCACTATCATCGTAGTTAGGACGGACTTCCTAAGATAACTTCTTAGTGGCAAAACTAGGATCATTGTATAGAGTCTACCTTACATTTACTCAGTGACATCTCTTTCCCTTCATCCTTCCTATCACTGCATCTTTTATCCTGGTAGATCCCTCCACATATTCGTGTTGGCAGAAGCTCCGGTCCTTGTTTATTTTAATTCACTCTCGAATTAAACCTGGCACTGTTGTTAACTTCTTTGTTTGTTCTTATTTCCACGTTTTGTAAGCAATCCAACTAACTGTGTACTAACCTTGTTTTTTGTGCTTAAGCAACGAACACGTTGCTTCCCAGGATTTATCTTCTTAGATCAATTCTTGGTCATACACGTGTTAGGGGACTAATATATTACCAACCTTAAATTAGGTCTCCGACACGACAGACGTTTTGAATAACACCAAGAACGAAATTCTCTGAACTCGTCCGAGTTTGCATGTTGTTTTTTTCAGATCATTTCTGAAGAGCGCACGTATGCGAAACATGGTGTTGAGATTTCTCTAAATTTTAAATATGTGTATGTGTGTGTGTGTGTGTTTGATGAATTATTGGTATGGGTTAAGGTTAATCTCACAATATAAAATTTGAAATGAAAATTATGCAAGTCTTGTTGGAAAAAATTAAAATTTTATTCTAACATTTCATTTCATCAAAGATTTGTCAGATGAATAAGTAAAGAGAAGAAACGGTTGTTTTCGAATGTATTGTAAATTTTGTGAACGTAAAGATGCTGGTATATTGGGTGGTTTATGGGGTGGATGTCTGGTTTTTTTTATTGTTTGTTATGACCAATGCCAGATGTTATCGAATATGATTGGGTAGGTGTGGGTATGTGGAAGTGTTGATATTATGAGGTCGTGTGTAGGTAGGTAGGTAAGTAGGGTTTGCAGGATTTCAATTATGCTAACAGACACAAAAGGTTGAAGTGTCACCAGAGTTGAATAAGCAGAATTCTGGTTTATCGGAGTATATGATGAATGCTCTCTGACATATATACATTTGTGAGCACACATACAAGTATAGACTCTTATTTATATATATATATATATATATATATATATATATATATATATATATATATATATATATTATTAGACTCTCTCTCTCTCTCTCTCTCTATATATATATATATATATATATATATATAGGCATTACAGTAATTATGATTATATACAGCATTAATTTTGATAAATATGTACCATATATATATATATATATATATGTGTGTGTGTGTGTGTGCGTGTTTTCCTACATGCATTTATACACTTATACGTTTGTCAAGTAGGCGTTTGTGGGAAGATATTTCGATTTCGTATCTCCATCTTGTGTTTCCAAGGTTTATCAATAAATTATTAGCCTATTGCTGAAAAGAGTATTTATTTTACGCAACAAATAACTATTCTTTCAACTTAATCACTTTCACACAGAAACGCACATACACACACTCATATATATATATATATATATATATATATATATATATATATATATATATATATATATATATATATATATATGGTTATTCTGACTCCAAACTGGCATCCAGTCAGGATATAACGCACCGTAGATAGATACATACATCAATAAGTATGCACTCCACGAATGGAAAAGGCATTTATTTCTCAAAACAATACTTTCAATATGGTTTCCTTCCTTGTTAATTCACTTAATTGAGTGTTGAATATCACAACAACATTTATCAAAATTTATACAGTTGAATTTTAAGATCAAAATTCAGCTATTAAGTATGTGTCTGGGTGCAGACTTATATAGCATCCCTTGCTGTAGTAATTGTCTTGAATACTAGCTTGTTGACCATTAACTCAACTGCGACAGACGTGGTAGGAAAAAAAGATTGATTTGAACTAATTTCGTATTTTGCTGCCTTGGCCCCTTAAGCAACACCAGGTTAAAGTATAACTATTCATCAACAAAAGGCAAAAAGAAGGGAACATTTGTAGCAAAAGCCTAACGGATTGGGGGAAGCCTCAATGGGACAAAAAACAGAATAAAAACAGACCAAACGTATGATGGACGGATGAGAAAGGAAGCTTTGCTGAGAAGACATTACAATAGCGAGCGTCAAGGAAGGAGAAGAAAAAGGCTTATGTCCTGAAATTGACTTGTAATGGCTGATGAAGACGATGATAATCATTCCAAAAATCTCTCGTTTGCTGAACTATAGTGATTGACTTATAAAGTTCTTTCCTATATCTCCAGCTTGATTTACAAGCCTGACCTTTTTAACTTTCCAGATGCATGGTGGTTCTTAATGGTCAGTTTTCGAAACGAAAATGTGCATCTTAATTGCTGGCAAAATACGTTATTTTAAAAGCTATAAATCTTCGTTACACCAGACTTCAAAAAGAAGGAAAAAAAAAAAGATTTCCTGACAAAATCTGGCCTGTTTTTACCGTTCAAGAATTCTCTTAAAAACTAATGCATCACTGATTCCGATCAGATGAAATCATTCTCTACCAATCCTAGCTAACTTCAAACACGTGTGCGCTAACTTAATCGTGACTAATTAACGAAAAATAATCGAAATTTGAAGACAGAAAATTATTCGAAATGACTGCTAGTTTTCTATACGGAAATGAGGAGGTGGGTGGAATGAAAAAGAAGCCGAACGATAATTTTGGCAAAGACTTCGAAAAAGAAAAAAAAACCCAAAACCGAACGAAATAATAGGAGGAAGTGAAAAAAATCGAGGAAGTAAACAAAACAGAGAAGTTCTGTCTCTCTGTCTGTGGTGATTATTGAAAATTCTTTAAATTATTTCCATCTTTTTGGTTGTATAATACTACTTTTATGAATTTGCTATCGGAGACAATTATACAACGACCATGAAGTTGTTTTTTTTTTCCATTTTGTATGGAACAACCTTTTGAGACAAACACAACTCAACGTCATCAACGATATATTTCCATAAATGTAATAAACATGAGGCTCAATATGATATATGTTATTCTTCAAACTGCATTATCATAAATCAGTTTGTATGAAAGGTTTTGAATAATTAGATGTGCAAAACTCCGTTATTTAACACTTGGTCGACAAAATCAGGTTCCATATCGACATAATATGTATATATCAAGTAGATATTTGATTTCATAGAATAATCTCTCCATCATGGCTCTATCCAGATAATATTCCTTGAATTGCCTCCAGCATAAAGGAGAGCATAAAAAAGAAAAACCCAGACAAGACGAACAGAAGTTTAAAAGCAGAAATAGTTTTTCACATTGATAGATTGTTTTAACAGGTTTGATGCATTGAACGGAATTGACGAAAGATTCCACAGGATTAGGTTAAGAATAATCTTGTAATAGATGTTTGTTTCGTTTGTTGAACGAATGATTGGATAAAAATCCGACAAGAAAATAACTTCCTAGGGTTTAGATTCAGATAAAAAGCTGTGTATACTGTATAAAATAGTGAGACGTATCCATTATCAAAATTGTTTTGAAAGTAGCATGAAGCTGTTTAACTGAGATCAGTTCATTCTGAATTGCTACAGATTTCTGTGGTAACTTTCTCTTTATCCATTTTTTAAAGTAAGTATTTTCAATTGGCTCTAGTACGATAAGGCTCCACCTTTAATTGTAATCATTCATAAATATTCTACAAAATATTGCCCTTAAACCAGATCAATTACTATTTTGTAAACAGATCTCACTAGATAAAAGAAACTATTTTGCTTTTCGACTAATATAAGTACGATGTTGTATGATTTGAAATTATAATGCCTTATAAACCAGACAAAAGTGCAATTGTGTAAAAAGATATGAACCTGAACTAATTAGAAGCGGAAAAACCCATTTGATATAAATACGATGTCTTATGATTAAAAAATATTATTTTATTTTGTTTCCATTTTAATTTTCGATTAAATAGCTTTGACTGAAAACTAATTAACAACTGCTGGCTCACATCTTACAAAATTGTTTTTGATGTACGAAATTTGTTTACTTTTTCCCAATATTCATTTGTTCTAAATGTCAAAATAAATACGAAAAATCTTAAAAACTACTCAAAGGGGAAAATTTTGGTTCAGTTCGAAAATTCACCTCATGCAAATAACACTTGCTGTTTGTCCGTTAACAAAAATAAAATCATGGTGAAAAGGTTGAGATGCGCTACAGATTCCCGATAGAAAACGGTTTTGTGTGTATTTGTGCGCGCACATCTGTGTATATGTTTGTGTTTACTACTACTAATAATGATAAAACTATTGTGCTATCAACTAAAAATGCCCAGGCCTGTACAAAAATCAATTTTATTGTTACAAAAGTTTGTGACATTCACGAGAAAAAAAATATCGGAGTAAGTTTTGATATACAAATAATTTCTTTCCTATGAGATCAGCTGGGAAATGAGATCCTCACGCTGTCTAAGTAGAAAGTTGACATCTTGACATTCTCCATGCAGGATACATAATCAATATGTCAGAGAGTTTCAGCAGAGAAGAGGTAGATAGACAAACAAAAGCTTAGATATATAAGTCATTAGAATACAGCAACTCACATTGTTTGGCCCTTGTAAATTATAGAAGAGCATTCGATTCAGTAGAACACATGGCATAAGAGATGATGTCAACAAGAATTACGAATAAATCTCGCAGAACGTATACGAGAATTGCACTGCAATAATCGGACGATATAAAGATGCAAACACGGTAAAGATAAGGAAATGAATAAGGCATACAATATCACCTAAACTACGTGGAGCTTTGAAGGCATCTTTTGGACGATTGGCTGAAAGGGAATAAGAGTCAAGATACACAGAGTTTATCTGTCGCTCAATATTTGCTGATGATGTTTCTATGATGGAAAAAGCACTGGAAGAATGAGCAAAAGAGTGCAGTTGAAGATGGACGAGTGATGCTCAGCAAAACAGTCAAAAAATGACCTACACATTTTTATACGCCGGCTAATAAAGATAAAGAAAGACCATGGAAGCGACAGAAAACGACGCATACCGATTCAGTTGAAAGCATTTGGTATGAAGAGAGATGTACTAAAGAATACTGCATCAAGTGCTTGAAACATAAGATGTACAATAAATGCATACATAAAGAACTGAGGGAAGCCACACTGATTTAGGGAAATTGAGTCCAGGATGATCTCCCTTGAGGGAGCCGGGAAGAAGAGACGAGTAGCTGCAAAAGAGCTGACATGACAAGATGGTTGTAGTTTCTGGCAGGAAGTGTGTTGAGGCCACGACGATTTAATTAGAAGAACTCCACGAAGAAGTTTTTAAAATGGAATTCTATCGCAATGGGGTAGACAAAATCATCAATTTTCTCCATGTATTAAGGACGTCTGGAAAATGTAAATGTTCAGTCAAATTATCTCTAATCTAGCGTCCAAATAGAGCAAAGACAATCTCAGACATGTTATAATGACCCAATCGTTATTGTTGTTGTTGTTGTTGTTGCAATTTTTGACCTTTAAAAACCTATGCTTGGAAAACGAACGAATCAGACGGCGAATACTTAAGTAAGCTCTCATTTGCAGACGACATCATCCTTCTTGCAAACAACCTCCAGGACCTTTCACTAATGCTAGACAAACTAAACGGAGGAAGCAAGAAAGTTAGCCTTCACATGAACTTCAGCAAAACAAAAGGTTTGTTTACTAAACATGTCGGAAATAAAAGCTCAACGATCAAAATCGATAACACAAAGCTGGAAAAAATAGACCTCTACGTGTAGAAATGACAACGAATCTCCATGAAATCCTCAAAAGAAGAAGAAATCAAGCGAAGAATCACGCTAGAATGGCCAGTTTTCGGTAAGGTAAGATCAACCTTCAAGAACAACATTATCCAATTAGTCCTAGAAAGAAGAGTGTACAACCAATGCATCTTCCCGATAATTACCTATGGAGTAGAAACATGGAACCTAACCAAGAAACTGAAACCACAAACCAAAAACCGTGCAACGTACACATGAGCTAATCACACTTAACATTACATGGACAAATTAAAAGACATCACAGTATATCAAAGAGTCTAAAACATCTGAGAAACCATTAGAAAACTCGAATGGCAATGAGCTATTCATGCAGCAAGACAACCGATTGACATCTCGATCCACAACATGGAACCCCATAAATAAAATACGGCATTGTTTTACGGAAATGTAACATCGACTATTGAATGAATTCATTAACTGATAAGAAGATGAGACCTTAATTTCGATCAGATGCACGGCAAGATGAGTCCAAGAAAACTTTGATTTTTAACAAAGACTCTTTTTCTCTTTCCTCATCTTTTCACAATATATAAACTGCTCATACATTTGTTTATTATCCATCCCTGAATGTTTTGTCTCTTTTACTGTCAGCATTTTAATTTGCAATAACCTATGCACAGCTAAGTACACACTGCTTAATAAAAGAAAAACAAGAACAAATAAAGACCAATAATCTGCTTCCCCGGCTAGCACATTTATTTTTGTTGTTCGCTTTAAACTATTCAATCCATCATGAAAACGTCACACCGGCAGGGATATAGCAGCATATTACCCGTTGTGACATATGCAAAAACACAGAAATTAACAAAGCGGACTGAAAACAAGCTGGAATTGCACATGGAAAGATCAATGCTAGGGATAACCCTAAGCGATGAGAAAAATCAACATGGATTCGAGTGACAACCAAGATGAAGGATATCATGCAAATAATTGAGCAACATAGATAGAGATGGGCTGGACAGGGGATGAGGAAACGACTATAAATGGAACAAACAACAAACTGATGGGTGCCCATAGGACAATAAACATAGTAGGAAAAGATGAAACACAAAATAGAGGGATGAAATCGAAAGGTTTGCCGATAAGACATGACAGTAGTCATCATGGAAGGAGATTGGTAAGGCATTTATCCAGCAGTGGACTCATAAAGGTTGCCGCTGATGTCGATGATATATATATATATATATATATATATATATATATATATATATATATAACTTAAAATTTGTCTGTCCATCCGTCTGTTCTGCTCTGCGGGAAACAGTTTTGCATGTAAGAAGCTGAAACGTAGCCAAGCAATACATCTTTTCATGACACAGGTGATTTTTTTAAAGGTTTTATATACAATGTGAATAATTTGGAATCTATGAAGATGAAATTTGAAAAGTTGGTACATCATTCCACAGCAGAGGACATGGGTTATGTGAGGTTGACCTCAGAGGTCAATCAATGTCGCCAAAGGTCATTTTTGTCCAATTCTAGCCAATCAAAGCAATTGCAGGCTGTAATTTTGCCTTTGGGAAGCTAGTATTTGGCATAAAGGCACATAATGTTATAGCAAAGGTTATAGCCTAAGTATAGTTGTACTCAAAAGGTATCACTGGTGTTTTTTGTCGTAATCATTTCTAGCCAATCAAAAATATTGTAAGGCATCAGTTGAAGATTCCTTGTAAGAAAAAAATACCTGAAAATTGTAAGACATTATTTTGTATATAGGAAGCTGAAAGTGGGTACATCTTTTCACAGCAAAAGTTACGAGCTAAGTTAGGTTTAGCCCAGACAGTATTCAAGGTAATCATAGGTTATGTATGTAATTTCTGTTTAAACTCATTTTCCCCAAAATTCACGAAAAAAAAAAATCAGCAAAACTTGAACAAAACCTTCAGACATTTCTCTTTTCCAGAGGAATTTTAACTGGTAAATATATATTGTGCCTAGTAAAATCTTTACATTTTTGATTCATCTCTTTTTCCATAAATACTTATTAAAAGTATCATTAATATCTTTTTTTTTTACAAATATTCCAAGATATTTTTACTTTTTAAGAACTGTAGCTGGAACTCTCAACATTGCCCGGGGGAAAATAACATCAAATTTGATAACTTTGCAAAATAATATATTTTTTAGGTATATTTCTTTTTGCGCAACACAAATCACCGAGCCAAAAACTGGTAAATTGAGTGTATACGTCGTCATTTTGTATGAGAATCCTGTTCTTTTGCACATCTTTTTCTGATATCGGATGTCACTCAACCTTGAATGACGTGCGCACACCTGCCAATACACCCATGCGCTAAAATTCGTTTCGGTCAAATATTTGAAAAAAATTGAAATTAAAAAAAAAAAAAATCACTTTTGAAAATATTTGATTGTTGAGGTTTTAGGAGAGGCTTCTGTTTACAATGCAAGTACAATATGCGACGTGCATAGGCGTTGACAGTAATAATCAATTAAATTTAACATTTATAAAATAAGATTTGTTTTCCGGTGTTGTTGTATTTGAAGTTATTTTTCCAATGTTTTATGCGTGGATGTGAAGTGTTCCGACACAATGCTGGTGAAGATGACAATCTGAATTACCACATTGACATGTTTTAATGCATTTTGATGGGTGCCAGTCATCATTTTCAGAAAAACTTGCTGCAATGCAGAGAAAAGTGTATGCTGTTCAGATGTCTAATGTATATATATATATATATATATATATATAGCTCCTGGCAGTGGACTCTGGTTCCACATGGTACATTTTAATACATACTCACACAGCACAAACCACTGATGATGGGGAGAATCCCAAAACATGTATGGATAATTTACTTATAACGATTAATAAACCTTACTTCCAAACACCTCACTCCCGAGTCTGTCTCACTCTCTACAGTACACATTATATATATATATATATATATATATATATATATATATATGTGTGTGTGTGTGTGTGTGTGTGTGTGTGTGTATGTTCTGTGGTTGTTAGATACTCCAACCAACTGGTGATGGCAATTCAACGAATGAAAATTAGAGAAAATTTATGATAAAAATGATTTGAGATGTAACAGTTTTTCCTTACTTTTATATATATATATATATATATATATATGTGTGTGTGTGTGTGTGTGTGTAAATATATATATATCGTGAAATAGTGTGAAATGAATAAGATTCTTCTTTAACTTGACTTCATGTTCATTATGTAGAGCACTTGATGAAATGAATCCACCACACATCGGATAATGAATAACTGCTCAGTACTTTAGTATATAACACACACACACACACACACACACACACATATACATACATATATATATATATATATATATATATATATATATATACCTCAAATGCTTAGCTCAATGGTAAGAGAAACACTATGTCGAAGCAGCTACCTTATCGGTTGCAGGTTTGATTCCTCCAGGAGACCCATTTCCTTCACCCGTTCATTCTCTGTAAGTCTAGACCAAGTGATAGATTAATTACGTAATGGCTAGAAATATATCATTTGAATATAATACAACGCAATTTATAATCATTAATACATATACTCGTATATATATATATATAAATATATATATATATATATATATATATATATATGTATATATATATATATATACATATTTATATATATATATATATATATATATATATATATATATATATATATATATGCGTGTGTGTGTGTACATGGAATAATAGGAGGTTGCAATAAACTTTCCGTCGCATGTACTCATATTCAGATGCACAAAAACATATATGTATATGTTGGTATGTATTTGCATATGTGTGTATGTTGGTCTGTTTCACTTTTACCTTTCCTTCCGTCATAAATATTTGAAATACCTCCCATCAAATGTACATATAATCGGATATATGTGAGTATGTATAAACACATGAGTGTACTTGTGTATGTTTGTTTGTGTCTACCTGTCACTTTCCTCTCCTTCCTGCCATAAATAATTAAACAATTAAATTTATTATATTTTTTATTTGTTGTCTACTCCAATCAACTAATTATCCACTTCTTTATTACTGGAATTTGCATATGTATGCGTACGTATATGTATATGAGGTATGTGTATGTGCACGTATGGGTTTGTGATTATGTACATGTGAGTATGTGTTTGTGCTTGTGCGTGTGTGCATTCATTTAGACGTGTGGAGACCTTTATGTGTTTTTATATATGTATGGTACTATTCCTCATAAACCCACAATGAAGAGATTGACACTCAACACTCACAATTTCAAACGACTTCATACCTACTGACCATAAGCGATAGGTGTCTGCACTCATCTTCTAAATCGTACACACTGGAAACTCAACATCTCATCTTCGAATCTCCTAACCTTATTTTCTGTTGAAAATCTCATCGGAACTGGTCAAGAGAATTTTATGCTGCGAGCTGAAAATACGAATTTAAACAATAACCTATTACTAAACAGCGTTACTGTTACCATTGAGCTAAACAGCTGCCGGTAATGCAAAAGCCCAAATAGATGTTTCAACTCTAAATTCTCATTTTGTTTATTCAAGGTCTATATCTCAAGTTATTGAGAAATGGACAAGAGTAACGCTACCTAAAAATGGTAGCCCTACCGATCTCTGGTTCGATTTTTGCAGTGGCATTACTCTCTTTGATTGTGTATTTTATCCATGTTGAGTCGGCTAAGTGATACATTCATCGTGTAGTAACGGGAGATCATTAAGAGTGTCAACATATTATAATGGAATTTTTCCGTACAGTGTATGCGATTGTGCACGTATGTGTGATATCTTTCATCGATGAAAACTCGAGAAAAACAGAACATGTTTGCCAACAAATACTACAGTGTGTGTGTGTGTGTGTGTGTATCGAAAAGAAAGGAATGAAAACACCGCCAAGATCAAAGACCGAAGAAGCTACATGGAATTCTATGGAAAGGTCTTTATATATGTCGATCGATGGATATGAAAACATCTCTCTAGGCAGGGCAGACATCTATTTAAAAAGAATATCGTCTCATCTGCTCGTGGCAAAACGGAAATAAACGTCTTTTCGTATTGCCCTCCCCCAACACAAAATAAAAGAATTAAAGAAAAAATTCTCCAACTTAACTGCTCATGAGAGAAAAACAATGTGCTTGTTTCCTTCGTCCAGGGCAGCAACTCTTCAGCAGCTCAATTGTTCGACGCTGGTGACAATATCCCTACAGTCACAGTCAAAAAGTCATTTTCTGATTGTTCAGCTCCTGTTCGCACTTCCCTCTATAATGTGCGCGTGTGTACACCCCTACCTGTTTCTTGCCATCAAGCAAGAACTTATGCGCAACGAGAATTAAGTTACCTAAAACATTGTAATAAATAATGGTTATACTTAACAGCATAACAATATATCATAATCATATTCATTGAAAATTCGTTCGTAGCTATCTGTTACTGTCAATCTGTGAATTGATTGGTGATATTCGTTTCAGCATGGCAACTGGAAAAAAAAAGAAAACTTATTGATCTTTCATTCAATGGAAGTGGCCAAAAGTAATTTAAAGTGTAGAATAGATATTAACCAAGTACTTTATATTGTAGAATAAAAAAAAATTCACCATTATTTCACAGCATGCTAATACAGTTTTATTAGTCATGGGAGATAGTGTAGTATAACCACGTCAAAGACGTTTTTGCATCGCGGCACACGTTCTGGTTCGACGAAAAAGATAATGGGAATAAAACAGCTCGTTGAAGTTACGAGAATAGCTTCTGGAAATCAGAGACATGCAAAAAAGAACTTGAGTATGACTCGAGTGGGAAGAAATTAGGTGCCTCTGGAGAAATGAAAAACCCAGCATATTGAAGGAGATAAAATAGAATAAACATATGGATTTATTTTCTAGACATAACTCTGTTCCATCAATCAAGAATAAGAACAATTTTTTTCTATTCAAAATTATGCAATTCCTTTTCAGAGCTTATCTTTCAAGCAGCAATTCAGTTCAGGCGACATTGTTTAAAAAAAGCCAACGAGCCATTCGTCGGGATATACAAATCCATCGAGCAATATTATGCTATAAAACGTAGGAATGATCATAGATAGAGGTTTAAAGTAATGTGATAACGTTGCATTAGTATCAGAAACTACAGACGATCTATAAAATTAAGTGATCTAAATAGAGGAAGCCCAGAAAATAGGGTTAAAGATGGACAGAACAAAGACACAAGTAATATTTAATAATAAAAACCAGAAAAAACCATAAGAATCGAGAAGAGGGATAAATCCATTGAAGAAATCAAGGAATACATATACATAGTTCAAGCGATAAGACTTGAATATCGACATACTGAAAAGCAACTTGCGAATATGCTTTACACGTAGAGTTTGCTATCAATACATAACAATGTTTCGTATATACCACAGATTAGATTAACTATGTCATTTCAAAATTGAATATCTCACATTACATTAGTATTCATTTTGTATTAGCACGCGTATTTTGTTTATTTCTTTTTGTTTTCTCTCATTTTATTTTTATTTTCTTTCTGTTTCTTTTTCTGTGAGTCATTCTTGTTCTATAATGTTAAATTCTGAACAGATTAGTTCTGTGATATTATACCCATATTACACACATACATATGCATTCCCATACACACACATTCAAACAAGCTCCAATGCAGTATTATCAATTGTCTGTTATTGGTTGTTATATTCTATTTCTAGTAACTTTTTGTATACTTGGTAGATTTGAGTCCTTTTTATGCATGTTTTGTTAAATCAACCAAGAGACCGTTCCACAAAAAAGCCGAACGACCACGTAATATAAGCTTCAGGAAAGAACACGTTTCATGTTAACACTTCAGTAGGGAGCAACCGTTGCTGAAGAATGCATAAAATATAAAAAATTGACATTAACCAGGTTGTTACCTTTGTAAATTTTCATGGTCAATGTCGTCTAAAAACTGAATATGGTGAAAATAACTTTGCGACGATATGCAAACATTTAAAGTGAAGTTGACAAGGTTAATCTAATGAAACACGCATCTGGAGAACTTCGATTTGAAAAATTACTAAGAATAATGAATTCCATCACAAAGAATGCACCTGATTCAAGAACTGCTTAGCGATGTCACATTGGTGAGCAGAACATTGTGAGTGGTTCATACAACAATGTGGTTTCACAGCGTTTTACAGCAATGGAGCCACATTTCATCTAAATAGTATGTAAAAGGCACAATAGTAATAATAATAGAGATAAAAGGCACAACACACAATAATGGTTCAAAGGCGACCCACACTTGATGGAAGAAGTGCATTCTCAGAATGATCCACGAATTGAGGTGTGAGCAGGGATTTGATATACTGGTATTTCTTTGAAGGCAATCTAGCAGCAGGGGCATGCATTCAAACGTTACAATTCATTCTGATCAACCAATCAGACGACATTTCTTTGTTAGAACTAATGAAATCGTTGTTCCAACAAGACGTTGACCAGCCACACTTTCTTGTTGTTGTCAGGACACTTTTGAATGAAACCTTTCCAAATATCTGTGTCCTGTGGTCAGAGGTCGCCAATTTGAGCATTAGCTGTAATTTATGTATTAGAATAAATATTTTTCTATGGATCAAGACAATGAACAGTTTTACTTTCTTAGTTCGTCACCCGTAACACTTGACTCATCGATTCAGGGAGCAAAATCTTCAGATATATCATCTTTTAGAAACTTTTCTGAACTAAGCATTCTTCCCAGTGTTTTTTTTTTGTTGTTTACGAAAAAAAAAAATTAATCGAAAATTGAGAAATATGTTAATTCTTTCCCGCTATGATTAACAAGTAAACTAAATGAAAAAAGAAAAAAAAAAAGAATGTTCTGGATGCTTGTCGTAGAGCAATGATCAGCAAGCTTATTTCGCAGGCCGTTACTAGTAGGTTTGATCCTCACCGGATATCCAAGTATTGACACTCTGATGCAAACTCATGCTGCTTTAATATCTACTAATAAAGAAAAAACAAAACAAAAAAAAAACAGTGTGATTGTCATGAGTCACTGTTCATAACACGTTTCTCTTTCCCTCAAGGGTGAACATTTCCCTGCTGAACATTCTCACCATTTCAAACTCATTTTTCCCCCTCAACAAATTCTGTGTTTTTCTCTTTTTTGATCTAGGATCGTTTTTCCTATTTTGATCAAGGAGTAGATCATATGGAGAAATAGATTGACCTCGACAAGGTTACTTATTTAGGATTGCAATTCGGGGGTACTTTTTAATTATTCTTTCAATTTTGATAATCATATTCTAGTAATGGTGTTAAAAGCTAATCAGGAACAAGGATGGACATGAGAGATGCTAATGTTATTACCAGAATACATAAGACATTGATTAAACCTTAGCTGTAGTATTTCACTCAGACTTTGGCCTCAGTTGATTGGCTGGAGATCAATTATGAAACCTGAGAATGTTCAAGTGACTATACTAGTTAATGGATTTGAGAACGTCGGTTACAGACAGAGATTAGAGTCTTGGGGTTGGATCACTTTGCTTGAAAGAGAAATACGAGGTGATCTGATAGGAAGATTACGAAAATTTAATGGATTTTCTCAACATTGAGCACATTTTTATATTACTTCTCGTACCAGAAATATTCTAGTCAAGCAGATTTCAAGAATTAAATCCACTGTTTAATTGGATGCCTTTTCTAATTGACTCGAAAATAATTGGAGCAAGTTGCCTAATTACGCCCAGAATAGCCCTCGTGTCTAAGGTTTTAGAGATAATTTAGATGGGTTTATAGCGTACGGGTAAAATCTCGGCTTACGAGGGCATTTTGGGGATCATTTTCAGGAGGGTTCAGTCAGTGTCTTGCACATACATAATTGGCAATGCCTTCCGACATACAACAGTGAAAAGTATCATACATTTTTTTGTATGTGTACTGGAAATTGATATTGAACTTATTCTAATTGTAATAAAATCAAAACATTTGTTGTTGACAAGTAAACATTTGTGAGATGCCCAAAGAGACATAATAGGTGAATAAATAAATATAACTTTTATTAATGATCTGATCAAAAGCTATAGTAAGGAATTATAGTAAAGAAAAATCGATCGAGATGTGTGACGTATAGTACCGATCCGAACCTAATCTTCTGGTCGTCGATAAATGGTTCAGTCCTGATAGAATCTCCCGTTATTGACGGTCTGATACCAACCAATGTTGAGTTATTGTACTTATGTAATAAACTGTGTTACCTTCTTCTCTTCCTGTCCGTAATACTGGTCTTTTCCAACCTGGGTGGAAATTTTGCTGATGAAAATACCGTTTACCCACTTTTTGAAACTATGGACTCTTCAACTGGAACAAAATCGTTTCATAGAAATTAATATATATCCGTGTCTCCTCCATGTATTAACACACACAGGCACACGCACACGTGATCTTTCGGATTGTTTGAGTTTCCGTCTCCAAAGGGTTTTTTTCTACCAGAACTCCTTTCCTGATAACATTTTATACATTGATTTTTTCCTAAACTACACAATGATATCATTTTTACAGGAGAAGGGCACCTGATGATATACTGGTGACACTTTATGTGAGTATTTGGGTTCTACATCATTTTCTGATGACACAGTTTTTAGGAGTTGTTTTTTTACCTGAGCTCATATTCTGATAACTAGTTTTGGAGATTTTTTTTTTAACTTCATCTCATATTCTGATAATATCATCCCTTGATTCTTTTACCAAACCTGTTATTCTAATAACATATCATTTAGCGTTCAAAATTGTGGGGAAACATTTTTTTTCCAGTAGTGGTCAAAATTTAGGGGAATTTTTTGTTCACTTTTTTGGTATGAATACATATCAAAGATCTGTTTCCCCTTTTCATTTTGTTGTTATGAATTGTAATATTGATTCAATATCCAGGAAGTAATTTGGTATCGAATCCTATGACCAGCAATGATGACCTTTAAACGAGTTACTTACCAAAATCTTTCAAACACACTCTGATTTATTTTTTGTATAATTCATTTTGACTGTAAAGGGTAACTGCTTGTACTGTTATATCTTGCTATAAACTTTATTATTCAAGGAGTAGCAATTTATAATATATATATATATATATATATATATATATATATATATATATCAAGCGTACCCCCCTCTCTCTTGCACCCTGACACATAATCCCTTATTGAGGTTGAGCACTCTTTAAGTGGGGTAATCCGTTTATTATAAGCTTATGCAATGCTCTTCCAACTTAGGAAGAGACACTCTAGTGGATGAAGAATATATGTGTGAGTGAATGTATCACTTAAATTCAACCTTACTGACTGTCCAGTTCTGCGTAGGGCAGAGGTTAGATACCAGCCTCTGGGTCTAAAGCAAAGGTTTCGATCCTACCTCATGGTACTGGATTGGATAATGGTTAGTCCATAGCCACATGGATGAGTTGTAATACAACAAAACAACTATCTGTGGTTGACTCAATTATTCAATATATATATATATATATATATATATATATATATATATATATATATATATATATAATGTCTATCAGGAAAGTATTGGGCCCTTAGTGACATCACGAGAACTGTTTTTACAGTAGATCTCGTATATTTCAGATGTAATGAACATACATGCAATCACAGTAGCTATCTTATCAGGCAATATAAATACTCACAGCCCTTTCCGTTCGGGTAAGATCGGGTGATACCAGCTCAACTAAACTCTTTACAGCTTGCCTCGAGATGATCTTCCGAATCCTAGACAAGGGGAAAAAATCAGAATAGATGCTGAATACCCAAGTAACCTCATATTTGCAGACATTGTCCACTTTTACAAGAACCTTCCTGACCTCCGACGAATGGTAGATGAACTGAATTAAGACAGCAAGAAATTTGGCTTTATTATGAAATTCTGTAAAACAAAGGGCATGTGCAAAAATCACGTCGGAAAATCTAAATCGAAAACGTAGAAGAGAACTAAGTAGACCATTACATCTACCTAAGACAACAAACTTCCATAGAACCTTCAAAAGAATAACACAATGAGCGAAAAACCACTCAATGGTGGCACACCTTCAGAAAAGCAAGCTCAAGCTTCAAGAACAAGCAAATCCCTTAGTCTTAAAAAGAATAGTATACAACCAATATATCCTCCTGATAGTCAATTACGGAGCTGGAACACGGAACCTAACCAAGAGACAGACCCGCAGATAAAACCATTCAACGTTCACAGGAGGAAATCATGCTCAACATAACATGGATAGATCACAAGAGAAAAAAACAGGCGTTAGAGACATTATAGAAACCTCGGAAGTCAATAAGCTGGTCATGTTGCAAGAATGGTAAAGATTTGATGAACTGGCTCACTACCTGGACTCCCAGATATCACATGCGAAAACTGACGCCAGCAGATTAGAAGATGGAGAGATGAACAAGACAAGTCCAGAGAGTATTGGCTTCGAAAACCCTATGATTGAAAGGTAGTTCAAAGGGAAAGTTTTATGTTCAACGATGGATGATAAAAGACTGATGATGATAATGTAACTTGGCAAGCATCTAGAGAAGTGTCGGGAACTGGGTCAGTAGTTATGGTCTGACAGCCTCGCTTGCTCATCATTGCTGGACGGTGGGGCACCTCCATCGTATAAATAAACCCTCTCCAATATTTCATTGACTGGCTTATTGCCCATATAAAGACCCTCATAAAGCAGTCAAAATAATTCAAAACTCATACACACAGTGACAAGATCAGCGTTAATGGTTAGGTTGAGGATCGAAATCATTACAACAGTCTGATGGGATAGCTCAGTCACTACCGTGCCATAGTGTGCTATTTTGACCTCGTGAATAAACATACTTTTCCAATGTCATATCGACCTGCTCATCATACGAATAAAATCCCGATAAAAAATACTAAAATACTCTAAGATACAATCCCCTGAGAGACGAATCAGTTTCAATAGATACAACACTGAGATACGTAAATAAGATTTCAATCACATAACGCAATAAAATTCAAATTATTAACAACAACGCGAAGAAAATAAGTTTCCTGTAATCGTGCATTCCGAGTCTTCGGGACACGCTAAAGGGAGAGCTGATTTTGGAACCCCTTCAGTCATATTTATTTCGAAGTTGTATCGCGTTTGCTCAGATCATAATAAGATATCTTACAAAATTCAATCAAGCAATAGCTTTCTGCAGAAAGATTGTCCTGCATAAAATGAGAATTTTATTCTTGCCAATATAAAAGGTCAAGTAATTATCTAGTCTTTATCATACAGGAGATAGAGTTAAACGAAGCTTAAATATCCTAGTGGGCAGGCGCATGAAGTCGAGCAGACAGTTATTTTCTGCGAATGGCAATGTTATGTACATGTGTTAACGGCATGTGATTTACATTGTAACGTGTATCCTTTGGAAGTCTGGCTCTAAAGAGTTTTAATTATTTCCTTCATGCTATTAAAATATTTATATATATATATATATATATATATATATAAACATATTATTTTATAGCTATAGAAAGTATACGATGTACATTTATTATCAAAAAACGAATATGTAATCCGACAGAAATGATATTCTGCATTTATGATACACATTTTGTATCATATATATCTATATCTATCTATCCATCCATCTATCTGTCCAGCTCTCTCTTTCCTCCCCCTTCTCCCCCTCTCTCTCTCTCTCTCTCTCTCTCTCTATATATATATATATATATATATATATGTATATATATATATATATATATGTATATATATTCTTGATTATCTGTAAAGATATTTATGCGTAGGTCTAATAGTGGTAAAGGGAAGGAAAATGTAAGAAAAATAGTCTATCATAAATTTTAGCACCAGCAGCAACCATCAATACTAGAGAGTGAAGCAACGAGCAATGGACTATTCATTGGTATCAAATTAAGTATTGTAAACAAGCACTTCTTAGACTGAGATCCCTCTTACGTCGCATATAAATTATTGTTTTTTTTTCCCAAGAAATTAGAGTTTATCTTCGAGCAGATACTTATTCATATTGGTGCTTATTCTGAAATGTTCGATGCCACCCAATACAAATTTTATTTCAATTACATTTTAGAACTTTATCCTTTGATAAACAGTGAATAATACAATGATATTTTGCAAATGTGTTGATTTGTTTCTATATCCAGTTACAGAAACATTACGATCGAAGATTAATTGTATTAATGACTGTGACTCCCCCAACACAGCGTGAAGGGTCACGAAAACACTTGTCTCTTCAATTACGAATAAAATAGAAGTTTCAAGAGTCTTGCAGTGAACCTTTATTAATTGTTTTTTCACCAATATCTACATTCATATGGCTTAAAAAAATGTATTGAAAATCTTTTTTTCCGGAATTTTTACTCTGCTTTCAATCAATATCATCTCACACCTTTTGATAAGTGATAGCTGATAAAAAATTAATTTTTGGTTCATTGGTTGCTATTTACACTGTAAATATGCTGAAGAGAAGAGTGTGGAATACTCTTTATTATGTCAAATTTTCTTGTTGACTCAGCCGGTAACTGAGTATACCCTTAGCTACGTGATTCCTTGTCATCATCATCAGATTTTTAGCGTCTATGGTTGGACATATATCTTCAGCAGGATTCGCCACACATCTCTACCATGAACGTTGCAGGGCTAATACCCTCTGAACCTGCTAAGTTTGTCTCGCTGTCTTATATTTTGTCAACCATGGTTTGCCTATAATCTCTGGAGATCCACATTATGAGTCATGAGATCAACCAATTGTTCGCCATTCTTGCAACTTGCCATTAAAGTTTTTTATGAACCTTTTGATATCTCAGACTCCTGTTTTAGCTTTAATACACTGTACTGTATTGTGATCTCTCCATGTTATATCGAGCATGATTCTCCGAAGAAAGATTTGAATGGTTCTCGACTTAAGGGTCAATTTTTGGGTTACATTCCATGTTTCAGGCCCATAAGTGACTATTGGGATGATGTTTTGGTACACTCTTTTTTTCGGACGAGTGGAGTTTCCTGGTTCTCAAAAGTTGAGCTTGTTCTACCAAACGTTTGCCCTTTTAAAGCAATTATTTTCTTGATTTCTCCGTCTTTTAAGGAATCTATGGATATTCGTTGTTCAAGGCGGGTGTAGTGGTGTACTTTCTTCAGAACCGCATTTTCGATTTTGATTGTTGTGGCTTTGTCGTATTGATTGAGTGCATCAAAATATTCTTCTGACCCCCACGATCTTACACAGTTTTCCACCTGGTGGTTTAAAAAAGGATAAACGTTTTTATTCAAAATCCAACTATGCTTAGGGTCTACGACATTCTGTAAGCATTTTGAAAGTAAATGATACACTCTCGGTGTGAATAATCCTTTTTTTTCCGATTTGCTTTAGTCCGTATGAAGACATTTACTAAAGAACGTATTTTCCACTGTGTTGTTAAATCTGAAGTTGTTTTCCCGGGCAATGCTGGATACTCTTGCTAATCCAAAAAGTAAACACTGTCTAAAGTACATCATATATTCAGCCCTGCACTTCAAGAGAACAATGTAAAATTCTGTTTTTTCCTTGAAAAATGATATAAAGATGTTAGTTTAGTTTGATCCGGAACTGCCCCGTCCTTTACCTGAAATCTGTTTTTTCTTTCTCCCTAAAGTGTCTTTTTCATGATTCTACCTGTTCACCAGGTGAAATGATGTACGACGAGGTTGATTTTCAACATCATATCACCCCTTTTGCACTATTGTACCTAGATAACAAAAATTGCATAACTTTTGGGGTAGTCCACATTAAGAGACAAATAAGCACGATTTCCCATGCAATTCTGACTCAAAAAAATAGTTATTTTTAAGATCAAAACACATTTGAAATCTATTTCAGGACAAAAACCTGTAAATGTTGAGAAATCCGATGACATGTTTTCATAATTAAATCTCAAAAGCTCTTTCTAGTAATCTGTTTTTCTATGCCTTGAAGTATGCTTATCTTATGATTTTGTGTGCCAACGCTGATATAAAGTCCAATGGGGTTGATTTACACTATATATTATAGTTATTACAAACCCAACCCGAACACTGAGAAATCATTTATCGAATAACATTCTAAATAAATAACACACAGTGTAGAATGGTCACATTTTTCCATATAAATCTCGACAAAAAATTCAGTAAAATAGTTATTGCCAAATTTAACTACATACATTCTCTATTTCAAGACTAGACAAACAAAATGAGGAAAAATATTAAAAGACAGACGAATTGAATTAGAATTGTGATTTTTAATTTGCTGGTTGTATTTCTAAATTTGTTTGCCCTTTTCCTCTTCTAATTCGATTATCGTAGATTAATTTTATTTCCCACGTTTTGAAATTTGTTGCCGTATCTTAAAATTTGGATGCCGTATTTTTAATATGTTTGTTCTACTTTTTTAATTTATGCAGGAAAATGTCTTGCCGTCGTTGAATTTAATAGATACCTATCCGCATTTATATCATCAATATTTACGAAGCATAACCAAGATCAAAATGAGGAAACTATTATGCTTATATCTTTCCATCGCAGGGGTTCAGGTCTTAAAAAAAAACATCACTCTGGCTCTTGGTTCAAAAACCAACCGCTGGGGCCAATACACAACTCATTCGCAATGTAATCTATATATGTATGTATAGATACGCCCGTTTTTGTCTGGAAACAAAACAGCACACATAAAGTATACTCATTGAATAATACGTATCTGTCTCAGAAACGAAGTGCGGGACCCGCAGGCGCCAAAACTGCCGGTGGGTGGTGCGCCAGAGCTCTCAGGATGCAATTTGCCAGAAAAAAATCATGGAAAATCCGAAGGAACAATCTAATGAAATCTACAAATAATGTAAAAAAAATGCAGGGGTGTAATCAGATCGACCACTTCCATTGATTTGTTTGTATGAGTGTTGCCACGTTCCACACAGTTTTTACAAGTTTTAGTTTTCATGTTTTTCTGAAATACAAAATCTTGACATATCTATACAGGTTTCCCCGTTATCAAAAAGTACAACGTCCACATGAAATCTTTCGTGAGCTGTGGATTTTGGGTAAAATATCTGACCAAAAAGCAGCTAATAACTGAGTCAGTCAACGGACAATCATTTCTCCAGGAATAATCATTAAGAAACTCATTAAATACCTAGCAATATTTCACTGCGATTCTGACAAGAAGGTATTTACAATTAAATGAAAAATATTTTCGCCAAATTTTTTACATAATAAATGAATTCAGACGACGATTAATTGAACACATTTTTTTTTTATCGAATTTCAATAATTAATTGCATTATTGGAGATTTTAAAAAAAGCTTGTGAATCAAGAGTTCAAATTATATTTCTTTTGATTCTTTATTGGTAAAAATAATATAGCAATCGAAAAAGCAAACCCACAAATATCCTCGATACCAAATTGTTATGAAATAGGTAAACTTTGGTAACTTTCGGTAACTATTGTGAATATTGGCTTACATCATCTTGTAATCGCACGAAAACTATTTAGTATTTTTTGTAAGCTTTTTAGAATATATCATTTCTCAAGCAACTTGTTTTTGTCCCGTTGCATGTAAAAGATTTTTTCAACATAGCATAAACATAGCACGAAAATAATTTTATATCAGAATATTCTCGAATTTTTTCTTTGTAATGGTGTAAAGTTTATGCAAGTCGAATTAACCTCCGTTTGTGATGAGAATAAATTTCTCGTGGGTGGATGTCAATCACGCAAAAACCTGTGGGGATACTGATTTTATAAATTAATTTGTCACGAATCCATGGTTTAATCTACAAACATAGAAACATTTGACTTAAAAAAAAAAAAAAACTCGTGAGTTGCCATGATTTAATCAGATGACGTTTTTCTCCTGGCCTTTTTGTGTGCCAATTAATTCTAAAAGATTATCAGTCTGTGGACACAGAATTGCGTTTTCTCCGTCTACTAAGATAGCATTATTCACAATGCCTTGCGTTGCTTGCGTGATTAATTGACTGACGCTGAAATGGCTGTGTGTCTTTAGTCAAATCTATTCACATTGGCTGTTTCAAGAAGTTCACAGTGGAGGTTGAATAGGGAATGCATTGATTGGCGACAAAAATTAATTTTAGGTAAAAAGATGAATGAACCACAGAATAAGAAAAAAAATATCATCAGTTTGAAAAATACCAGTTGGTAATTTTATTGTTTAATTTTAGAATACCCCCCCACACACACATACGTATGGACATGCAGACTCACATAAAAAAATACACACTGACAAACATATACACGGAGGTTCAAACACACACACACACACACATACACACACAAATAAAAGCACACATAAAACACAGATAAAGATTAACACACACAGGTACATAAGTAGAATGATGGAGAGAGAGAGAGAAAAAAAAAGAGAGACAGACAGACACACACACACACATACGCACACGCACTCACAGAAACACATGTACATACACACACACACGTATCACCCTGTTGAATTAAAAAATGAAAAAAGTAAAGTTAAAGTTTGGCTTTTGAGTCCTAAAAAGAAGAAAATGCAACCAAAACATACTTCTAATAGTCACCTATGGAGCTGAGACAAAGAACCTGATCAGGAGACTGAACCTCAAACTGAGAATCATGCAATGTGTACACGAAAAAGTCATGCTCAATATAACATGGAGAAATCACTACACAGCACAATGTATCAGGAAAAAAAGGAGTCCATGATATCATAGAATTTACTAGAGAACTTAAATGGCAATGGGCTGGTCATATTGCAAGATTGGCAGACAACAGATGGACATCATGAATCACAATATGGATATCCAGGGATTAAATGCAGAATCGAGGCCGGCAAAATACAAGATAAGTTTAGAAAGTATTGGCTCCGCAACGCCCATGATAGTGAGGTCAAGTAAATCGTAGGGAATGTTTCTATCCAAGGATGGGCGATGAAAGACTGATGATGACGATAATGTTCATGAATGTTCGTTGAAAATAAAGGCCTTTATTCATTCTTGACTTTTAATATTAAAATATTTCCTATTATGTAATATCATTTTGATGTCTAATATTATTTTTGAGTAGACCTTCTTTGATATAATTTTTGACTAGATTTTTAATGTTGTAACTTTTTTTTATCATATCATGGCATCATATTGAGGTATAATATCATTTTTGACCGAACTTTCTTTAACATCATTTTTGTTGCAATCTAACTAAAAGGTCAGGTTTTTTCTACATTTATTATGTTACTGGTCGCAGCAAGAGTTAGATTATTACATAGGAAACAAAATCTGATAAGAAGGAAAGTAACTATGTAAGGGAAATTCGAACGACATTTGCTGGTAAGCTTTTGCAGCTCGATTGTCAAGGCGTTGTTCTGGTTAGATAGGCTTGTTGGGATAGAAGATGCGTGTTCAAAAATTGTTGATGGTATATTCTTTATTTCTGATCGTTGCTTCTCGACTAACATGAGGGATAACAACCTGAAAGTTGCAATAAAAAGCATTGGAAATAAGACGAAATAATTGTTTGTTGAAAAATGATAACAATGATCCATCTGATAAATTTGGATATCAAAGATAGAAACAAAGAGTCTTGCATGTAAGTAACTAGAAGCTTTTTCGTTAGTTTGTCCCAAAAGTTAAAATTATGGACGTTAGCTTTAATGGAGTCAAAGAGGCAACGTCCGCTGACTGAAGTCACTTGCTTGTCGTCGGCACTCATCAGCTTTAATCCGTTATCGTTTCGAGACCTGTCCCAGAACATCTCCCGCTTTACGGGCAGCGCCAGCAGAACCACGTAATTTAATCCAAAGTATACTGTGTGTGACATTTACGGAATGATGAATGAATAAAGAAAAGTAAATAACTGCTCCGAAAGTGAAAGAAGTAGATCGAAAAATAGAAAACATTGAAGGAGAAAAAAAAACTATTTTCCGTCAGGGTCTATCAGGTGTGCAATATATCTCGCGAAAAGTAGAGTTCCTATTCCTAATTTTCGAAACTAGATGGTAAGAATTTTTAAAGCATTGCATACAAAATTTTAACTTTCATTCTATACATTTGTGAAAATTATCCACATTCATTCAAGTAAAAAGAAAAAAGTATTTTTAAAACTCGAAATACTACTGATCCTGCTAATGTAATAATGCTATTCATTAGATAAGAAAAAAACTTTATTCAAATTTGTAGGTCTGTCAGTAATGAACGGAATAGAGTCTTATCCCCGTGCAATATAGAAATATGGACGCTTCTAAAGTCTTCTATATTTCAAGAGCTGCATAATAACTTCACTTCTTTACAGAATCTGGTGAAAAAAATGCTTTCTAGTGAAGCAATATAACAAAACACCACTTCAGTGTTTCCTCGAGCAAACTGCTCTTGCAATACGCTGTTGTATACGAAGAAATATCAAAGGTCTGTGTCTAACATATTCCAAGAACTCGGGGGAAATGTTGCAAAAGATGAACGAAGCGAGATAATGCGAAGACTTTCAGATTCAGAATTTCAAGAAGACTCAAAAAGTATGCACTTATACATTTTATCAAAAACCTTTTAGTTTAGTTTCAATTGAGAAAAAAAGGATATTTCTTTATTACGTAAGATCCTAGAAA
>OY735209.1:22520610-22870610 GCA_963457665.1 Thysanoteuthis rhombus
TAAGAGAGACAAATCATTTCTGGCATTTTCTAATCTCAGGGAGCCTGTGTTGTTAGATTTGAAGTTTTGTGCGTGTGTGTTCAGGATGGAAAGGGGGAAGGGACTTTTTTCTTACATCCGTAAATAATGTTACTTGGTTTTATTTCTTGTTATATTCGAATTTTTTTTGTATGTGTGTGATTCCAGGACCCTGATTAAGCAGGGAGCATGAGCGCATCTCAACAAATAATTTCATGAAATCTCTATTACATATAATCTGCTTTCCTGTGCTGCTATATTTCAAGATTTTTCCCGGGTAATGCCGTGTACCCAAGCTAGTATTTTATATTTTGCTTAGTATCCCACAAAAACAAACTGTTTGCAGTACTTGGTGTTTCTCACTGATTATTCATCCAAGTACTGATCAAATTCATCTTATCTTAGATTTGCATTTCAAGAATTTCAACCCAAATAATTCAAAATCCTGAGGCTTTGATCTATACTATGATTTACAAATATACATGAGGTACTGTCCAGTGTAACATGATCAAAATTAGCAAACATCCTGTCGTACTTAGTATATAATCAGAGAAGTAAGCTTCATTGATTGAAGGTTCAATCTATGTAAAAATATCCTACGGATAGTACGTTTCAATAGACCGAGTATCCATCTATCTCATTATTGGTACCAGGTCAGCGTAGATTCTCAATGGAATCAGATGGTACTCACCTCTTCTTGTTAGAGCAAACCAGTTTTTGCTTATTGATCGAGAGAATGGCCTTTTCTCGTTGGAGCCGTCGGTTTCCCAACTCTTGTGGAAACCGACAGGCCCTTACCACTTCCTGTTTGAGACCTTAAGCTCTTACCACTTCTCTTCAGAGCCATACCTTTTCTCATTGGAGCCAGCTGGTCCCTAAATTCTCTTATTGGAGCCAGTGGGTCCCTACTAATTCCAAATGACACCAGCTATTCTTTGCTATTTTTCATTGAAGCTATTGGATTCCTTGCTTATTGTTTTCAAGTTTCTCCGTAGCCGTAAATTCATTTCAATTATTTTTCAAGATGCTCTGGCATCTCTAGTACACATGATCTTCAAACACTGACAGGCAGACATACCGTGATAGAATTTACCAATCTAGCTCTTTTGGAGCTCTTCATGGGAATACTTAGCACATACAAGTCGCTAGCTGACTGACATACCGAAACAAAATGTTAAAGGAAAGGGTTGTTAAATGTGGGTGTTTTTGAATGAGGGAGCTTTGAAAATGATGTGTTACAAAGGAAATGTCTTTTAAAGAAATCCATGTGATCGAACAAGCACATCTATGGTCAGACTTTCATTTTTGTATAAAGATTCTCTCCACTGATTCTTTATGCGTTTTTTTTTCAGATTACAAACATGTTAAGAGCAGAGATAAAACAATCGAAAAACCGTAAAACATTTAATCTATGTCTTTACTAATCTTTTTACGTCATGAAATCTTGTCTTAAGAAGACAACACTATGTATAAAAAACAAATAAAACCTGGGAGGTTATCCCCTATGAAATACACTGATAAGCGAGCGCCTCCAAATTGTGCTTATTTATCGATATCAATAATGTAATGACATAAAAGGTATAACGAGAATATGGTTTATAGCTTCAGTGCCTACTGCTTGAATGCTTGTGTTCTTACCGTATTTACTCGTCCATAATTCGAGAAATTTAATACAAAAACAAACGGGTCAAAATTGGAAGATATCATTGTATTTGAGTGTAGAAAAATGATAAATTTTCCCTGTATTATGGTTACAAATCAAGCAACATACAAATGTGTATCTTGATTTTTTAGAGAATTATGTAAATCCAAACAAAATCTCAACGAAACTCATTAATTCTAACTTAACTTTTAATTTGAAAAAAAAACAAACTTTTTTTCCCGAAATTTGAAGTGGAAATTACTTTGGAGGATTTCCGTCTGTTATTGGATATGTACTGAATATTTTATAGAAATCCAATGGATAGTTGATTTTTGGAATATTTTTCAACGTGTACGTGTTTCCTGCGTTATGTTTTCTTGAAAAATCTTTCTATTACAAATAATTACTATTCTTTTTTTCTTACATTTTTCTTTTACATACAACTTTTTATACAACCAATTCTCAATTTAAGTTTTTGTATTTTATGTATTTTGAAATTTGCAGCTATATCACGTTGGTCTCTTGAAAACGTGCCTGTATTCGGGTTTCACGTTATGAGAATATTATACGTATTTCTGAATTTAGTTATAACGGGGTTGAATTATTTTCGATATCGCATTGTATCTGAATAAATACGGTATATACTTGAAGCTTGCGGATAAACTCTGTGGCTAATACATATTAATCTCATAAATACTTTGGAGGTGAATGACTAATTATATTCCTCCTGTAATGCTGTTAGCCACGAGGAAGGTCGACGATAGTAATCCTATCATTTTCTATTTAAGTTTATTTGGGAATGACGGTGCTCTGGTTTATCGACGAACGTTGAATGTTTAATTACATTCGCTTGGATGATCAGTATATGACCCTTCCGTGTCGGCACAGTGAAGCACTCATTTCTCATCTATCCGCTGACTTCAGCCCTGTTTCCTGTTCAATTCTTGGGTAGTTTGTTTTGTGTGACAGTTATAGGACCGAATCGATGAACCAAGTTTACATTCTGACAAGGGCTACATATCTTCATTTCGCACTAGTTCCCTTTGGAAAGAGACGAACCCTCTTCCTGATCTGCATTCTATCGCCGTTCGTCTTGAAAGATTTGCCACGTGTACAATCTTATTTGACAGGGAAGAGTGCATTCACACCAGGGATTCTTTCCGTTATATGTAACTTTATTATGCCAAGAAAAGAGAGGATATACGCAGTCCAGTACTTGCCCAAGAATACTGTGAAGGGGACATGTATGATTCTCTGAGATCATAGAATCAACCAGTGGTGAAAACATTCCGTGAGACATTTGGTATGCCCTGCTCTATTTCCTTGCCTTTATGCATTCTATTAGAGTAATACGTTAAATTTATCCTCTTCGTTGGTCTCTATTTAAGGCTGACAATGGGTTAATCAGCCCCCTACTGTTATATTATGCTACTGGCTGTAGATTGTTGCTCTTGATATTTGCACTAACTAACTAACTAACTAACTAACTAACTAACAGAAACTTAGATGAAAGAAATACTAGTCATAAATTGATGATTGACGAAATCATTATAATTGAAATATCATTACTAATACTGATACTATTTATCTACGTGAGATCAATTATAAATATAACACTGAGAAACCAGAGTAAATGACGGGAACGTCCATCTAGTCAAATTTGATCTCCTCTATGCCGTGGGGATCTTGTAACTCAGGCAGATATAGCGGCTGGTATGAAAAATCAGGCTTCCCAAGAGTAATAGGGTAAGAGTTCAAGTCTCACCGAGAGCTGATCATTCATATCCGATCCGTGCTAATTACCAATTACTATAGACTGGTTGTCCGAATAATTGCAATTAAAAGCGACAGAGATGAAGATGAAATAAATGTTAGTAAAAAATCAATGATAATTGAATTATGATAAAAAATAAAATCGAGACAATACTGCTGGCTCACGAAATATCCAAGCCGTATCAAGGTTGTATATGAGAGTAACAGCTTTTTGTTGATCCTGCCTGAGCAGTTACAACATTCATTGGAAAATGATTCGCTCAAATAACCTTGCCAGCCCATTCTTTTTCTCTGCTACCACTTTGGTCTGTAACGAGATACTATTCTTAGAATTCTGGAATTAGGACTTGTTCAGCGGAGGCTTATCATCGCTACTCAAGTCTTCACTTTCACTTTCTCAATACTTTTAGAAAAAAATTAATTCCATAAAAAAAATCATTATTCACTCATCAAAATATTTTTTTCTGACTTCTCACCAACTTACGTCAAATTTCTAAAAACTGTTTATTCAATCATGAAAGGACAATTTCACTTTTGATCAAATGAATTTTCCAAGGATATTTTTAACTTTTTGGAACTGCTTACTAAACAGATACTCTAAATGTGATTGGTCCGTGGAATACACTGTACCTAAAAGAACTTTCTCCCCCAGCTCCAGTGCTGTGCTCTGCGTCTGATTCAAGAACGGGTGATGTCACGTAGCCAAATCACTGGTCGATTTTCTTGATCAGGAAAAAAGTGATTCTTTTCCAATATGTCAACTAAACAAGCCAATTGTTTATTCTAGTGTAGTGTAGTAACAACAAGTCTAGAATGCAGGAGTTCGTTGTAAAGATCTCTTTGGATCCCCATTAACATGATGTACAACAATGGTCACCAACCTGATTTCGTGAGAACACGAAAAGTTCGCATTTTTTTTTTCTCTGGGTTCATAGAAAAAAGAGGCCTGTTAGTAAATTTAACGGAGAAGCTTGATCAGAAGTGTGATATTACTTTCCGAGTTTGAGCAAAAAATGCAGAATCTCAAAAATCTCTAGACACTCGTTCAATTGTTATTAGATCAGTTTTTCATGATACTGTAAAGGATTCTACTTGATATGCTATCCTTTTGATAAATGGTATCTTTTTTTTCTTACCAATGATACATAAAAGGATGTGTACATATATATTCTTTCTCAAGTTTAAGGTTTCTTTCTAAAACTACAAGAATAACTGGGGTTCGTATCCTGAAAAAAAGTTGGAGACCATTGGAGTAGAGCTTCCTGCCGATTCCACTCCGGTTTAACTGTTAAATGCTGTACTGGATCAGGTTAGGATTTACTTTGTTTTTTATTCTTGTAATAAATTCATTTTCATTACTCCAACCATGTCCGAAAATTACTTTTTCCGTGGTAAACATGGAGGAAAAGGTAGGTGTTCAAACGCTGGTAGTTTGCTCATTTCCGTAAATTCATGCCGAAACAATCTTTCCAAACTTGAAATTTTTCCTCTCTAATTTCCTCTGTTATCGACATAGTACAGTTAACTGATAACATACACTATAAAGTGCTGAGAAAACTCCATTTAAGATTTCCCCAAAGATTGTGCAAAAGATGGTGCTGAAAACTTTGTATTAATCTAATATAGTGCTAGAATTTTTTTTCAGTTCAGCCATATTTGTGGTGTGTTTTGCCATTTTTCTCGATTGTATCCGAGATTTAGCACTAATTCTAACTGACACGTCTAGCGCCGTGCGATTTAATAAAGTCATATAAAAGTACAAAAAGACTCTGCATTAGCAACAAAAACATCGACCAAGACTAACCAATGCGCAAACAATAACCGCTGTGCGTTGAGTACAAATTGATACTGAGCTAATAGGTTGAAAGAACAATATCCGTAATGGAAGGGCAACTGTCCTGACATGTTATGGAAATTGGGTGTCTGGCGAAATCGGAAATGAACGCTTATGTAATAGGATATTTCCTGTCTGGTTAGAAAGCCGTTGTACTAATCGGGGAAATAGTGTCCCCGTACAGTATATTAATAATGCAAAAGTTTGCTGATTGTGTACATTGAATAGCCAAGATGTCAACTAATATACAAAACAAGCCTGAGAGCCTGACCATAAATGTGTGACTTATCTCCCTTGTCCTTTCAGATACGTATAAAGGGCGAAGGAGAAGACGAGAGATGTTTGGAGTGTTTTGGTATGTCAGCCTATCATTCAGTTAATGACAGTCATTACTGTCTGGTTAGAAAGCAGTTGCATTAATAAGGGAAAAATCCCCGTTCTAAGTATTCATAATGAAAAAGTTTGCTGGTCGTGTACATTAAATTACCAAGATGTCAAATAATACATAAAATAAACTTAAAAGCCTGACCATAGATGTGCGACTTCTCTTCCTTGTACTTCAAGACATGTGCAGAGGGAGGAGGAGAAAGCGAGAGATAGTAGGAGTGTTTTGGTATGCCAGTCTGTCATTCAGGTAATGACAGTCATTGCTACTAGTGATGCTTGCACATCTAATAAAAAAATGACATCTGTTCCCGGAGTTGCCCAGGATAGTAAACCAAAGAGGTAATTGTAACTATATAATAATCATATACACACAAACTTGATAATTTTCATCTTAGCCAATGAAATTCATATTCAGTCCGAGTGAAATTGGTGATACTTCATCGAATTCTTTTAGACAAAAACGTGTGCCAGACTTCTGTTAATTGTTTTTCTCATTAGAACAAAAGCCAACGGGAAGCAAAATTTGTTTGGACTGAATTTGTTGCATGATTACAAACTTGTTAAGCATTAGTGTGTCGTAAATTTTAAATGTACCTTTACACCACTGGATGTAATAACCAATGTCAAAAAGTAATTCCAGTGAATCATTACAGACTTTTGTAAAACAACAGTATCTTGAATATCTGCCACGGAGATGCAACAAAAAATACGTTTGTAAAAAAAAACTTGTTCTAAATGAACCAAAAATTAAATATACATATTTTATCGATCGATTACTTTTAGTAGCATATTAGTGCAGATCCATAATTTATTAAGGAAGACATTGAAAGTTTTATAGATCAGAATATGAGCATTAATTGTAAATACCCTTGGCTGGTTGTACTTATTTCAGTTCTGTAGATCCCACATTTAGAAGAATGGCCGATATTACAACTCTTTTAATGTCATCATCATCAGTCTTTTAGCATCCGTCGCTGGACATAGACCTTCCCCTTGATCCGCCACACTTCTCTATCATGGGCATCACAGAGCCATTATTTTCTGAATTTTTCTCGTTCATCTCTCCATCTCGTTCTTTGTCAGCCTCAGTTTCGCATGTGATCCCTGGGGATCCATGCTGTGAGTCTTGATGTTTATCGGTTGTCTTTCATTCTCACTGCATGACCAGCCCATTGCCATTTGAGTTTTCTAAGAGATTTATGATGTCTCTGCCCCCCCCCGTTTTCTTTCTGATATATTGTGCTGTCCTGCGATCTCTTCGTGTGAGGTTGAGCATGATTCTCTCATGCACACGTTGCATGCTTCTCAATTTGTAGGATTGTCTCTTGGTTAGGTTCCATGTTTCAGCTCCTCAAGTAACTATTGGGAGGATGCCTTGGTTGTATACTCTCCTTTTTAGGATTATTGGGATCGTCATGTTTTTTAAAGTTGAGCTTGCTCTGCCCACACCTTGCCAGGGTTGTAATTTCGTAATGTCGGTTCCATAATATCGAACACCTAAAGTTCTGAGAGTTTGAGGATTTGAAAACACTTAACAGAATGAGTCTATTCAAGCTACCATTTAAGGGGTCCTATTCGACGAGGATATTTTGATGTTTATGTTCATTACTATTCAAAGTGATCAATTACTTTGTGTCACTCATCTCTAATCGCTAGACAATATCATTTCTCCTCTTCAAAGATAAGTGTTGCAGTATTACGAAGCATAACTTAAAAACAGAATTGACTCGAACTAATACCTGTATACTTTACTCATGTTGATATTATCTTTGAGTTATCTCTAATATTCATAAAGTGTCGTTTTGAAAGATACGTAGGGCTCCTGAATTAAGCTGATATTACTGCCACTCTATATATTTTTAAAAACTGATTTCATGAATTTGGATGAAAGCTCTAAGTAAAGAAAAAAAAATCAACATAAACAGGGTATTTGGTTAGTTATATGAAACGATAAATTTAATTTTCTGAACTCACTTACACCTCAACTTTCAAATAGGTAGATTCATTGGAAACCCTTGGAGATATTGTGTGGAATAAACATGTGTGAATACAGAATTCCAAAAAGAAAAAAAATAAATGTATTAAAAGTATTTCTCTATAGAAAAAAAAATTCCTTGTCCCCACCCCCTGCGGAATTCCAGCAGATTTTCATCAATACTCGACGCATCTTTCGACGAAACTTCATTGAAATTCATTGGGAATTATTGGAGATATCGTCTGGTCAGACAGTGGGAGATGCATAAATGTATGAAAGAAAAAAAAAAGAAAGAAAGAAACCCCCACAATCAAAAGCAAATTACTGGATCCACCTTATAATTTGATCACTTCTACCTAACCCAGTGGCCCACTTTTCCACATTTTTTGATTGACATTCATCCGAAACTTCTGGAGATATTATATCGACAGACAAGAGCAAATATCAAAAAGTAGCAAAAAAAAAACAAAAAAAAACTGAAAAATCTCTCGACCAAGAACGTATTTTTAAACAAAAAAATTCTAGCTGGAAATTGAATTACATCGTTCCTGACACGTGCCTTATCCTTCAACGAAGTTTTATCATAATTCCTTGTGTAATTCTAGAGAATTCGTTTCGATAGACAGGAGCAGTTACAGACATCTATGAAGAAAAAAATCACAAAAATATCTCCCAATCAGAAACGAATTCGACGATATCCCCCCTCCCGCCTAAAAAAAAATTCAATACCACAATGTACCTCACACTTCGACGAAATTTCATTGGAGTTCATCGAGAACTTTAGGGGGATATCCTCTGAACAGAAAGAGCGAAATGAATAAAATATCAAAACAGTAAAATATCTGGTAATCAAAAGAGGATCCAGCCCCCCAACCCAATCTACTTTTTACGTGATCCCCTTTGCCTTTCCACGAAAGTTCTGTATTGGCTCATGTCTCCCGCCACCATGTATCCAAAAGTTCTGATTAATCTCACTTTGTAGAACGATGGGCTACAAAATAAAAGAATAAATCAAATTCTTAGGGGGAATCAAAGAATTTGTGTTGCATTGGCTAATATTCATAGGCTCGCTACGTTGAAAATATTGCCCAAAAACTGTTGCTAAAATATCTCTAATTCTGAATCGTTTAGCATATCCCAAAGCATCAGTGTGTCAAGTTTTATGCTTTCATCACAAAGAGAGCTATTCTGAGCAAATTCTGCACTGATGACTCGGACTGTGTGTTGCCCATCAGTTCACAATATTTGGGGAAAGAATGTAACTAAATGTAGTTAGTTAGATTAAAACAAGGATTAAAAAAAAAAAAAAAGGAACACTAACCTAAGCCTAGCCCCTTAATTCACCATACATGTTAAAAATTTACAACAGTAAAAAGAATGTCATATTTTAGAATTCATATAAAACTGATATTTATTCTGGAAATGAAAAATATTTTTTGGGAAGAGTAAAATGTAACAAAATCTTCAAGCTATTCTACTTGTGATATGGCTGGTTGCAAATACAGTTTTTGCTATCAGTCAGGCGAGAGCAACGAATTAGTATGTGTCATGGTTCTTCCACCAAACAGTCGTAAAATGCTTGTCTTTTTCATTGCTTATTATTGCGATATCTTAATCATCATTTTTTTTAAGTGCCCGTCAGCCACGAGTTTAATTAGTATCTATCCTTGCATGCTAATTGTATCATCGTCATTAAAGATTGAGACAATTTGGTATTTCAGCATTGGATCAAAATGAGTACTTTCACTCACGGCTAAATGACTTGATAGACATCATTACTTACTGAGCCTCTGGCCATTCAGGACTGCAGGCAAATCTCATTATGTTAGGGTTGTTTTTTCCACGTTTGAAATTCTTTGGCTCTGATCAGCACAAAGCCTAATAGTGTATTGATATTGAATATCAACCTACCTAAACAATGGAGAAAAAAAACAACTAAAGCTTGTTAAGCAGTAAATCTAATTATGCAAGCCTAAAGCAATGAATATAATTGTTTTCTTTCATCTAAATGGCTTCAAAACATCCCCCCCCCAAAAAAAAGACAAAACGAAAAGAGTCATTCGAATTGTCAAGTACTTCTATTCAAAGCGTAATTACTATTTTTCAAAACCTACCCAAAATATGTGTACCTTCATATTAATTGTGATAACTATTTACCTCCATTTTAATTCTTTTCCTTTTTTTACTCTTTGGTATTGGATTGAGGTATCGATTTATTGCACTAACTTAAAAAAAATGCAAAAATAGTCTCAGCGATTTGGAACTCCATGATAATGTTGTAAGATATGAGTTTGTCGTTTTTTCAATAACAATGATTTGATTTCAATAAGTAACCACCTACCTATTCCTTCATAAAAGTTTGTTTTTTTATTAACGAAGTATGACAAGATTTTTATTATTTCTACTGTAGCATTGTATAGTCGTAACGGATATTATTATTATTATTAGATTTACTACTAAACTCAACAGCATTGAAACTCTGTGTTATCAAATTATATAGTTCAGTCCCCAAATAAGTACAACTTTACAAAAAGTGTTTTTATGATTTTATGTAGTAATTATATTTTCAAGCCAAGTTTTTTTTTCTCTTGGATGATTTGAATACATTCAAATATAAAAAGAGCACGCAATATTTAAATAGTTCTTATGAAGACATAATTTTCATTATGCAGACGTTTGTTTAAGAAATGTCTCCACGTAAAAAAAAAATTTCTCCTCATATGATGGAACATATTATTAATTCACAAAAGCAGACCAACGTCGAAAAAACATAGCTGCTAGACCGATATTAAGCAAAACTATTCTATGTGCACAATTACAGGAAAAGTTGGAAAATTCAGAGGAGTATAAAAGCGATCAAGTCAACCATACAAGTGGACCCAAAGGTCTATTCGTTATATTAGGGGATTACCAGCTCTGGATGTTAGCTAATAAAGTAAAAAAAAAAGGGTGTTTTGTGAATGTTTTGACGAAAACAATCAAACGTGCCTTGAACAAGATTGTCTTAAATGGCCAACGAGTGCATTGGAAGCAGTTACTGGCATCGATACAGAAACAGCCTTGTTCAAAGGTTGCAAAAGAGAATAAAGATTTTTTTAAAGTTTGGGGACTGTATACTGTGGTTATATGATGAAACAAAAATCAACCTTTTTAGGTCTGATGTCACCTGACGAGTGTTGTGTCATAGCCTGGGGTAGTGTGTATCCTAATGAGCTGCATTTTATCGATGGAGTCATGGACTCTGAAGATTACGTCAAATATTGAAATGGAAACATGTCGTGTTCACTCAAATGTTTTGTAAGAAGAGCTATGTTTCTGCATGACACTGATCTAGAACATTCCGCTAAGGAGAGGTGTAAAGTAAAAATGCTCGGTTGGCTTAGCGTAGTGCCGGATTCAAATCCAATTCAGCACTTGTGCAATGTATTTAATCGGAAAGGGACAATAAAACTTAAACGACCATCCAACAAGACAGAATTAAAGAATTAAAGTATACTGCTGGAGAGGATACATATTCGAGTGACTGTTTGTGCAAACCTAGTGAGATCAATGTCTTCAAGACTATAAACAGTAGAAAAAAGGGCGGTAACTCAAAAAATTGATTTTTAACAATTTCCTTCCCAGGAACATGCTTATATTTGAACTGCTATGTATTCATCTTTTTGGTGAGAGTTCCAATGCTGTAGAGGCTGGTAATAGATAATACCTAACAATATCAGTTCTAATTATTTGATGCACCACTAGAAATAATAAAATCCTGGTAAACTTAGTTAAGAAGAAGATTTCCTTTCCACGAAGTGTCGGTAGGGATGAACTCACTTATGGCGATACCGTATCTAACACAAAGTCTGATTTTTCTGTCTTTTTTGGCGTGTAAATATTTTTCGGGCAATTCTCCTTGACTGACTCCAGAAATGAGTTGTCCTTCTCAGCATATAATTTTCTTCTTGGCTCTGTCTTCCACCGGGTTTGAGAAAGATTGGCTTTCTTGGCGTCTAAATTTCTTTTTTTTTCCCTGCGATCGATACCATTCGGCTCTGCACTAAACTGTATAAAAACGAGCTGTCCTTTTATTCTTTTATTTCCCTGTTACTTCCTTATCGAGGTATGCCCATTTTAAATTGTGGTCAATGGGTTTCTTACTGAAAATTTTTCAGACCCTCGAATGAGTAAGTGGACATCAGAACTCACAACGTGGATCCCCGAAGGTCACCACGACCGGCAAAATATGAGATAAAGATATAGATTAGACAAGTTCAGAAAGTATTGGCTCCACGACACCTATTATAGAGAGGTCTGGCAAATCTTGGGGAAGGTCTGTGGTCAACGACATACGCTATAAGGTTGATGGTGATTCTTCTTCTTCATTTCCTATACCTCGAAATATTGATGATACACCTCTATCTCACTCTGCTCATATTACTAGAGGGTAATGCGTTTTCTGCTGGAATCTTCCTGCCTGTCAAGTGACTTAGTCTCAACAATAGGACATTTAGATTATACTTAGTATAAGCAAAGAATGCTGACACAGACAAAAAAAAAAGGGATTATTCTTCATTTGAATATGAGAAAAAAAAGATTTAAGAAAATAACTCACGTTTAAATTCACATAAGAGCAATTTTTTTCGGATTTTCTCATTACAACATTTCTTTTAACGTAAAATGTTCATCTTATTTCAAATTATATATATAAATATATATATATATATATATATATATATGTATATATATATATGTATATATATATATGTATATATATATATGTATATATATATATATATATATGTATATATATATATATATATATATATATATATATATATATATATATATATATATATATATATATATATATATATATATATGCATTGTGGCAGGGGTAAAATGAATACTCTTCTTTAAAAAAATCAACTTGAAATGTAATAGCTTTGTTCAAATAAAATTGAATCATCATCACAGAAGATTATTTCCGCAAATTAACTCTGATAAATCATTTTTTTTAGAAGTTATGTTTTCCTTTTGAAAACGACTCCAAGCTACGATAGACATTATTAAACGATAACTGAATTTTAAGTTTTTAATTTCATTACTGCATTTAAAAGGAGCTAGCCTGGTTTGCATCGCTGAGGCTATTTCGTTGTAAAGAGTATTGCTCAATTTCATACCGTGTTTGAAAATATACATAGATAAATCTCAGTCAGTTATGCCTAAACAATGTTAATAAATTATTTACTTCGTGATATATATATATATATATATATATATTTTATTGGTTGTTATATATATATATATATATATATATATATATATATACATATATATATATATATATATATATATATATATATATATATATATATATATATGTATATATATATATAGGTATATATATATATATATATATATATATATATATATATATATATATATATATATATATATATATATATATATATATATATATATATATATATATATATATATATCACAACCAATAAAATTGTTTTAGCGTGTTCAGACGTCCTTCGGATAACTGATTGGATCTTGGATCGAATCCATCTGGCAGCGATTTTCTTTCAAATACTTTAGCCTAAATTATTGAGTCTCTGGCTGAGTGCATATCATTTTGTTGTATTTGTCCTCGATTTTGTTAAAAAAACAAAACAACATCGAAGAAAACTATCTCTATTTCATAGCAGAATAAAATAAAAAGATAAATGTATGGGAACTTTACAATGGATAAATTATATTTTTGACGTTTTATTTCAGCATTAAGACCCCATTTTAGCCTGGCCCTGGAAGAATGAATCAATTCAAACATTTTAATGAGTTGCCATTCAAAACCTATTTCAGTGGTCGAATATTGAAATTTAAAGTATCCATTTTGGGGGGGGGGTATTGAAAGAAAATGAACCCTAATATCTATTTCGAAAAATAAAACGAAAAAATTGAAAGCTTATAATTAAAAATACTTCATTCAGTTGTTCTTTCTCTATAATCTTTGATAGATATCATAACATTTATACTGAATAAACTTAATAAAACATATTTTTTGTGGTCAAAAGTCGGACTTTCGCATATGCAGTTGAATGTAAAAAAGAAACAGCATATCATAGCAGCCAGACATCTTCTTTTTAGCTTGTACATCTTAGAAGTCCATTCGAATTGAATATTACAATCTATAACCTTTCATTGTTGTATGGAAAAATGTGGCATCTTGCAGTGTGTGAATTTTACCGTGTGGGCTTTTTTTCATTTGATTTCTTTGTCGTGGAGATTTTTGTGTGTTGGCATCTTTTATGTGAGTATTTTTCTGAACACAACAAAAGTTGTTGCAGCTGGCATTTATTTCCAGTTTTTGACTGATATTTCTTGTATTTTACATTCAAATTTCTACCTTTTTTTTTGATTCGTTCTTTGGGCTATTCTTCTCAGCTCTTCCTTCAATTGGTACTGGAAACTAATTGCTCTTCCTGGTATGTGAATTCTTTTCTTTGAAAATTAATTTTCTCCTCTGGAGCGATGTCATTTTGGACGCAATTCTTCTCCACTATGAGCTTGCAACCGGGTTTGAAAATGAGTTTTTTTCTCTTCTACGCGTAAAACTTTTTTTTTTCCCCGGCAATTTTTTCCAGCTTTGACCTCTGCCGGATTTCAGAGCAAGTTTCCTTCCTTGGAGCATTCATCCTTATTATTATCATCACTATTATTAATAATTTACGAATATAATTTTGTCAAATTTAAAGTCGACATTCCCTTTACGAAACTAGAATCAGAGTTTTTTCTCACTTCAAAGGGGAACTTGGTTCACCGTATCCACTATTCTCAGGTCCAATGATTGTTTTGTGAATCATACTGAATGGATTTTTATATTCAAAACGTGGTGATTGCTTGGAATAAGTAAGATTTAATATTACCCCGATATTTTACAAGGGAGGTAATCGAGATAGAGACCATGGCAAATTCGATTGGAGTGAAGTAGATAGATTTCTACTGTCCAAAAAGCGTTATTTTTTATCAAAAAATATCGTTTACTTTAGAGCCAAGACGATATATAATTTGGGGTGGATTAGGGGTTAGGGTTAATAAGTGTCTTGGTGTAGGGTTAGAAGGTAGGTTTAAATACTGAACTTACGTTGTTAGATTTAATAAAATACAGTTTCAAATGTTTGATTTCCTGCTTCCATTTTCTTTGTATAATTTCTAAAATAAATTTAAGATCTTCTAGCCTTTCAAAATAGCCGTACCTGATAAATCGGCAATATTTAAGTCTACTTATCCCAAACAAATATCCAAAACGTTGTTTTGCTGTGACCCTCCTGTGAATATTTTTGTGACGCACAACTTTCCAAAATAATTGCAGAAATATTTTTTTTTCGCAAAGAAAAGATGACAGTAATTGTCAAGTAATAAGACAAAAAAAGAGATTGCACGTCACCGTAAGACTTTTTTTTCTGAAGTAAGACCTAACGCTGATGCTGGAGATAAGCTACAATCTCCGAGGCACTCTCATTCTAAAAAGCTTCAAGTGTACGTAGAAGTTTGTTTTCCGATATTTCACTGGTTTTGTCATGTCTCTCGCAGGAGCATATTTTCTCTTATAATTTGTAGTTGTTGATATTGCATATCAAGTCTCTAAATTTGTTATCGGCTGCCACTTTTGAAAGTAGTTTAGATAGAGATGATATCCTCTGCTGTCCGTTGCAAAAGAAGTAGGCAATTATTACCTTTTATATTTTAAAATGGCCACCGCTCTTGCTGCGTTATAACGGGCGTTGATGAAGAACTATCACTGGCACTGAATATCCGGCAATTGTGACCTTTCTAGTTCAAAATGGTCGCCACAAATGGCGAATTCAAAGTCAAAGAAGCAGACAACAATAACTGTAATAGCAGCCATTTTAAAACAACAAATGTAACTGCTGCTGGAAATAAGATCCTGTGAAAAAAATATTTGGCGTATTGACATTGTGCTAGGGTTTGAAGTACAGATTAAAACTCCATAATAGAGCCCAACCACGGTGAGGCTCTTTATGACTGTGGATATGTTTTACTGACCAAAGAAACTGTGACCATTACAAGAAATATTCTCGCTATCTTCAATCAGTCCATATTGAATCTTACTGTTTACCCAAGAATATTATTATGTGACGATTATATTTTTTCATATATTTAGGTATAAACCCTGAATGGTTTGAATAACTTTTCCGATATCCTCACATTGTTTCAAACAAGCAACATAAGTGAACAGAAACGAATCGAATATGTATTGTTTTCGAATTATTCTTTTTAGCACGATTCCCTATCATGTCTTGTTTCTAAAAGGCATCTTAACGTAAAAAAAATTCAACACGTCAAAGTATGAAACAAAAACAAACAAAAACTGATAAAGAATATGAAGAGGCGTGATAGTGACGCGTGCAAAAAAAAAAAGATTCCAAATTCGAAAAAAATATAAATTTGCTTAATCTGCTTGTCAATTGTAAAAATAAAACCATAACAGAAATGACATTGAGGTGCTCGTACGGAAAGAAATGGGGAGAAGTGTTCGGCCATATAGCGACTGATGGTAAGATACCTCGGCTCTATAGACTAAGCCTCGATTTCGAATTAGTTGTAAAAGCAAAAAGGCATCATAGAATCCATTAGAAAAAACTAAAATGGCAATGGGGTAGTCATGTCGCAAGAAGGGCAGACAGCCAATGGTCACCGCGACTGTCGACATGGATCTCCAGAGATCACATGCAAGAACCGAGGCCGACAGAGTATTAGATGGAGAGACGAGCTAGACAAATCCAGAAGGTACTGGTTCCACGATGCCCATGATAGAGAAGTGTGGCGAATCTTAGGGAAGGTATATGTCCTACGATCGAAGTTAAGAGACCGATGATGATGACATAGGCGGAAAGATTTTCAAGAAAGCCCTGACAAAGATCCTATTAATGACATTTGAAACGATGATTTCGTCATATCTTTCTTAAGAATTTCACTAAATGATTATATTCCTTTATATCATGAAGATATTTGAGTATATTGTAGTTCGTGCTCTTTGTAAAATAAAAAAAAATTTAAACCCCCCAAACAAACAACTTTTGTAAAGGTCAGGCCTTGTTCCAAGTCCTGTTGCATTTCTTTCAGTGCTGCTCCTAGATAAGCGATGAATAGCACTGGATTCAGGTTGTCCCCTTTCTGACTCTCCTATGTTGTCCTTTATAGGAAGGTGTTTTACTGCACAGTTTATTTTGTTTTTGATGTTGGTTTTGCTTGGAAACCAAAAATAAAAATACTCATTCTCACTCAATCTTTCTATAAGATACCGTGTAAAAAAAAACCGAGAGCTTATACGAATTGATCATGTCAATGTCAGTTGACATATCTATTCAAGCATTCTTAGTGTTCACTCTCAGTGTGTTGGCTTCGGCTGCTTGTAATTTATGTGTCCTTAATAATAATCATCATCATCATCATTATCATTATCATCAGCCTTTTAGCGTCCATCGTTGGACGGGGACCTTCCCAAACATCTGCCACATTTCTCTATCACGGGCATCGCAGAGCCAGTATTTTCTGAGATTTTCTAGTTCATCTCTCCATCTTGTATTTTGTCGGCCTCGGTTTTGCGTGTGATCTCCGAGGATACATGTTATCAGTAGTGATATCCATCGGTTGTCTTTCATTCTCACAACATGACCAGCGAATTCCCATTTGAGTTTTCTAATAGATTTATGGTGTCTCTGACCCCTGTTTTCTTTCTGATCTATTGTGATGTCTTGTAATCTCTCTAAGTGATGTTGAGCATGATTCTCTCATGCGTGCGTTGCATACTTCTCAGTTTGCAGGTCTGCCTCTTGGTTAGGTTCTATCTTTCAGCTCCATAAGAGAATATCGGGAGGATGCATTGGTTGTATACTCTCCTTTTGAGGATTATTGGAATCAACTTGTTTTCTAAAGGTTGAGCTTGCTCTGCCGAAGACTTGCCATCCTAGGATTATTCTCCCCTTGGTTTCTTCTTCTTTTATGGGTTTCATAGGGATTAGTTGTCCCAGGAAGTTGAAGTGGTCTACTTTCCCCAGTTTTGCATCTTCAATTTTGACGGATATATCCTTATTCCCGACACGATTGTTGCACATGACTTGGTCTATGACCACTTTGATCCGGTGACGGATATTCTTCAATTTTTGGGCAGATTCTATCTACTATGATCAGAGAGATGGATTTTCTAATGGAATTGAGAAGAATAATTGGTGGGAGGCTTTTTGAGGTATCTTCAGGTTTTCTTGGTTTTTTGAAGACTTAGTATTGACCCGTTGTTTACTTACAGTTTTTCATATTTCCAGGCGATTCTGTTGAAACTGTCCGTTATTTTTGTGATCCCCCATGATTTCGGCTTTTTGAGCTGTTACGTTGTTAAGTTTTATGAAACTATTCTTCACAACGGCCATTTTCCAGAATGGATATTCATTACATTATGCAATTTCGAACATCCAGCAAATTCTGTTATGGAATATCATACACGTATATTTCTCCAATTTTTCCAGAAAAAAACTGCTTTTGCCGATATTTTTTTGGCATACAGTTAGATATAGAAACAGTAAATAAAATGATTTTTTTTTTTTTTTTTGAGAAAAAGATCTTTTCTACAGTTTGAATAGTAATTTGATAGTAATTCCTTCGACCTTTACTTCACCTTTTTCTTCAAGATAGAAGAAAATACTCTTACCATGAAATCCAACAGACCCGGATATCTTATCAAGTGTTTCTGTTTTATTAGTGCAGTGTTGTTCCTGTATCCGTTTGTAATATTTATTATTGCATACATCTTTTCTAGAAAAGAAAAATAGGTTTACGCGTAATTTAGAAAAGACAAACATATTTTGGTCAATTTTATTCCGAAATTCCAACATAACGAGTTTTTTTTTCCTGAAAAAAAGAGGAGAAATATGCGCGTAAGACCTTCCGTAACAAAATCAGCCAATGGTTCAAAATTGCAAAACAAATGGGTGCCCAGTCTGGAATATGGCCTGGATGTATTTGTTCCGTTTCTGACCTCTCTGGCTCGCTTGTCCATCTCTTTCTTTCAGAACGAGGCTGTTTTGTTGATTTGAATTTGTATTCTATTTCTCTCTGGTCTTAGTTTCTTTTTCTTTTTTTGTAATCTCTCCTATTTTGTGTTCCATTTGGATCTCTTTCTTTTTATTGAAAGTTCACTTATTTCTTTGGTAGGATTTCTGCTTGGCTTTATTGATCTTTCTATTCACCCTGGTACTTTTTATTGCTACCAGCTTGATTACCTTGTTCACTTTGTCCCAATTTATTTCTTGCTGTGTTGCCTTCAGGTCATAGAGGTCTCTTTCTAATAGCGGGCCCAGGTTTATTTCTTATTTGTGCCAGATTCCTTCTTCTTTGCTCGATTTGTGGACGATGATCTTTGATACGATTGGTGGATTTCTTTCACCTTATGTTCTACGATGTGACATTCATCTTCTCAGTTTGTGGTTAGAGGATTCGTGGCTTTCATTGTGCGACTTGGCATCTCGGAATAGATTTTTGTTCTTGTCTTCACAGATGATAAAAGCATCCAATCAGATTGACTTTATCGCTCTATTGTTGGTTTTTCCATTTCGCACCTATGCGGTTCGGCGCCGAATCGGATGTTTAAAGGCAATGAAAAGTCCATTTGTTTTGCAGGACTTTATGCATGTCTATTTGAATTCCGTCTACCTCCGGGGCATTTCAACAGGCATATGTCTCTTTCTTCTCGGTTTTTCTATTTTTGAATTTAAATCACCCGTTAGCAGTGTGATGCACGATCTTTCGTCTACTGTTTCAGTGTTATTGTCGGGTCTCTGTAGGAACTTGGTGTTCCATCCCCCAGTGTTAACGTGGGAGCTCACACATTTATCGCAGACATGATGCTCTCTGATCTGTGTTTTAAGTTGGAGTCTATTTTTGCGATCAATAACTCTCAATATCCTGTTGATACTGTTAGTCCTGGATTCACTGATTATGAAACTGTTTCCCAATGGTGGCATTCAGTTTTTATTCCCATTAATCTTGCTTTTTCGAGGTTGATATCGATTTCCGTTCCGGTTTCCAGGTAAGAAGAAAAGTTATCTAAATATTAACGGAACTGTTTTCATATCCGACATGTCATCAATTGACGCCTTTGATTCATTCGTTGGTTTTCATTTCTTGGAAGAATATAACATCTAGTTAGCAATTGGAATTTTTTTCCAAGTAAAAATGATACACATATTTGTGCTTGTATCTCACCTCAGTGAATTATTTTTTTCAAAGTTTTTTTTTTGTTTCCTTTTGTATCGTGTAATTGTCATATTTGTTCTTACATTTTCTCCATATTACCGTTTCTGTTCTTGGTATTTTCGGATCATGCTAAGCTAATGAGTTCCAGTTGTTTATAATTATTTGAGAGACATTTGTTCTAGTGATTTTGTTCTTCAATATTCTTTATATATTTTGTTGTTTCGTCCGTTCATTGTAAGGAACTCTGAGATGTTACCGAGAGTTTCTATTATTTTGTATGTTTCTATTGCGCATCCCATGATTATTCTTTAGTATTTTTTTATGTCATGGTTTTATTAGTATTTCCGTATTTTATTGTTGATACCTTTTATTCTGTAAATCTAGCGTTCTTGCGTTAGTCTTACCGGTTTTAGGCTACTCGAGAACTAATTAGACGGATATTTAACGGGTTATTCCCCGGTCAATTAGGAGATGCGTCACTACCTTATCCAATCACACGCTAAAATGTCGGAACAATTCTCAAGACGAAAGCCAATATGAAGATCCTTCCTACTGATGGTGTTATAATCAATACTTAGTTATTGGAGTCCCGGAAATATTCAAAGATTCTTTCTTGGGTATAAAATTAACACTGTCTGCGTATGCAATCTCAGTTGTTAAGACCAAATCTTGTCCGCCGTCTTAATTCATTTCTTTCAGCGTTGCTCCTAGTTGGATAATTAAAATAAATGACTCAGACCACCTCTGTCTGGTTCCCCTACGTTACCTTTGAAGCGAATGTGTTTTGTAGTTCAGTTTATCTTTATCGAGATGTTACTGATGCTGAATCAGAATCAGATCATTCTCACTTCATCGAAGATTGCGTTGAGAATTTCCAGGGGTTTGCACCCGTTGATCATGTCGTAAGCTACGAACTTATCCAATCCTTTATCTAAATATTTACATTTCATGTGCTCTACTTCGAATGCTTGTTATCTCTGTGTCCATACAAACTGGACTGTACGTTTATAACCACCTTGATTCTGTAACAAATATTCCTCAATATTTTGGGCAAATTCTTTGTAGTGCGATTAGGGAGGGAGATTTTCTAATGGTGGTGAGAAGACTTGATGGTCAGAGGTTCATTTGAGGGCCCTTGTGCTTTCGTGAGTTTTGTGAGGTTATCATCAATCCCTTATTTATATGTGTTGATATGGAGGTTTTAACGTGGACCCGTGTGTTTTGTCCCATATTTCAATACTCCTCCCATGGTGAAGAATAAAAACAGACTCTTCTCCAGTATAGAAAAAAGACAGAAACTGGTGTCGCTAAAAATGATAAATTCGAATCAGTTACCTTTTTCCAATGGTGAGTTCAGTCAAGGAACAAGAATTATTTCATTCATGATACATATCAGTAAATAATTTTTACTATCACTATTCCGTACTTATATCGATGGGAATGAAAGAGGAAATATTTTCTTTCCACTTTTGACGTTCAAAATCGAAGTGGGACTCTATCTTTCTTTCAACTTTTAGGTGTGTGAATTGAGGGGGAATTTTTTTTTCACTCCGACTGTCAGGGGTCGAAATTGAGGGGTATTTCCTACCACTTTTAGTGGCCAAAATGCAAAGGATTCTCTTCAGCTGAATCGAGTTTTGACTTTATTTTTGTACGTAGCAACAATGACGGACGTCAACAATCAGGCCAAAAGCCAGTGACGTCATTCACGAACAATATTGACACAGTAAAGTACGCAAAAACTTAACAAGATCTACCAATAGAAGTGTCCAAATGGGACATGTAGCTTTTGAGTGGTATTATATAGAGAAATGAATTCTGTTTTGTTTAACTTTCAGATTTCAATGAAGCAGTGGAGATGGACCCCAGAGCAGCCAGACTTCTTTTTGGTGTGTCTCTCTCGTATTTCAATTTGTATTTTTTTCTTTTTTGGAAAGTTCACTTATCTTTTGTCAGGTTGTCTTGTTTGCTCCATTGGTCTTTCTATTAATCTTGCATTATCTTTTGATGTTGTCTTTATTGATTACACAAAAAAAGTAATGGCATCAGATTTTTTCACAGAATTCTTTACATGTTTATATCCTTTTATCGTCGAAATATTCTATAACTTGCTCACTAGTGCAAAACATGTAGTTTCTAAAAACAACATGAACGAAAGGAACGAATAATTACTGTCGAGGGAGCAAAATCCGGTCTACTCGTAATGCTGATCACTAATAGTTTTGGGGAGGACTTGGAAAATTCCACCATCGTCAGTTTTTTTTTTGTCTGTTGATAAACATAGACTTTCTTCAGGATTCGCCCAACCTCCCTATCATGGGCGTCGCGGGGCTAATACTTTCTGAATATATTTAGTCCATCTGTCCATCTTGTATCCTACCGGCCTCGGTTATGCATGTGATTTCTGGGGATCCATGCTGTGGGTTGTCTGCCATTTTTACAACATGACCAGCTCATTGCCATTTGAGTTTTCTGATAATTTATTGATGATGCCAACTGGGGAGGCTTATTCAAAGGTATTATTGGGATATCAGTCACCTCTAATCATTACACAGTAACATAGTAAAATATATAGGGTGACATTGATATCGACATACTTTAGCAGAGAGAATATAGGAACCCTATCTATTTTTGTTAAAAAGTGATTTCATGAATCAGAGTCAGAACTGACAGAAAAACATCAACGAAGTATGGGTACTAGTTTGAGCCAATGGAGTCAATTTTTGAAGCCACGCACTGTACCATTGCAACACACATCTTTAAAGAGGGGAAATGTTAATGTGTAGCGATTAAAGATGCGTGACATTAAGAAGCAATCACTGTAAATTGTTGCAGAGATAAACTTCACAGTTATCCCATTTAATAAGACCTTATTGACTGATAGTCTAATTGAATTTATCATATTGAACGTTTAAGTTCTCAAAACTTTAGTTGCTCAATATTATTGAACTGGTATGCTGGAATTGCAATCCTAATTATCAAAGTTAGGATATCAGCTATTTCTTTTAGATGAGAAAGCTACAGGATAGGAATCAGTGTTCCTACCTGAAAAGTGTTTTCACCAAAAGTTCATATTTTGATTTATAAAATTATGGATTTGGTGGTACTTTTAAAATCCATAAATTTTCACAATACGAATTGAATTCATGCTAAGGTAGCCAATAAACGTTCCCTGTATAGTAATCGTAACATTTTGCTGAGAAAGATAACTGCAAGAAAAAAATGCATTGATCACATTAATATTTCACAGTTCACCTTCGCCTTCATCTTCTCCTTCTTCTTCTTCTTCTTGGCGGTATTTTTTGGTTCTTCTGTTTATCTTTTTTTCATTCATTACAAAAAACAAAAAAAAAAAACCCAAACATTTTTTTGCACTTGTTCCAATTCAACTCCCTTTTATTCAGCAAACATATACATCATTATTCTGTTTATGACTCTAGATAGTTTTCTATTCTGCATACCAAAAATACTCCTTGACATATTTTTTCCAATTTTAAGTACTTTGCTTTCAATCGATTAAGCCTTTGAACAATCAGGAAATCTTTTAGTTATTAGAAACAAAGGCGTTCTATTTATCATATGACTACAATAATGCTAAACTGGGGAATTAATTCCCAACGTTATTCCAAAAGTACTTATGAATGCACAGCTTTTATGAACTCTCTTATCTTTGATCCGATTTCATTGTGTATGAATTCTTCCATTTTTTTTCTCATTTTTTTAGTTTCATGCATCTTGTGCCATTTTAAGATGGGTTCATGTAATGTTGACTTCTGTTAAAATTACAGAAAGTGATTATCAAGTTTAGCATTATGGTTACATCAGAAAATTCCCAACCCGAAAACATACATTATATTTCTCAGAACCAACACATTTTTGGATGGTTCTGGAGTCTAATGGATTGAATGCACCTAAAACTGTAGGTAAAATAGGAAAGTAACTAATTCTATTCTGTACTTCAATTATTAAATGTAAATAAACTTGGAGTACTCGCTGTGAAATGCTAGATCTTGTTTCTCACGCGCAGTGTCCTGGGGTTTCTATGCACATAAAATCTAACTCTACTCCTATTCCAGCTGAGGATATTTGTATTTTATATATGCTAAGTAAATCCGTACATATATGACTTGTCAGTTGGTTCAGATGGGAAGACGGCCGCCTAGCAATCACTTTACAGTCTAATCTCGGTAATTTTATATGTCGGTTGGCTTTGACGGTTTTACGTGACGGATGAACATTGAAGAGTTAACTCGCCTAAAGTATGTGATGATTGTTTTTGTTGGAGTTCTCTTTTTTGCGACTCTCCCCTATCTTGGTCTGGAGTTTGACAAAATTGCCTTTAAGGTCACTTAACCAAGTTTTATCTTTAAAATACGAAATGAGAGAAATACCCTATAAGTTTTCTACAGATTAAATTATATTTTCAGGGTAAAATAATGCCCGAAATAATATCAATGTATTTTCAAAAGTTGTAAGCCAATCTTGAAAATCAGCCTCACATTCACGATGAATGTGGCAAAAACTCATTTAGGGAAGCTTATTCATTTTCAAGCTCCGCAGACAGTAAGGTAATCCTTGCATACACGATAGAGAATGATGTGTGTAGCTGCTTTATTTCACGTTCATATAAACGACGAAAACTAAGAATAATCGCTTAAAACACTATTATAATTGCCCTACAACTACAGAAAACCACATTATTATATGTAATGAATCTCAAAATGGCGGACTATCTATCCGAGTGTCCGAGTTATAAGGTTTCAAAAATCTGAATAAATGGTGAGAACTGTTTGCTTCTCACTTCAATAGTTGCTAAGATATGGAGGAGTTTTATGACAAATACATTTGATAAGAGCAACCTCGCTTTCATTTAGGTCGCAATAGCTAAACAAAGTGATATTTTCTAGGTTTTCTCTAATATAAGTCGATAATAGATACTTTCTAAGGTCGTATTCACACTGATTATCGAATTGCAGATGAAATAAGATTATTTTTTTAGTAACAATTCTCTGTTTCTGGCAGAAAATAATGATTTGATCGCCGAAATCTTTTTCGGTTGATTTATTATTTATTGTACTTAATACCTGTGAAAGAGATCATAGATAAATTTGAATTTCTGAGAAACCATTTTCTGAGATGAAGAACCAGAGCAAATGTGCCTCAGTTGAAGAGTCCATAGTTTCGAAAGCTGGGAAGTAGTACCTCTTTTATCAGCAATATCTTTAGTGAGAGGGTCGAGCGTTACTGACAGCTAACCAAAAAAAATCACATAGTTCAATGTACAAGTACAGTAACTTGACGTGAATTAGTATCAGACCACTTCGACTAGGAAATCCGATGAAGATCGGATATTTATATATAATGATAATTAATAGTTGTGTCATCCATGGACAGCAGTTCTGTTGTATTACAATCCCTCAGTTTGGCTATAGACAACTCAGTATCCCACTCAGTAGTAAGGGTCGAAACCTTTGCTTCAGACCAAGATGCTCTACCCCTGCCCTACACAGAACTGTACGGTCACTAAAGATATATATATATATATATATATATATATATATATATATCAATCCAACCCAAACTGTTTCAATGTGTGATTAGCTGTTTCAGTTTTGAGATTTTCTATGGTGTGATCTATGGTGTAATATTTATTCCATCATAGGAAGTCAAATAACCCAGTGAGATGAGTTGGCAACAGATTAATGAACAGAAAAATTTGTATATGAGCTCATCATACATATTACAGTACAATTCTTTACAGCATTAAACATTAAATATATATTAAACCAATGTAATCAATTATCCCCCAATGACTGTTAATTGTTTTCAATTATATATATATATATATATATATATATATATATATATATTGTGTGTGTGTCTGTGTGTGAACAAGAGGTTGTGAGGCACACTCAGGAGTAAGGGTGTATGGAAACTTCGTTTATCAATTAATTAATCCATAAATGAATTAATTTGTCTGATAAACATGTTTCGAGAGGTGACCCTGTCTTCAGTAGCGTAGTGTGTGCGTGTGTCCACCTTTCAGTGGTTGAAAGGTTTCCGTAGAAAACAAATGTATCATCAGATGTTTCACTTTCAAAGTAAAAAATTGAAATCAAGGAAGAGAATTCCTTCAGGGTCATCACAATGTGCGGGGCTTTGTTCCGTCTGCGTTGAAGTCTGTGCTGGTCCGTGGCAAGATATGATAGTAGCAGCATAAGTAAGTCTGGGAGAGGCTATAAGGTTATGGTTTAGTATTAGATACAGGTATGGTTGAGATAGTATAGATGGTAGGGTGATGGGGTTAAGAAACTTCATATGTTTTATTCTTACGGGTCATGGAAAGTCTGCTGGCTCAGAGTTGTACAAATGAAATACCATACAAAGGTTTTTATAGGTAGAGGTCTGTCCGAGTGTGAAGTTCCAATTAGATATGCATGAAGGCGGATAGAGTGAGGAAGTGAGGTTGTTATTAGTGGGAGGATAATGAGGTTGGATATCTGTCTGATTGAGGTTGTGAAGTTTAGTTTTAAGTCCTTTTGGGGGAGAGAGTTCTAATTTTGCTGATCAACATATCTTCATGTCTTTCAAGAATTTTGCTTATGTTTGTGGGTGAACCTTTTCAATTTTTCAATGATTGACGTCAGTGGCAAAATTATGTCTGGGGTGCAGAAATGTTACTGTACAAACAGTGGACTGAAATGGTTTTGTGATTTGATTCTGTGTCTGTTGTAATTATGTCCAATGTTGAATAGCCACTCCGATTAGCCCATGTATGGTAAGTTGCATCTCTTGCACCCCAGGAGGTATAAAATATTTTTTGATACGATATTTGGAGTTATGGTATATGTAGACAGTCTTGTTGGTGGTAGAACTAGTGGAGGTGCTGGTGTACTCAAGGTGGTTGTAACACAGATAATTTCTTTTATCGCACGGTTGGAAGAATTTATTTGAGATTTTATTGTTTATTATAGAGTTGCTGCGAATCATATCTTTGATATTTGGGGGTCTGCTGTAGGCGATGACATACAGTTTTATGAATATTTCTTTTATTTCTTGTTTCTGCGTGAGGATATTCGATCGTTTGTTAATTATAAGTGCTAAGGGTGGGAGTGCGTTGTTGAGGCTGGTTATAAGTAAAGTGCAATCAGGTGTAATTTTGTAAGAGAGTGTAAGGGTTTCTTCTTTGGTTATTGTAGCAGCTTTTAAAATTTTTTTTTCGTATCTTCCAGTGAATTTCCTCGTTTAAGGAAATGTCGTAGTAGGTTGTGGTTGTGACTCGAATTCAGTATCTATGGAGCAAATTTTCCTAATTCTAAATACTTGTGAAAATAGTAGGTTTTTTTAGGTGTTTGGAGTTGGTCGATTCAGAGTGAGAGTAGTTGTGTCTGGTCAATTGGTTTAGTGAATAGGATGGTTTGGAAGTTTCTATTACTATCTATGTATATGCAGGTATATATAAATCAAATATCAAATCTGTAGGGAATTTATTTCGTGGAGGTCAATATTTCATGCCTCCTGCATCCGTTATCAGCACTGGCTTCATGTTATGTTATATTAATCGTGAAACAGAAAGAGCTCATCTTCATTTAAATAACAGACTTTTGTATTATCAAATTCTAGTCAATTGTTTTGAAGATTAATAACGTGCAAACACTTTCACTCTGGTTTTGAAAAGGACTCTTAGAGTCATCTCTTTTTTATTTGTTTTTTTCGGAATATCCTTTCTCAGTTTATATTTTTCTATCCATCCTAACATATAAACGGCAAATTTTTGATACTCTCTTATTTTGTTTTATATCTCACGGTATATTTTGTTTTAATAGGGAGAGTATCACTTTGAGAAAAAATATTTGGATCGGAGATTTGATGTAAGAAGATTAAGCCTTCATGGTTAATAATGTTAATTAGTTATTCTTCTGGATAAGGACCATACTGTCTTTTTTCAAGTATAGATAGTTTATTCAATAAGGGAGGTCAGTTACGTAAAAATATGGTCTAAAAATAACCAGATTGTTACTATGTCGTTAGATTCAATAGAAATTTTTATTTCTGTGAATTTTTTCCCGTATTTAACAGCCGTAACTTGTTCCTAGATTGATGTCTCCATCGATTGATAGGTTTTCGAAAATATATTTTTTTCACCAAAGGGTGATAGACGATGCTGTTTTAACGAAAGTATTGCGAGCAAATACCGCCTCATTGCAAACCATACAAATGTTCACTAAGACACTTCGGCATGTTAAGCTGTTTATCTTTTGATTTTGATCTTCAATGCTTTCTTCTTGATTACGTTAGATCACGCTTCTGTTTCCAGGGTATGTTACTGTGTCGCGTAACAGAATCAATATTTCACGAGTTGAATAATCGATGATGAACAAAACTCACAGAATTGCGTGACCGATTTTTTTTTTAGAAATGCAATGTTTTAAACATCATCATAAACTTCTTTGGGACCAGAACCTTTTGCATGTACCAACTTTTAAACTAATTCTCCAATGTCATTTTAGCTATTCTGGGATCTAAATTCATCCTCTGCCCCTCTTTTTTTTCTTTTTATTTAGCCTAAGCGTCTGTAAACATTCATCAGAAGCAGTAACTTAACCTGCGATGATATTTCACATTACTTTTACACTTGGCCGGAAGCCAATATTTTGATTGTAAAATTGAGTCAGATGTTAATTAATACCACTTAAGTAATTATGCAGTAACGCTGTTCTCTTTGTTTTTTGATCTTTACTTTTTTGACAGAAAATCTTTAGGATTTGAATAATTGAGTTGTAGGAGATGGAATATGAAAATTCAAAACAGACTTGCAAGCGATGTAGCATAAGATTTCAAAGTAAACTGAGTCTCTGCAATCATTTACCAGTTTGAAAAAAAATCAAAAAAAGAGAATTATAAGTAGATTTAACGAATGTCAGCTCTAAAAAAATATACGAAAGAAAAGTGAACGCTAGAATAAGCTACAATTTTTGCAAAGTACCAAATTCAAAGCCCCAAGCATAATTCAGATTCTCCTGTTTAAATGAAAAAAAAGAAGTTAAATCTTAGCTCCAAAACAGCTCAAAACGTGTATTCTGCTGAACTACAAGTTCAGTTGATTAATTTTATTGACGTTGTCGTGGAACCATGGGTCTTCCAAAAAAAATATAAATATCAAAAATGAATTCTCCGTAGTGATTAAATCAACTCCTCATAATTCCATCCCAGAAAGTTTACAATCTTTCTTTTCATATGATTTTTCCCTTTAGGACAATGAGGAAGCATTACACAAGATAGATTTCAATTTTTTTGCGAAAATTGCAACTTAAAACTATCATAACTTTTGATCTGATGAATATATTTTGGCCAAATAAAGTAATTTGAACTAATCAAAGTGCCCTCAAACGTTAACAATTCTCCATTACTCTAATTATGAATTCACACACACACACATACACACGCAAACACACACACACACATAGATATGTATATATATGTATATATATATACTTATATATCATAAAAGAAATAAAAAAACGAGCTTTAAAGTAGAATCCAAGGCTGATTACAAAATTTTGCACTTTTTAGGCATTACTTTTAATTCATACAAAGACACTTATGAACCGTATAGAAGGGAAAATTCTGATAATAATTACATCAACACTGATTTTAATCACTCAAATGAAATCATTAAGAATATACTCAAATTAAGAAAAACTAGATTGACTCATAACGTTCAAACAAAACAATATTTAACAAAACTAAAAATGACTAAATCACTGAAACAAACTTTGATTACGAGAAAAATATGAAATCCAAAAGCAAGACACAGGGAAAAACAAGAGAACAGCAATCCAAAATTCATCCGATATACACCACCATTCAACCTAACAGTAAAACCTAACTAATGTGAAATATTCATAAGTAATAAAAAAGGATTTCCCCCCCGAAACAACCAACTGAGCTGAATATTTAACAGAAAACAGTCTGAAAACCACTTCTGTTGTACAAATCACTTCGATACATTTATGATGAAACGTAATGAAGTTATTTGAAAGAATACTGATAAGTGAAACATAAACGTAAAGAAACAAGACTACAATTGCACTAACATGTTGCCCTATGAAAAACCGTTGCCTCAGATAAAAAATTATGCACCAAACAGAAATATAAACCCAAGTAGAATATCATATCAAAATAACTAATGTTAATTAAGTTCATATTAGCTAACTATACATCATCCTTGACAAACCAAAATAGAAAATGACACATCATTATCTGCATGTGGGATGAAATTTTGCAAAACACTTATAGTTTTGAGTTGAATGTATCGGGCACAGTGAAATGAATCAATCAAATATCGGACATTGCATTATATTATATTGCCAACCTGATTTGAACAATATATATATATATATATATATATATATATATATATATATACATACATACATACAAACATACATACATACATACATATATATATACCCATACAAAGGATGATAAACATGCATATATGTTCATTCATATACACATATATACACATGCAAATAATTATATATATACATATATATTCATTCATTCATATATATATATATATATATATATATATATATATATATATATATATATATATATATATACATACATACATACATACGTACATATACATACATATATATGCATATACATATGTATATATGCAAATACTCACATAGATATACGTATATATATGCATATACATACGTACATATACATATATACAAATCCATATATATGCGTATATATGCATATATATGTAAATAAATGTATACATATGTATATATATACACATTTGTTTAGATACTCATATATACATATATACACATATATATATTTATACATACATGGATTCACATATACATGCATTTATATAGACATACATACCAAAATAAATATACATATACATACGTACCAATATATATACATACATATACATACATACACACATGCACATATATATACATATATATATACACATATGGATTTACATATACACACGTTCATACAGGCATGTATGTACATTTATATATATATATATATATATATATATATATATATATATATATATATATATATATATATATATATATATATATATATATATATATATATTCGATTTAAGAATCCATAAACTTACACTGGAAGTTTTACCATCAGGAAAATTCTCAAATATTGCAAAGCTTCTCTCAATATTCCGAAATTATCTTTTTGGGACCCATAAACAAAAACAAAAATTCAATGTAATTGCAAAACAAAGATTCTAATCAATACAGGTTTTCCTCGATTTTGATTAAAGGTGAAATGCCAAAACAGTTTTTTTTGTTTGCCCCACAGCCATCTGTTATCGAATCATCCCCTTCCTCTTTCTCTCTTCCGTACAGTACTGTGTGCGGTACATTACAGCATCCAAACTTCTAACGACTCAGCATAGCATACCATCTTCACCGTTCAGTGGTCTTGGAATGGTCAAACACTTTTTTATATCGAGAATAGTAATTGTATTCTCAATACTTTATTTCGACATAGGAACAGTCATCATAGAAAAGCTTTACTCCTGGATTACAGCAATATTCAGTTTTCAAATATCAAATGCTTGAAGATAATTTTGCTTCTGCGAAATCGATAGGTTGAAGCAAGATGTCAAATCGCATTTCTTTTGCTTTCCTCTGGGATACTTACAAGGAATGATGAATAAGTTCGTATCCCAATACGGTTATCAGCTGGATTTTTATCCCAATTAACTCAATAATTTATCAGGATTTTCAATTATGAATAACAGTGACACGGTGACATTGAAAAAGAAAGCGATTAAGCTAAAAAAAACAAAACAATATTCGTTGAGTAAAATGAAAGCATTTTTTATCATTAAGTTACGAACTTATTGAGATATCAATGTATATATTATTACATTCCTTGTAAGATAAAGTATAATAATCTAATTCACAGAGCATTGTGTTCGGTTTTCTAGTATCATATTTAAACTTTATGACTAGAAAATTATGTCAGATTGAGTTTATAGCATTCTCTTGCCGGTAGCAAAGGATTTCGGAATAATGCATTTTGACGAGTTCAGCTATTTTGGGAAGAAAGGGGAACCATCAGTCAAGATGAGTTACCTTTGGTACACCTGCACAATGATTGCATTATTCTCTGGTCAAAACCTGAACCATTCATCGAGCAGAATACATTTTACGAAACTAAACCTATTTGCTGAGAGCTCTAAGCGAATTTGTTGTGACCATAAGTTTGGCCCTTCAAGATTACAGACTATACTCTTATTGCTATCATGGGCGTACTATTGTTCAGGGTAAACAATAAATAGCACAGGAGTAAAGATATTCCATTTCCTTTTGTGATTGTGTTCATCACAAAGTTTGAATAACAATATAAAATTTAGATTTTCAATTTATCTTCGGAATCAAGCATGGAGAATTATGTCTTCCATGTTGTACTCTTCTATCTCCTCGCTAAATCTTGCTCTCGTTCCGCCAAATTGGGAAAATTGTTGGCTTCTTTGTTCACCCGATCTGACAACCCCAGCATTTTTTCTTTTGTGGATATCTGAAGTAGTGTGTAAAGGCAAACGAGCCAGCAACCATTCAAGAACAAAAAAACAAAACAAAACAATATCTGAAATTGAAGCAATGACAGGAGAAACCGGGTTATGGAGAATTCATACAAAAGATCAAGACTTTGCAAGGAGAGAGAGAGAGAGAGAGAGAGAGGGAGAGAGAGAGAGAGAGAGAGAGAGAGAGAGAGAGAGAGGGGGGCTGCGTCGCCGGAACTTGAAATGGAAAATGGAAAGAAGTTGGAAATACAGAAGACTGGGATGTTGAAGAGAGAGAGAGAGAGAGAGAGAGAGAGAGAGAGAGAGAGAGGGGGGGGATGCATTATTTGAGGGACATACATTTCTATACTGGATTTAGAAAATGAATTCGAACCTTGTATTTTTTTTATTCAAGCGATGTAATAAGCATAATTAGATAATAATTATGGAATGCATTAATTTCTTTGCAACTTATTGCCCATTATGATAACAGCTTTGCCCATGTTAAAAACTTTGCAAGAATGAAAGAAAATGATATCCAAAAGTTTATAGAATTCGAACCACGTGCTTAAAGTAAATGTAGTTCAAACATTTGCCGCTACACTTAGTGAGGAGTTCCATTTGAATGCACAAACAGTAGGCAAATGACTTCTTTGAAAGAGGCACTGGAAAATAGCTGTTTGGTCATCAGAACAAGTTTCATTTTGCTGAACGACGGTTCACGCCCACTGAAAGAGACCCATTTGTTTAATTAGGGTTGCTGGACTAGAGCCTTATATCCGCTAGATTGAACACTTTCAAGTTTTCATTTGTCGAGATCATTGGAAAATTTCCAAGTACCGACCCTTCACTAATAGGAAAATGACCATTCCAGTATTATCAGAGCACTTTTGTTGTGAATTGTAGATTCCTTCAAGAAAGAATTTTCCGTTGTGAGCTTTTGTCATTGTTAATAATAGTGACTATGCTATGACTTACTAATAAAACTTCAGTAACGTTTGAAAGAGTTTATACCCTGACACCAAAAATGTGGCTATGCCTTCCAACAACCCTTGTTCTCGACAGAAAAAGAGAGGGCAGATCATCTATACTCTATGATTTCTAATTAAAACGATTAGGATTTTTTTATCGCCGAATGATTTTAATCCTGAAACAAGGATGATTGAAAAATAATTCCTCTCTGCAATAATTATTTTTTACTGCTTTATTTATTGAATAGAGTATTGCAGATCATTATGAATAATTTCTGACGGTTATTCACCTTCATGTCATTTTCAAAAAAAACTCTATCTCTACGTGAGATACAAACAAAATAAGAATAACCCTTCCAGTTCGGATCAATGTTTGAAAGTATTTTATCCAGAAGTAAGAATAAAATTATACTCTTCTTCAGACTGTGTGTTCATGCAGTATTTCTCTCCAACAGTGACTATTAAGAATAAGGTTTTCTGTATGTACGGGTGAGGATTTAACATTATTGAAATATGTTGCCATAGCCAGAAGCAAGCTCCATGAGTATCATGATACGTCCATGGTCTGTGGAAGTAGTAGCAGAAGAAGGAAAAATAGCAAGTTTTCATTCTTTAAGTCTATTGATTCTCATACCCGCAGAATATTTCCATATCGCAATATTTTACGAAGAGAATTTTAGAAAAAAAATCGTAAAGGGACATTTTTGGCGTTCTTCGAGCATTTTTGTAGATGTTAGATATTTTATCATAATAACATTAGCAGCTGATATAGAAATTGATTGGAATAAATATCAGACCCTTCAATGACGTCACGCCTTTTGATGAGATCACATCTCTCGCTTCCTTCCTATTTCTGTTTGTTAACATAACTGAGACTGACAGTTTTGCCGACAGAAAGGCACTCTATGAAGATGTGGGCATCATATTTCACTGCTTTTGAGTAGTATTCAATAATATAGTTCAAGTCTTTCCAGCCTGTTGCCACATTGAATTGGGTGCTAAACAAATACGTTCGTTTCAAGACATCCAGCTTTGGTGTTCGCGATAATTCTTATTTTTTATCAAAGTGCAGCCAATGGTGATACTACAACTACTACTAGTAGTAATAATAATAGTAATAATGGTAATAGAAATAGTAAGAGTAATGATAATATAGGTGATAATAATAATAATAATCCAATAAAACAATCATGATACTAGTAATATGATAATAGTAACTGAATTAGTAATAATGATAGTAATGATATTAGTAATAATAACAATTCAATAAAACAACAGCAACAATAATGATAGCAATAATGATAACAATAATGATAATATTGATAGTAACAGAAATAATGATGATAGTAATAATCCTCTTCCTCCATGGCGATGTTACGTGTGATAGATAACTTACTGATCAACAGTGTAATATTTCAAGAAGACTCTCTCTGATTCCAATCATTCTGTACTGCATTATTACCACTCTCAAACGAACTAAATTTGGCAGGTTATGGAGTTCACATATTAGTCAAGTCTACTAGTCACTTGGCCTACATTGAAGATTTGGAACGCTTCGTCAAAAATGATAATGAGCAACGTGGCACGTTAGCAACTGTAGAGGAACTTAGTGATGACATCACCGTGGAGTCTTGACTAGACAAGAGTGTCAAGGCAACTTTTAAAACGGAGAGGTGAGTACAAACAACGGATATATAGCTAAATAAAGAAACAATGATACGTGGACTGGAATAGATATAAATGTCTTGAACTTGAATAAGGACAAGGGATCCAACATGCAGGAATGAAAGATAAGGATGTCCCAGACGAGTAAGGGCGGTAAAAAATGAGCTAAATGCATGAAATAAGTTTGAAACTAATATATCTGTATTTCTACCTGATACCATTTAATCTTTTTAGTATAATAAAATGACTTCTTGAAGAGGTTCAGGGAATAGATAGAGAGATGAGAAAGCTTCCTGAGGCGTGTGAAGATCGCCTGTACCTGCCTCAAAGCAGAAGTGGGTAGAGGACCTATCCAGCAGCCGTAGGGCTCGAAAAATATCTGGGGTTGAGAAACTGGACGTTAAAACTTTTCTAACAGCACTAATCACCTGAAAATGCTACCCTCAATAACTGAAATACATCACTAAATTCAAACAAAATATAAACCTTAACAATCAGGATGATATAGGGTGCATGGTATCAACAAATGAGGCAAAACACCGAACAAAAAAAACGAATAATTAAGAGCCTCAACAACCTGAAAATTGACTGGTAACAAAAACCTTTACATCACCGATACCCACCTCGAGCACAAGACTTTGATGTTGACAAAGATCTGACCAATCATTGGTAATAGATCACTGAGCTGAAACCAGAAACAGGAGGGTTTAACCCAACTGATCAAAGCCCGCTAACGAGATCTTACCGGGCACACATTTTAAGAAACTGGACAAAATTAAAATGCCGCTTCTGTGCTAACGCAAAGGAGACTATTGACTACTTTATATCTGATTGAAATATATGCCTGCCTTAGAGCTTATACCATGTAGAATATTGTATTAGTAAAAACTACCAACTGTGTTGCAGAGTAAAGGTTTCACTTTAGTACATGTTTTCACCATATCGACTGCACTATACGATCTCGTAAACGAGATATAAAAGATTTCAAAGATCATAAATGCCATATTATTGACAAAATCATCCTGTTTGATAAAAGAATTTTGGGAAAAAATTGAAAATCTTTCAAGGTATGAAGATCTGGAAGAAGATATTGTAAGAAAGTGACATTTAAACAGAGCCAGTATCCTAGTATAGTAATTAAGACCGCTAGGAATGATTCAGAAAAACACAAAATAACAATGCCACCTAAAATCAAGTTTCAGGAAATCCATCTTCATCTGAGATACAAAAGATCGTGTTGATGTGCACTGCTAACATATACAGATAAAGCTCTCTCAATCCAATAACATCCTGACTAAACCTCGTCCCCAACTTACACGCCTTTACGTTTCTTGAATTTGTATTTTCTTAAATTCCCTTTAAAAAAATTCTATATGCCTGTCGGTAACTAATGGATGAAGGCAAACCAATGAAATGGAAAGAACAATGAGAGAGAGAGAGAGAGAGAAAGAGAGAGAGAGAGAGACAGAGAGAGACAGAGAGAGAGAGAGACAGAGACAGAGGGGATTGGGGGGGATGCTCAATTACTTTCTAACAATACTTTAGCAGAGCAAGCCAGACCTTAAAAAAAAAAAAAGATCCCATGCATCCCAGAAAGAAGCATATCCAACCAATGCATACATCTGATAGTCACCTAGGGAGCTGGAACATGGGACCTAACCTTGAGACTGACCCGCAAGCTGAGAAACATGCAACGTGCACGTGCTCGCATAGAAGGATCATAAGACGGTCCAGTGTATCAGAGAAAAATCAGCCGTTCGATACATAATAGAATTAGCAATGGGCTGGACACGTTGCGAGAATGACAGACAACTGATTGACAGCACAGCTCAAAGCATTGATCCCCAGAGATTATATGCGCAACCGAAGCTTGCAGATTACGAAATGGTGAGACGAAGTAGACAAATTCAGAGAGAACTGGTTCCGTGACATCCACGATAGAGAGGTGTGGCCTATCCTGGGGAATGTCTATGTCCAATGACGAAGACTGATGATTAAGTAGATGATGAATTGATAGATGCTGTCCCCAGTGAATATATTTAAAATGCTTTCGTCAATAAAAAATGGTGTTCTTTTGAATAAAGTAACAACACAAACACCCAGCAAAACACTCTCTACATGGGAGCGAATCAAATTCAGTCATGAATATCAAAATCGTTAATTATAATGGAATTATATATCATTTAATAACAGCTACTTTGCAATCATGGGCAGTAAATAAACAAATATTTATAAACATGAATTTTGTAAACTAACCTGGAGTGGTTGTATAATACAATCCAAAGTTAGAAAACAAAAAGATCCAATAAGTTCAGAAAATAAGTTTCAACAACTATTGTATCTTCCCGAAAGCCACTTTTGGAGCTGAATCATAGAACCTAACCAAAAGACTGCCTCTCAAACTGAGAACTAAGCGACGTCCACGTGACAGAAGCATGCTTGACAATACGTGAAAAGATCACAACGCATATTATAACCAAAAAATAAACGGTGTCAAAGGTCCGAGGTATCATAAAAACATTATACAACACGAATGGCAGTGGGCAAAACATGTCGCCAGAACGTCATAAAATTGCTGTAACATCACAACTAAGAATGTATACACTCCCCCCCCCCCCATATAACTGTGGCCGGCATAAATTTATATAAGCTTAGTGGACATTGGTTCAGTGGCGGCCGTTCTCAAGGGGTCTTGCAAATCTTGGGTAAAGTATATGTCCAAGGACGGACATTAAAAGCCTGCTGCTGTTGATGATAATGTTGATCTTAGCCTCAAGTTCATGTGGAGCCTCGTTGGCTATCTTTGAGGTGCATGGATAATAGCTGGCTACAGCGGCTTCAAGTTGTACTGAGCGTAATTTGCTTTGAGATAAGTTGGTTTGCCTATTAACTCAGCTTGAACGAACAAATCCTTTACAAGTCGTTGATTGCTTCGTGGACAAATAAAACCATTATTTTCAAGCTTCATTTCTCTTTACTCCGGTTTCAAGAATTCTATTCATGGATATAGAAACTTGAAGCTTCAAATTAGTCGTGAAAAGCCACGAATTCAGGTAATGGAATTAAGATTTGAGTTAATTTCAGCCAAAAAAAAAAAAGAAAAAAAAAGTCAATTCTGAAACTCTCTTTTTATATTCTTGATTAGGGGATTTTTATCATGTTTATGTTTTGATGACAGTTTTGCATATCCTCAGCTATACAACAGTTATAAATAATTCTGAAAGGGCAGGTAATTAATGATCTGAAATGCTGGTTAAATGCTTTTGTTTTCTTATTTGAAAAAAATTTTGGACTATAAAAAATTTTTACATTCCGTCGAATACTGTTCTTATATTGAAAGACAAATATGGAATGCCAGGTGAGGATAAAACTCACTGTTATGAAAACAGTCTATAATATTAAATTAGTAACACACCTACGACTGTAAATATCCTTAATTGATATTGATTGGAGTCGGTTTAGTCTGGAACAGGGCCAGAAAAATATCAAACTTACAAGCACATGGTTTATAAATACTAAATTCTTGGCCATCACCACCAAAACAATTATGGGAATTTAAACAGCTGCTCATTAACCGAAGGTAGTACAGACTTCTGCTGCTACGTATGCATGCCAAAAGAGACAACTCTAAATGATACAGTGAAGATTTTTTATGTATAAATAGCCAAAAATATATATATATATATATATATATATATATATATATATATATATATATATATATATATATATATATATAGTGAAATAATGGATAGGTGTATATAAATACATATCTATATATATACCTACTAATATTTTTTCATATGTACATATATGTATTTTTTGGTATATGTATACATATGCATATATATACACATATATATATATACATATATATATATATATTTTGGTATATGTATACATATGCATATATACTCAAATATATATACATATATATATATATATATATATATTGGTATATGTACACATATATATATATATATATATATATATATATATATATATATATATATATATATATATATATATATATTTTACTTTCTTCGACTTCTACTTAACAACCAAACAGAAATATTTACTGTCTCCTCTCCAGCATCGAACATGTAACCAGCATATTCTTCTCTGTGAACTGCTGCAAATATTTTTCGCATAAAAGGAGGCCTGGTTACCGTCGAAATACATCAAACTACTGCATGTAATAATAACAAAAAAATATGGGATGCAAGACCCTTTTCTTTCAAACATCGAGTTTTCATTTTTATCAATATATATAAGTATATACAGGTATACCCATATATTGGTATATCTATATAATATATTTTTGTATATATATATATATATATATAAATATATATATATATATATATATATATATATATATATATATATATATATATATATATATATATACTACGTATAGTGGAAGAATCGATAAGTGATTGATGGTAAAATAATGGATTGGTAAACACACACACACACACACACACACACACACACACACACATATATATATATATATATATATATATATATATATATATATATATATATATAAATATATACCAAGAACTTTTTAAGTGAGTTGACTCGTACATTGTAAACATTATGCAATGCTATTCCACAGGAATAGAGCATTCTGGTAGAAGGGGAATATAAGCAAAAATAAGTATGTCGCTTAAATTCAGCCCCCCTGGCAGTCCATTTCCATGACTCAGCGCTAGGATACTGGCCTCCAGGTCTGAAGCGAAGGTTTCAATACTGCTTCATGGTACTTGATGGGATTGTGGATTGTCTATAGCCATAATGGAGAGTTGTAATACAATGAATCAGCTGTCTGTGGACGACACAATATATATATATATATATATATATATATATATATATATATATATATATATATATGCACACACACACACACACACACATATATATATATATATATATATATATATATATATATATATATTCACAACACGAATACGTTAAGTGTTAAGCCACGTTATGTTAAGCCACACTGGAGAGTTGTAATACAATGAATCAGCTGTCAGTGGATGACACAATATATATATATATATATATATATATATATATATATATATATATATATATATACATATATATATATATATAAATATATATATATATATATATATAAACAAGTGGTAAATATTTTCAGTACAGATAATATGGCGATTGAATATGGAAATTTTGGTAAGGACAATGATTAACGTATGTTTAGCTATTATAGCTCATGAAATAAACATAATAATTAGGCTTACTAATGATTTACATATTACATCAGATATTCCCTTCATCTCTAAATTTAAAAAAATGCAATGAGAGAAGCGTTATTCTTGTGAAAGTGTAAATAGTGAATTTTGAGTAGCTATCATCATTTTACGATCGGTAAGGTAGCAACAGATCGGACATAACTAATCAATTAAGGGCAAAGATGAAACTCACCGTGTCTTTCCCGACCATTCAAGAGTACAAGGACTTTTGAAATAGCGTTCGAATCTTAAAGAATCCCTGCATAAAAATCATACGTATTCATTTAAAGATTCGTTAAAATGTCCTAAAATGTATATCGTAATGATCAGTGTTCTATTGTGTAATCGTATTAGTTTTCTACGAATTTGTTTGTTGTTGCGATGATTTTAAGATAATATTTCTCTACATCGACAGCGGGAACGGACAGGTTTCCATTAGAAAAAAAGGAAATGACACATTTTAAAACTGGCATTGTTCCTGCTTTCACTAATGAACGGTCTTAGTATTTTCGAAGGATAACATTTCAAAGCTGGACAAATTCCCATGTATTGTATAAAGTTTCCATTACTTAATCGATGACTGAATCAACATGTTTTCCCATACAAAAAAAGCTTGCTGAAATATTTGTTCGATGCAAATTCCTAGCTTCCCATAAGAAATCTAAATGAAATGCTGCTTCAAGTGTGCATAAATTATACATGTTTTAAACGATTGTTGCCGAAAATTGGAATTAGTTTAAATTTCTGTCAAAAAACCCGTTACAAGCATAGAAACCTTACCCTGAATCAGGAAAAATAAAGTTGCAAAATAAAGTAACGTATTTCTTTGTTTATCATCTTTTTAGGTCTTTCTAAGCTGAGTGTATTGTATTCTTGCAATAAAAAATATACATAAAATCAATGTAAATTAAATTTAGACGGCTAATATACTCAAATTTTAGAATATACAGACGTTCAAATAATCCTTGAAAACTAAACCGTCTTGTACTTATTGGTTCAATGACCGAATGCCTTTATGGCAGATACGTTCAACATGTTTACAATAATCGTAACTATTTTGATGTTTCAACGGAAAAACCAACGGAATTCTATAATCAGAGAATCATAAATTGTAGAATGGAGAAAAAAAATCATATTGTGTCATTTTTTTTCTAGTTTTATCTGATAACCTGTATTGTTGAATTTCGGGTTGTAAAAATAACATCATGCTAAAAATTTTGAAAAAATCAACTAAATCTTTTAAAAGCTGAAAGAAAAATATTTGATAATTCTTATCTACATTCTTTCTACTCCTGTTCACTCCAGAAATGTCATCAAATGAAATAAGTGGAATTCAACAATAATCATTACCAGCTATTAGATATTTTCTGTTAACAAGATAGTATGAATTTTGGATCTATGGAGACCCGGTTGTGCAAAAACCAGATCTTTTCTCTTCAGGCATTGGCAGATTGTCATTTTGAGTGTGTCTTATATTGACTGCTTGGGTTGATTTTGGACGTTTGTGAGCACCCTTGGCCTTGAACCAGACGAAGAAAAAACTCAGTAAATAGAAAGTGAGACTTCAGTTTGGTAATCTTGATAATTTTCGATAAGATGAAGAAACTAGAGTAGAAGAGAGATCAACTATATGGAAGCGTCTAACGGACCATTGAAAAATTGGTTTTTATTCCGCAGTTGGTCTTGATTTTTGCCTGACTAGTAATAATCAAACAAATGTCTACACCAGGAACAGATGAGACGACGGCCTGCTGCTCAGCCAAAAGAGAAAGAAAAAACATGAAAATTTTTTGTGTTTTCCTCGGGCAGACGCCACCTCTATCCCCTACGACAGATTTTCGCCATGGCATGGGAAGAAATCTGAAGACACTTAGATGTAAGTAGACAAAGGAAATAGAGAAAATTACTGTAGACAGACAACCAATCAGAATTTAAAGACTGGGTGAATGGTTGGCGTTGTGCAATATCTTTTTTTCAATGCTGTAAGAGTGGAAAACGTTCCTGCCGATTTAGAAAACCAGCTTTTTAAACCTACATCTTGTAGTCCACATTGACTTGAGGTACTGGTTGAAAATATGTCAGTATATCTGCTTCTAAGCGAATTAGAAACAATCAACAAAAACTGTCAACATGATTATCATAAGTTTCTTCATCTTTTGAGTGATCCTCCTTTAATGTTCATTTATGTTCATGCGTACGAACCGCCCCCAAATAGTTAGAGGACTAGAAATGTAAACATTAACGCCTTATTACGTCTGAGAAAAGAAAACGTATGTTCTATCGAAAATCTTCTCCTCTAATAATTTCTTTTGAGGCAGGGTGTGATTCACGATGTAAATTTACGTTAAATTGGTTCTTCACTTCATGGTCAGCAGCACTCACACTTAATTTTTGAAATTTGGACTTTTAAGTATTCGAAAAAAGGTGACGTGGAAATTATTCACTGATAATCCCTTTTACCGATTTTTCGATTGACCATCCCTTAGACGACATGCTGCCAAATACTTTTACCACGTAATGATTTGTATGGAGTAATTAACCTGATCTATTTCGATAGTTACTAAGCCTAACCTTCTTGGTCACCCGTTCAAATGTTACGCTCTCAGGACGGGGACGAATCTTGAACTTTTTTTAACAAAGCGAAAAGAGAATTCCTCTAAGAAAGATCTCCAATGTTAAGTAAATCCTCATCTCCAGCAAGAAGTCCCGATCCAGATAAGTGCCACGTTGTGTTCATTTTATTTCATCCTATTCATTTATTTTCAAGTACGCTGTTTTCAATTGTATTATATGCTTGATTTTTACATTTGTTCAATTCAATTCTTCCCATATCTTCAATTTTACTTAACATTCTGTGGAGACTCTCAGCTTTTAACTCCCAACTTTGTAAAGTTAGAACTCCCATTTTTTTAACTCTACATTTAATTTGACTGTAATATGTCTATAAACCCAAATTCACCGTCGTTGAATTTGAGCCAAAAGACCCTACCCCAAGGGCTGAATTGGCTCTAGACACGAATCTGCTGGCATATAATTCCAAAGAGGAGTTGTGGAACCGACTGACTAGGCAAATGATAAATTCTTACACTTTCAGGACGGGGTCGAATCTTGAACTTTTTTTTAAAAACAAAGCGAAAAGAGAACAGGAAGATAGTGTGCAAAAATTTTTTTATGCTGAGCATGGTTGCTTAAAGATATCATCATTTGAAATTCAAGCTCTATCACCGCATCCAAGCGCTGTTGGGAAAAAAATTAATGATATCTTTTTTTTTTTTCAATTACTTCCGAATGCAGAAAATTATTATGGCTATTACAGCTCACTGTATTTTTGTATGCTAAATAAATATTTTAAAAATGGTCAAGGCCATTTAAGCAACTCAGCTGTTATTATATTATCGAAGTAATAACATAATGCTTGGGTTCGCGTTAAGGTTACGGATTAGGTTCACTCTGTCAGTCAGTCTGGGAGAAGTTTAATGTGATGGGAGCTGGTAACTTTTTAGTTCACATTTATCTAGCAAGCAAAAATATGTCAAGCTGTTACAGTCCTCAGAACACTGAAATAATTGCAGCTAACAAAAGAGATTCACTGTTCCATCCAGGAGGAGGCACCCTTCTCCAGCTCAGGCTGGTACAGTTTTATGGTTTAGGAGAGCTCAGTGAGGATAGAACTACACTAGTACTTCGCTCTGCAGCGAAGCCAGCGGCAGAATGTCGGAAGTCAATTCGTAAAATAAGTTCTTTTTTTATTTTAATTCCATCAAACCTTTTGTAAACCGAGTGATAAAACGAATTATATATGCATCTCAAATAACGAAGGAAACATGATTACCACAATTAAATTGAAATATATAGAAATCAGTTGTGGGACATTAAAATGTAGGCATGTAATTTATACTCAATTTACTGGAGCTGTAAAGAATTTTGACTAAACAACGCATTTTATTACTTCGCTGAATGTCCAAAAGTAGTTTCTGTTTTACGTAATGTGTTAGTTTGTCTCAATGTATATTTATTCGTACAACGAGTTAATATACTTGGCAAAAAAATTGTAAATATAGGTGTAACAAATTAGCATAATTTCTAAAAGTTTGTCCAAGCAGAATTCTTTCAGATTAGTGCAATACCTTTTTAGAATGTACAAGGAAACAAACTTTCTAGTGTGTGGAGAGGGTCTGCCATAAAACCCTCAAGTAAAAATTCTGAATGAAATACCTGCGTGTGACCGACTACTTACGATTCAAGAACTCTGTGTCTGTAACTTTTTGTGCATTCATCACGAATACTCGACAACTAAGCTATTGCACAATGTTGAAATTCGCCTCTTTGGAATAAAAGGCAGTGCAGTGTCGAGTTTGAAATTGTTTTGGTCAGTGGTTCCCAGAGATTTCAATGGAAATTTTAAAAATCTTAAATATCATAAATATTTCTTCATTTCAATAAAGTATTCCCTTTTACTTCCACTCTATAATTATCTGAATTTACATACGTAACACAAATGTCTGGCAAACCCACACAACAAAACACACAGCCGTTTCTGAACCTGCTGTTTTTGAATAAACACTGTCCAAGTCTCATCGAATGTCTGTCCGTCCTTATACCACAACTTACCACAGAACACACACACAATTTGAACCAATGACATTTCCTGTGTACCAGTGTGACATCGAGCAAGATTTCCTGCTAATAAGACTCTTGAAGATTCTTTCAATGAGTATTTGATTCACAATGAAAATTCTTGGTAAACTGGTCCCTTACTTACTGTGAAGTCAATAGTCGAAGAAAGAAAACGGTCCCAAGTTGTTGCTACGAACACAAAAGTCAACGAACTTTGAAATATACAATTTCAGAGGACACTTAGTTTGTGTGTGTTTTATTTTGTCTCTTTCCAGAGTTTTTTTTTAAAGATGTATCCATTTCGGTCGCTCGTTCGGTCGGTCGGTCGGTCTGTCAGGTGATTTTCTGGTTGGTAGGTCGGGCCAATTTAGGTTAAACAACAGAAAACTGAAGAAGGGGGTTTCGTATCAACCAATGCATCCTCCCAATAGTCACTTATGGAGCTGAAACATTGAACCTAACCAAGAGACAGATCCACAAATTGAGAACTATGCAATTTGCACATGAGAAAATTATACTAGGCATCACATAGAGAGACTACAAGACGGCACAGTACATCCAAGAAAAGACAGGAATCAGGGACATCATAGAATCCATTAAAAAGCTCAAATGGCAGTGGACTGGCCACGTGGCACGAATGGCAGACAACCGATGGACATCATGACTGAAGACATGGACCTGCAGAGATCACATGTGCAACAAAGGCTGGCAGAATATTAGATGGAGTGACAACGTAGACAAATTCAGAAAGTACTGGCTCTGCAACGCCCTTGATAGAGAAGTGTAGCGAATCCTGGGGAAAGTTGTTCAACGACGGATTTTGAAAGAATGATGATGATGATGATGATGATGTCATAAGATGTGTGATGACATCAATACATGACATATCATGCGTTTGTTTTTCACACTGTCGCCAAGAACTGGAGAAAGGAGATCACTACATCTGCCTAGGAGAACAAATCTCCATGAGACCCTCAAAAGAAGTAATCGAGCGAAATATCTCACTAGAATGGCAAGCCTTTGGCAGAGCATGCTCAACCTTCAAAAATAAGAAGATCCTATTAATCATAAAAAGAAAACTGTATAACGAATGCATCCTCCTAATAGTCACTTGGGGAACTCAGGCATGGAACCTAACCAAAAGACAGATCTGCAAATTGGAAACCATGCAACGTGCACATGAAAGAATTATGCTGGGCCTCACTTGGAGAGACCACAAGTCAGCACAGTACATCCGAGAAAAGACAGGAGTCAGGGACATCATAGAATCTATTATAAATCTTGAATGGCGGTGGGGTGGCCATGTTGCACGAATGGCAGATAACCGATGGACATCACAACTTACAACATGGATCCCCCGAGATCACATGAGTAACTGAGGCCAGCAGGATATTAGATGGAAAGGTACTGGCTCCATCTACTGGATAGAGAAGTGTGGCAAATCCTGGGGACGTTTAAAGACTGATGATGATTACTGCAACTGCCTGAAAAAATAGCTAAAATCGGGTAAACCTTCCTATTTACGGCTAAGTTTATAGCTAAAAATTAGTTTCAAAATTGTTTACTTACTTTAATTTGAACCTACGAATTGTCTTCAGATGTGTCCATCTCTATTACACACTTTTTGATCGATCAGTCCCACTTATTAACATATTTTCTTGCAAAACATTGCTAGCAGAAATATTTGCTCAATGTGAATTCCTTACTTCCCTTAAGAAATTTCAATAAATCACCGCTTGAAACGTGCATAGATTTCAGGAATTTTAATCTCCGATTCCTGGAGAAATAGAATCGGTTTACATCGTTGTCCCCTCACTCCGACTTGTTTTAAAACTTTATCCTGAAACAGAAAAGTTAAAACTGCAAAATGAATTCGAATATTGCTTTGTTTATCAACATTTATCTGAGATTTTTTTTTAATGCATGTATACTTTATGTTTACAGTAAGTCAAATTTACGTCTTTTACGTTGGACTTTTTTTTGTACGTAAATTCAGCATAAATGACATTCAAACAATCGATAAACTTGGATTTCAAAACCTAAGGAAATTCAAATAATTGTTGATATTCACCAAAGCTTCTTTTACTTATTGAATCGATGAGTGTATGCTTTTATCAGAAGGTTTACTTAAAAAAATACGGAAAGAAGTTTAACGTATTTTAAAAGATCCATTACTAAAAAATCAAAATCATTTTAATGTGTTAACCGAGAAAACCATTGAAGTCGATATTCAGGAAACCAAGAAATTGCAAAATTAAGTGAAACAGTTTATATTTCAGCTTTTCTTTTTCTTTAGTTTTATCAGTTAAATCATATTGTAAACTATCGGTATGTGAAAACGATATCATGCTTATAATTGAGAGAAAATCTATCAAATTTTTTAAAATTGAAGAAACATTTCCATATTATTATTATATTCCTTCTCGCACCAGAAATCTTATCAAATAACAATGTTTCAATAATCGAGAAATGAAGGAATTCACCAATAAACATTACTTGCTGTAATTTCCATAGATATTCTCCGTCGACAGAGAGATATGAATTTAAGAGATATGGAAGCCCAGTTGAGCAATAACCGGATCATTCCCCTTTAGATACTTGCAGCTTGACTTGTTAAGTTAGTTTCAGGCTTTTATGAGCAGCCCTTAACTTTAGAACAGACAAGGGAATACACAGTAAGTAAAAAAATGTCGCTTTAGTTTTGTATTTTTAACCATCTTCGATTAGACGATGACACTACAGTACAGGAATGATAAACCATATATAAACGTCTCACATACTGTTGACAGAGTATAGACCTTATTTTTTTCTTTATTTGGTTAAGCTTTCTGCCTGAACAAGCAATCGTTCAACAAGTGTCTACATCTGGAAGAAAAGCGACGGCGTTCTGCTGATTAAGCAAGAGATAAAAAAAACACATATACATGAAAATTTCTGTCTTTTCTTATGGAAAACGCTTCCACTTCTTCCTAACGACTGGTTTGAGCAATGGCATCGGTAAGCCGAAATCTAAAGACGGTTAAATGTAGGTAAGCATGAGATTGAGATAAATTTGAGATAAACAGACGGCAATTCGAGAGCCGAAGACCAAATCGGTGTTTGGAGAAAAGAGATTCTGCAATGCAAATGTTCCAAGAGTGGAAAGATGTTCCTTCAAGCTCAGAATATCAGCATTCGAAATCTCAGCCTAGTCGGAACCCCTGCCTGTTTATATATGTATCACGTTTACAGGTCACCCAAGACAGCCAGAAAGCTGAAAGTTTGAACATTTATTTCCTTGTTTTGTCATTGTTTTGTATTGAAAATACCCTCCACTAATTATTTTTTGGTGCAAGCGGATGTTCAATTCACAATGTAAATTTACGGTAAATAGGTTCGGCAACGTGTTTGCTTATATTTTAAATATGGTCCTTTTAGTGATCCAAAAAAGGCAGCATGTGAATTATCAACTGATAATCCTTTTTCAGAATTTTTTTCAATTGATCCCCTGCAACACGACATGCTGCCAAAAGACATATCACGTAACGGTTTTTATTGAGTAAATCTGGTCAAATAGTGAGCAATATACGCAGAAAGGTACGACGAATCTTTTTTGTAGGCTGAACCTTGCTGCTCACGAAATCAAGATTTGAAATACTGAAATACTGGCTGTAGCACCGAGAAACAATGTTATCGTGGTTTTTTCCTTCGGTTCCAACCACACTAAATAATTATCGTTACTAGGGCTCACCGTATTTTTCGTTCGTTTTGTCTCGTTAAACAAAGGTTAAAAAAGGCTTAGAGCATTTTAGCAACTCAGCTGTTCTCGTATTATCCAGGTGATAACATAATGTTTGGCTTCATCTTAAAGTTAAGAATTGGTTTTACTCAGTCATTCAGGAAGAATGTTGGTTTGTCTTTGTGGCTGGTAACTTTTTAATTCACATTTATCGAGCAAGTAAAGATACGGTAAGCTGTAATCGCTACAATTATTCAGTATGGTGTTGACTCACTATTTCGGTCAGGAGGCAGGTTACCTCAACTTAAACTGAATAATTTTCCATTAGTGGATACCCTAGTGAGGATCGAACTCACTACGCTAGTATTTTGGTCTTCATCAAAGCACCAAATAAATTCTTTTAGTTTTGTGTGGTATTAATTCTATTAAACTGTCTGTAAACTAAGTAATAAAACGAATGATATATGCATCTCAAATTACAATAGTAACACGAATACAGTAATTCAATTAGATTGAATAAGAAATAACAGTCGTCAATGATTGAACATTAAAATGAATGCTTGTAATTTACACTTCGTTTACTGAAGCCATTAAAGACTTCAATGAAACGATACGTAGTATCTCGAGATAAATACGTATCACAATCCTGAAGATTTGCTCATACTCATGCACAGAATGTTCTAAAGGTGCATGCTTGGAAGAGGTTGGACTTTAGGATGTGTGGAACGGCCTACCATAATTGTCATGCAGAATATTCTTTGATGAAATTATGTAACTACGATTGAATAAATATGTCTGTATCTCTGTGTGAATGTACCACGACACGACAACCGGCTATTTTAAAAAGTTAACATTCGCCCGATGTATTACTCAGACAGTGCTGTGCTGTTTTCGTCAGCAGTTTACGAGGGATTCAATGAAAAAATAAAGATTATAGATTTGCCATCGTTGGAGCTGACTCTCTATACCGGCCACTTACAGTGTTTAGAGTTTCAGGACTCGAAACATTAAAATAGTATTAAATCATTCCAGATGCCAGTCGAGGGTCGCTATTTAACGGGAGTATTGTGATATTTATATTTGCAACGATTTAGAGTGATCATTTGCTTAGTGTCAATCAACTCTAATCGCTACATAATAACACTTATCCAGTTCAAAGTCAAACGTTGCAGTCGTACAAGGCTTAACATCGGATTATTGATTGACTGATCCCATATAAGTAAGAGGGCAGATGTCACAAAATATCAGCCTGTTGGATTTTGAATGAAAGGATGGAATGACTAACGGGAATGCATTGCAAAAATTGTCTACATAGACTACAAGGTGGTTTGGCTGAATTTGTAGCCTAAAGTCTCTGAGACGTCATTAGTCCAAGGTGCCCACTGCAATTGAGACCTAGTCTGATTTTCATCAATAACTCATTTTTCTTTTGGAAAAATTGGATGGGAAGTAATCTGTTTAACATGAAAAAAAGATTAAAAACTATTTTCCTTGTGACGGAACCGTCGGTGAGATCGCTTTCAACAAGTGTATTGGTGGCAACACTGTTCCATATCTCAGAAAGTATCAAAAATAGAAGCATGCAGTTTCCAACCTTTGATAACACGTGTTTTGAAAGTTCATTCATAATTGGAAAATAAAAACTGCATGATCTGGCTGGACCCGATCCGACTCCTCCCCTTCGTCACGTTTTTTTATAGCTCAATAAATCAGTAACTATTGAAGATAGGGACGTAGCGTTTTCGCTAATTGATGTATCCTATTACGAATGCAGCATACGTGATGTTTTTCCAGTAGTTCAGGAATTATATAGTTTTTTTTCTGGCGCTAGTAATCCTTGCTTACATGAATGTAAAATATGATGGCTAATCACAGCGAACGAACAGCATTATTTAACCTCCCCGTGAGAAAGGTTTGCCTAAATTCTATAATATTTTAGGAACAGATAGTGATATTCAGAGAATATTTTCACTGAACATTGCGCTTCCGGGAGAAAACTTACACGACCTCTAACTAATGATAGATGAACTAAATGAAGAAAGCAAGAAAGTCAGCCTACACAGGAACTTCAGCAAGACGAAGATCATGTGCAACTACCAAATCGGAGATAAAAACACTAAGATCGAAATCGAGGACACAGAACTGGAGAAAGTAGATCACTACATCTACCTAGGAGAACGAATCTCCATGAGACCTACAAAAGAAAAAGAAATTAAGCAAAGAATCACACTAAGATGGCAAGACTTTGGCAGAGCAAGTTCAACTTTCAAAAACACGGAAATCCCATTAATCCTAAAAAGAAGGATACACAACCAATGCATCCTTCCGATAGTCTTCCATCGAGCTGAAACATGGAAGCTAACCAGGAGACAGAGTCTCAAACCAAGAACCATGCAACGTTACACTGGGCCTCACATGGAGAAACCACAAGTCTGGGAAAAGTCGGGAGCCAGGGACATCATAGAATCAATTAAAAATATCAAATGGCAGAGGGCTTGCCATGTTGCAAGAATGGCAGACTACCGACTGACATTGTGACTCACGAAATGGATTCCCCAAAATCACATGAGAAACCGAGGCCGACAGAGTATCAAATGGAGATATGATCTTGACAAATTCAGAAAATACTGGCTCTGCGACGCCCATGATAGAGAATGGTGGCGAATCCTGAGGAAGGTCTATGTCCAACAATTAACCTTGAAAGAATGATGATGATGATGATGAAAACGTAAGTATGTTATAATGAAAGATTCTTGTTTGCAATTTTTGTGCAAATGAGGGATCATAATATTTTAGCAATGATTTGTTTCAAGTATCTCTTATCGTTAACAAGATAGATACACTTATCTTCTCTATCATATGCCCCGCCTTCAATTAGTGGATCATCAAACGTAGGGATTTTAAATATTCGCATAAAAATATACCATGCATTAAACTGAAAAATCCCTTGGTATATAAAGAAAGCAGTTAATTTCTTAAAACTCGTTATCAGAGTCCCAGAATTCAGTTTCATCATCTTCGGCTTCATTATTATTACATAGCCTCTTTGTCACTGACATGTTCACATAGGTCTGTACGGATCAGCTATTGAGTTCCAAGTTTGAAATACACAGCAGATTGTCTTTGACACAGAAGAAGACTCATGTTTGAAATCTTTGTTCCAGGTAAATTGACTTAATAAATGAAACTTTCAATAAATTATCCATCCTTTGTTAATCCTCCGAGGTATTCAAGTGTTTTCAAATAATCTAACATTTCTTCATCTGAATAGTTGAAGGCTTTTCAGACAGATGAATAAGTTAGCAACCTGAAAAATATATTTAAGTCCCCTTGAGGAGAGTTGTAAAATCACCTCATTTTTTTTAAATGCAGGATCTTCAGCTCTGGAATCAGTCGTACCACCAGACTGTGTTTACACTAGATGTTCCTAATCTAATTTCATAAAATTAATGGTTCGTTGGGGACTTTTGAAATCCATATATCATCACTAATTGAGTTAAGGAGGCCGACAAACGCTCCCCTTTCGGTACTTAGAATCAGAAATAATTGTGTGTATATTAAGGTCACTTATAAATCAGGCTGTAAAAAGTGTTAGAGTTCAGACACTATTGGCATTGAATAGACCGAATAGATCACCTATTTTTATTTTATTGAGACCGAGATATGCTTCGGTGCATGGTAAATTAATTTGTGAACCAGAATGTAAAAAAAGATGTTGATCTACGGCCTATATTGACATTGAATACAGCAAGTAGTTTATCAATTCCATTTAGAGTGAGAAATGCATCAGTGCATGGCAAGGTAATTTCTGTATTGCGATGTAAAAAAAAAGGGTTATTCCTAGACCTTTATTGGCTCTGAATAGAGCAAGTAGATTTTACTTCCCAGCTGGAGACAGAAAAAATAGAAATTTCCTATCACTTTTGACCTCTAAATGTAAAGATAAAAAAATGTCCCCCTTCAGTTTTGACCTATCCAAAAGAGGAAAGTAAACTTTTGTTCAATTTTGAACCCTAAAAATGAAAAAAATTTCCACACTTTCGATCTCTTAGAGGCTTGGTGGCTGAAAATGGCCCCTCTGTTGACTCTTTGAAGGAAAAGAAGGTTCCCTTCATTTTAGACCTCTTGAAGAAGAAAATCGTTCCATATCATTTACCACCCCTAAAAGTAAATTTTGATTTAGATGACCCTTTAAAGAGAATAAAGTTTCCCCTCAACCATGACGCCTTAATAGAAGAAAGTTTCATCACATTTTTGACCCCTGAACTTTAAAAAAATGTTTGATCAGAATATGATATCACGTAAAAGAAACGCTATTGAAAAAACTTGGATAAGAATGAGAATTTAAAAAAGGAGCATGGTATTTGAATATAAGTTATGATCAGAATGAACTTCTTCCGAATGGAATCGCATTCTATCAAAGTGTCACAGGAGCTGGTAAATAATTCACATAACCGCTCTTTTTTCTCTTTCAGTTATTGTTACAGACAGCCAACAATCTATACAAAAGATATATTTTCGTCTTTTCAAAAACATGGGACCTTACTGAAAGATTGACCCTTACACTGAGAATCATGCAACGTGCACAAGAGAGAATCATGCTCAAATCACATGGAGATATCATAAAACAGCAGTATATTGAAGAAAAGAGAGAAGTTAGTGGCCATGTTCAAGAATGTCAGACAGCATCCCGACTAACAATTAGGATCCCTCAAAGACCATAGGCGAAAATGGTGCCCGAAAAAGAAATATGAGTTGGTGTGACAAACAAGATAACTTCGGGAAGTATTGGCTCTGCAACGCCAATCTGATGAATTTGTGGGGAGGTTTATATCTGACAATTGATGCTGATGAATTTTATTTTTCAGAATTAATTGAGATTAATTGTGCCCGAAAGTTTTCCAGCGAAAAATCGGTTTTTCAACTGTATATCGATATGAACGCACTTATATTAGTAAATAAAAAAAATTCTGTCTTGTTTTTTGTGCCAACTGTGATTACCTAACGACTGGCGTCGATTATGGCACAGGTAGGTTGAAATCTAATGCCAGGTGAGCATGTAAAAGGAACGGGCAACTTAGCGGTTGAGAGACGGAAATTCGGATGTCAAAAGATTAATTCTATTCTTTCGGGAGCCACGCCTTCCTCTGCTTAGAACAATGTTCCTCTAACATTTTTTCACAAACTTCCGCCTCTTCCTAGCGTATAGAATCCATCGGTGTTTAGCTTCTTTGTGAATGTTGTCAAAAATCATGCAAAAAATATTATCATAGAAAAGTATATAAAATTGCTTGATCGATTTATGTAAAAATATTCAGACATACGACTTGTAGGAGATATTGATTTGTATTCTACAGGCCTCGTTCTCCTTCCACTCTTGGTCATCTTTCACTCCCCTAAATTTGGTAGTGCCCGCTTTTGGAATTACTGGTTCAGAACAAACTGAATCCAAAATAGCTTGGTACAACACAAGCATAGATAGGGATGTGGAAATATGGAGATTATGTGACGCAAAGTAATTATGACCTATCCGTCTGTTTGGAAAATCTGTTGCTATCGATGCCATTAGGCTGGCTGTTGGATTTTGATGCTCACTAAGTTTAGTTTGGTATGGCACAAGGTCAACTACTGAGGGTTAAGGGATAGAAAGATAAAATTACATTTAATTTTCGTTGTGGATTGGCCCTGCCTGCCAGTCTGCCTGGCTGCTAAGAAAGGGAGAAATGCTGGCTTTTCCTTGGCTCCAACATTAAACTATGGTTGCGTTGGGGAATGTGTAAATATTTCAGTTTTCTTTTTCGATTATCCCCACCACACTAAACAATTATGGTTATTACAGCTCATCATATATTGTTTATCTAATAGATGAAAAAAAAAGTTGATGGCAGGGTTTGGGCTTGGGTTCAGTAAGTCAGAGCAAAGGTCAGTGTGTTAGGGGATTTAAATCGTTTTAATCACATTTATTTAGCAAAAAAAAAATACAGTGTGGAAAAATCAGCAGCAGCAGCAGCTACAACAACAACCTCCTTAGCTTAGACAGGAACAATGTCACAGCAGCGGAGAACCTAGTAAGGATCGAACTCACGACGCTATCATTTCTGTCTGCCAGTAAAACAAGAAACAGCTTGTTGAACGTCATAGCGCTGAGCAAATTCTTTTGGCGTTGTATTCTAATTCTATTGAACTTGGATTTACGTATCACAAATCACAAAGATAATATTAGTGAGATATGGAAGTTAAAAAAAAAAAAATCAGAATCAAGTGATGGAACATTAAACTGGGGCTTTCTAATTTATTCTCTATTTACTGAAGCCATGAAAAAATTCAACGAAACGATGACTGGTCTCCGGCGATAAATATCCTGCTTATCGATGAAGATTAACTATTTTTTTTTATGTTCATCTTTTCTATTGAGAGTTATCTGCACAGTAATTCAACGATTGAGGATTAATTGAAATATTAGGTGTGTACAAAAGTCTCAAGCAAAGCAACGTTTTCAACCGTGTATTCAGTCTTTAGTTTTCAAAGAAGGGACGTTGAGAATTCATGCACACGATACATGAAAATCGGAAATGAAGAAAATCAGACTTATTGTATTAAAAATGGCGCCCAGAATCGTTTACTTCGGGAATTTGCATAGAAATATGTTAGCGGAAGTACACAGACGCAGACGGAAATTAAAGTTTGGAAAATGAAATGCAAAAATTGAATTTTTTTTTACACATGGGTAGCCCCAAGCAGATGTTGTAATATATTTCTAATTCTACTCGAAAAACCTTCTTCTACAAAACTTGTGCAGCTGGGACTATCTTTGGGGAGATGCATACCGACTGGATAGTTAAAAGCACGAAGAACGGACTCAACTGGGACTGTTTACTTTCACTTAGCTTTAATACCCTTGGGAAAGGCATTAAATTATTTCTCATCCAAGCTACAGGCAAAATAGCGCAGAATGAATTGAATGATGCTATCTCGGCTCTTGTCACTTAAAAGTCTAATTCAAGTATAGCAAATGAGCCAAGTTAGGAGTAATGTGATATATGAGGCCTAAGTAGAGGCAGCTGAAGCCGCTTCCAGCGTAAAGACACTGAAAATATCGCCAAGAGAAAAAGAAAAGAAGCTGTCTTTGAATCGAAGATAGACTTAAAAATAATTTGTATTTGTTTAAAAATACTAATTGTACTGTTACTCGGGTTTATTTACGAAGCTTCAACAAACTGAGAAGTATGCAACGTGAGAATCATGCTCAACCTTAAATGGAGAGATCACAAGACAACACGGTATATCGGGAAGAAAACGGGAGTCTGAGACATCATAGAAACTATTAAAAAGCTCAAATGGCAATTGGCAGGCCACAATGCAAAAATGAAAGACAACCAATGAACATCACGTCTCACAACATGAATCCGAAGAGATCACATGAGAAATCGACGCCGACGGAACACAAGATGGAGAGATGAACTAGACAAATTCAGGGAATACTGGCTCTGCGACACCCATGATGGAGAATGGTGGCAAATCCTGGAGAAGGTCTATGTCCAACGATGGGCGTTCAAAGACATGATGATGATGATGATGATGATTTTTCATTCTGACACAGCGTCACGGGTCACTCATCTCACCTGATGCTAAAAAAGAGGGTCACCTTTTTCGGTCCTGCTTAGAGTCCATGCTGCTTCACTCCAATGATGAGATAGGAACCAATGCTTTTAAACTGACTTGAAAGTCAATCTTGAATGTTGTCTGACACAAGGCAGCAAGTTTGGGGCATCCATAAAAACTCTACTCAACATACCGTGGTTATGGTAGACTAGCTCGCTAACCAACATCCGATGGCGAAGCAATAGTTTAATGCTACTTTGAAATACAATAAAAAATTTTTAGATTTCATTAGTCGATAATGAAATGCAGTCGACTCCATATTAAGAGTATAGCTTTGTGACTAGGGTAATTCGTGAAAACTAAAGCGAAATATACCAGAGAAGAAAGGAATGTGACTTATGTGAACGACGTATATTAATAAATCCATCGTATCCGATTGGTTACGGCGCTGCCACAGTAAAACAGACATAAGTGGTCTGAGTTCGAACCTTTCTGGAGACCTATCATTTCCTTAACCCAGGTGGAATACCGCAATGAAAAGCAAAAGAAGTTAAATTAAAATTAATCGCTAGAAACTTAGAATAATTTACTAAATTTCATGTAAGAAATGTGAAGGCTCTTTGTTTTATTCTCTAAAAATATTTATACGTATCAAACATATTGTTGTTTTAAAAAACCCTAGCTATTTGTCAATATGAAAATACTACCCTTAAGTATATGATCAAGCACAGCAATTGTTTTTTTTATTGCTTACGATTGGCCGAAGAGAGGTTTTTTTTTTAGCTTGGCTGGATCCAATCAAACATAATAGTATGGCAACTCTCCCAAATCATAATCTTGGCCCTTCTTTTCGACCCTTTTGATCAATTCTGAACAAAAATTTAGATGAATAGAAAAAAACAACTTTTTGCCCTTGTGACAATTTAATTCAATAACGAAAACATTTTTAGAAATTCAAGCTATTAGAAGCAAAATGTTTCCTTGCTCGAATACTTATGAAAAGTACTTTGTATATGCCCAAGTTATACAATGTATATCTGAAATTGGTGCGAAATTGATTAAATACTATGGCTTGAAAACGGATGCGTTCAGAGCGACCAAAAATTTATAAGTGTTTCAAAGAGAACATGTCAACATAAATTTTTCTGCAAATGAATATAATAATAAATAGTTAATATATAGAATGAATAAATAATCACTTGATTATTGAAATACTAACTTGAGTGCCAAAGCATTCTGTAGATAAATTAATTGGTTGGGGTAGTGAGGCACCTCTAATTTTGTCGACAAATAACCGATCAATTATCAGTTGAACTTTTTTCTATAGATCCCCGAAGACCAGTGAAACTAAACCGAGAACGCTAGTCGTACAGATTAGAAGACATCAACTACAAGGAAATACGTAAAAACATCTAGACAACGACTCACACAAATATTAACTAGACGTAGTGTTTGCCACAGAAAAGAAAACGCATCTGATTCGAAAGTCGTTCAGTTAACGTTGGGATAATTTTCTTGCTCAAAGCTATAATCGGGGAGGAAATCGATATCAACCTTGGGAAATCTAGACAAAATTAGGAAGACGGTTAAGGAAAAGTTCTGGAGAGAAAAAATAATTCCACTTCTTATATTTTCAATTTGTTGGGCCAAAAGAGTGTCCCAGTGATTGTTCAACAAATAATCAGTCAATAATCGATTATTAGTTTAATGAGTTATCAAAAGTCTGTAAAGCAAAGGCAGGAACGACCGAACGGAAGAATTAGAGAAAATCTAACTACAGCGACCAAGATTTAATGTACAAAGTTTTTAAAAGTTAAATACTGAAAAAAAAAAAAACAAATAAAAAAAAGACTAGACCAACACTTACAAAAATACCAACTAGCCTTGATATGCGTTTAAAAATCCAAAAGGAAATTGATATCATCAAGAATGGTAACCAGAATCACAAGACTTAGCAGGGGGCATAGTCTTCTGTCGCTGATGACGTACGACTCCTCTAACCGTTGATAAATCATATATTCACCAAGTGATCTGGAGTGAAGATATACGATGGAATCTATAGTGCAGATTTGTTGATTTCGTTCAACAGTGCAGCTGCATGTGACTTTGGTTGAGCGATCATGGTCTGTATGAAGAATAAATACTTTGGAATAGAAGACAAACAAATACTGCTTATAATCACCACTAAATCACAAAATATCATCCAAAGAAACCAATTACCACTCTTGATTAGCTAGATAACATTAATTGGTTAAAATTGTACGGTGATACCACTACCAGTGAAAATTACAGTTGCAATCATGGAATAAAGTTCGAGAATTTTGTTTGGGATTGTATTTTATATTTTTATTCATTGAATCATGTATATATATATATATATATATATATATATATATATGTGTGTGTGTGTGTGTGTGTGTGTGTGTGTGTGTGTGTGTGAGTGTGCGTATGTCTGTGTCTGTGTATATATAGATGTACATGTATATATGTATATATATATGTGTGTGTGTGATTTTGTGTGAGTGTATATATATATATATATATATATATATATATTTATATACATACATATATATTCATATACATAGTACATGTGGTACAGATCAAGCTAGCAGTATAACATAATATAATAATATATTGATAATATAGAGTCACTTCTGATATGTAATGGATTTATTTCATAGAGTGCTCGATACAGACAACATTTTACTATTGAAATTAGGCTGTTTTTAGAGTAGAGCTGGAAATGATTGTAGGATGTTGATTTGCTACACAAACCAGCTCATATTTCTGCCCTCTCCGGACCTTATCAGGTGAGGCCCGGAGAGGGCAGAAACATGAGCTAGTTTGTGTAGCGAATCCACATTCTAATATATATATATATATATATATATATATATATATATATATATATATATATATATATATATATATATATATATATATACATATTTATCTATTTATTTATCTAAAGTAATCGACTGTTAGAACCAGGAAGTGTTTGTTTCAAAAGGTGAAAAGTTATATCGTATTTTGGTAGTGATGATGTTTCCGGAAATCATTAGTAAGAATGCTCGTTGAAGTAATATAGTAAGACCTAAGTTTCAAGATAGAGTTTGTTCGAGCAAGTATAGTAGAAGTAAAAAAAAAAAAAACTCGGTGAAAAAAAAACAACGATGAAGTATTTTGATACAGGTCTAATTCAACTCCTCAGAGGAATGAATCGATCTGTACTTAGATTTGGTTAATTTAAAAACAGTGTTTTTTGCCGATCCGAAACACAGGTAACATAAACAAAAGTGAGTACTTTGATTTTAAGTCTCGGAAACTTCCCCTGGCAATACTCTCCTATCTAACTTTGAAAAGGATTTATCTAACACCATAAAAAGAATTAGATTTAAAAATAAAGTAGATTACTTTAAGAAATAAATGAAAAAAAAAGACTCAAAATCGCTCGTTCCAACAATGTGTATGTCAAAGTGGATATATTGATAAAAATCTATAAAATTAAAACAAAAAGATACAAAAAGTTTATCAAAGAATACGGTAAATAAAAACATCCAAAATTGATGATTATTACACGGAACAGAAAATAAGCAATGATTTATTTTCCAACTCGAAGAAGCAAAAAATTATCAACTAATTACGCAAAACTGATACAAACGAACTCTATGTGATACTTAGGGAACATAAGCTTAACTTCCTTAAGGAAGAAAAACCCTATGAACAATCCAGCAAAAGCAGAGTTAGGACAAGTGTCGAAACAAAAGTTACAAAACATTATTGATAGAGATAAAACTCAACTCCAGCACGACCAATTGATAAATACTGAGAATGCAATTAACTGGTTCAAGAAAATTCAAAGATATTCTTTTTTCTCTTCTATCATCATCATCATCATCATCATCATCATCATCATCATCATCATCATCATCATCATCATCATCATCATCATCATCATCATCATCATCATCATTCCTTAAACGTCTGTCGTGGGATGGAGACCTTCCCCCAGAATCCGCCACATTTCTCTTTCATGGGCGTCACAGAGCCAGTATTTTCTGAATTCGTCTAGTACATCTGTCCATCTTGTATTTTGTCGGCCACAGTTTCGCATATGATCTCTAGGGATCCTTGTTGTGAGTGGTGATGTCCATCAGTCGTCTGTTATTCTTTCAACATGGCCTGCCCATTACCATTTGAGTTTTTAGATTCTATGACCCTGTTTTTTCTTCCTGATATATTGTATTGTATTGTGATCTCTCTATATTATGTTGGGTATGATTCTCTAAATGCGCACGCTGAATGCTTCTAAGTTTGCGGGTTTATCTCTTGGTTAGGTTCCACGTTTCAGTTCCATAGAAAAGTATCAGGAAGTTGCATTGGTTGCATACTCTCCTTTTTACTAAGTGATATATATATATATATATATATATATATATATATATATATATATATATATATATGAAAGTTGACCAAACGACGTCAATCATCGGACAATGAAAAAATAATCTCCAGTGTGGATACATTACATGGATTGGGTCGTACTGTCCACAGAGGAATAATAATATACGCGTAGAAATACATGAATGCCAATGGAGCCGAGACTGGCAGAATACATAAACAAAACCAGTCAGTGATCAGAGACGAGAGAAAGCTTCAGGGTGTTATTTCAACCGCTTTTTACCGTCAGACTCCCGGTTGTTCGATCGGTCAGCATAAACGTTTTGGTATGGGTGTGGGTTGGAATCTCGCTCTGGGTCATTACATTATTTTCTGATTATCACTGTTGTTTCAGTCCCTACCGTAAATATATTGGTTCGAGCGTGTCTAGTTCTAATAACTGTTTTTCCTTATTCACATTGTCGGATACTTATTCCCATTACTTATATATGATAAGTATATATACTACGATGGATCATTTAAGAAATGATGGGTAATCTTTTGTTATGTTATGGTAACAAACCAACAAATATATAGAATTTAGATGCTTGAGAAAAAGCAAGAATCATGCCAGTGATCTAGTTGTTCCTTCTAAATTTTGTCTTTTCTGTGATATTAAATTTGCAACAACGAGGGGATAAAATAAGCTAATGAGTGTGTTGCATTATATTCGAGGTGAAATAGTGCAGAAGTAAATACGGTAATACATATTAGATCTTAAATCAAGGTAATTTGATTCTGAGTAATGGATATTTTGTAATTGTAGCCCATTGGATGCTTTTTCAATCTATCCGTTGCTTGTCAAAATTATCTCCCTTATCCAGCGACTTATTTCATTTATCATCATCAGTCATTAAACCTTCTAACGTCCGTCGTTGAACATAGACCTCCCCCCGGGATTCACCACAATTCTCGATCATGGGCGTCGCGGAGCCAGTATTTATGGTTCTTTTCAAATTAGGCCATCGCCCACAATGCTTTGATATCCACTTTCCTCACATAAAAACTAACTGACAATAATTCAGGCTTGAAATCAAGATTCAAATCCCCCTATGTAACAGTAACTCATATATGTGTCATAAGTCTGCGTCAGGTGTGAGATTTTGGTTGTGTTAGTGTTTCTCGATTTTATAGATCCATAATTGTTGACTAATGGTTCTGGAGGTACTGGTAACAATATGCATATTGCTACCAGTAGCTTCTCAAGCATTTAGAATAAAGTCAACAAACCACACAAAAGAGCCCCTTATCTTAAATTGGTGTTTACGTAATAACACGTACCAATTGCAACGAAGCATACATTGGTGAAACCTCTTATCCACCAAGAGAATTCAAACACCAGCAGATCCTAAAACTTGATGACAGTCTGAACGCCATTGTTGAACATAAGAATACATATAACCATCATCAAACTTCAAGGAGCCCGCTTCACCAAAAACATATACTGGGTAAAAACATGTAAATGCATCGTGGGTACTCTTATATCCTAATACAAAACTGTATCTCAAAGACATGGAAACATTCATTAACAACGGCCCTGGATGAAACGCTATAAACTTGATAATATACATTGAACCGTTTGAGAAGAAAATACACGCATAAACAATCATACTAATCACACATAAACACGTGCACACACAATGCACTCCCTCAAGAAAATCACACGAAACAAATCTTATTTGTATAAACAAGCAACCACACCACACCAAGCTGAAAAACACATATTTATGTATTATATGGGACAAAACTTAAGAACTGAGGCACAGAGTGGTCATGGGTAAATCCAGGTTCCCCTCAACGATGTCTACAGATACCTCAAGCCGGGATTTTTTTACCTATGTTCAATTCCCTTAGACCCCCCCTCTCTTCTCTTTATCCACAACCAACTCTTGTTTTTTCTTGGTTCTCATACTAGTTTGTGTCTCAACATATAGGAGGCTGCACTTTCGACAGTTTTCTGTATTGCAAAAGAATTGCGAAACAGCGAAACAGCGAAAAGCAAAAACAGTCGTATCTCAATTATTCTAAAATTTGAGATGTAACACACTTTTTCTCTATTTTCCATTCTCATTTTGTCAAGTAACTACTCCCACATATATGTATACAAACCCATATATACACACACATACTCATATACATGCACACACACAGAGATAGGCATATATATAAACGTATATATATATATATATATATATATATATATATATATATATATATATGAAATAGAGAGAAAGAGAAAGTTATATAACACAGTCTTTGAAGTTTGTCAGTTGCAGGATTCTTTACTATCACAGTGTTTCTGAAATACCCAAAACGTGAACAAATTTTGGCTTTGACAGTGAAAACGAGACGAATAGAACAGAAAAGCAGATATTTGCTTGGAAAAAATTCATCGAACGATTTGTACGAATAAAACTCAATAAAGAAAAATAAAAAAGCAAACAACGTCAGAAAGCTATTTTGTTTGTTTGTTTGTTTGTTTGTTTTTCTGGATGGACAAAAAAAAATCTCCGAAATCCGTGCAATGGAAATAGTTTCATAAATGCATATATTTTAATCTCATAAAAAGACCGTGAATGGGATTTGAAGATTCTGAGCTAAATCAAAATGGCAGAATATGACAAAAATATTTCTGAACAACCAGAAGTGTAAATTAATGTATTATTCATGTGAGAATAGATTTTTTAAATCAAGTTTCAACAAAGGAAAAATAGATCTTAATTTTAACTCAGTCTTTGAATCATAAACTGTTTTGCAGGTTTTGCCTGATGAAAATCTCAAAGCGTCTCCCCCTAAAGCAATATTCGGTTTTCGACTTGGAATTTATGTATTCGGTTAACTTAATATTTACTTGGGAGCGCTTGCGGACTGAAATTGTATTTATATAATTGAAATATACATTGTTTGTAGGCTCTATTTCCGTGGATTCAGTCACTAATGCGATAAAGTTGGAGAACTGTAACCCTTCGAACTAAAAGAGACCGATGGTTTAATCTTTCATCAATTCGTTTGAAACTGTGTACCAGAATTATCATAAAAAACTGTCAACATATATCTCTTCAGTTTTTGAATTGGCTGGCTGGCTGGCTGGCTGAGTATGTATGGCGCGCACAGGCTGCACCAATGGAGCTAGAAGGATTAAATTTTAAACATTTACTCCTTATCATATTGCGATTGTTTTTATCAAAAATAGGTTTTTAGTGATGGGTCGAATTCGTAATTCCAGCTCATGCAAGTTGATCCCTCAGTGTGGGCCTGGCATGATTCACGCTAGTTTTTGTTTTCTTTTAAAATTTGGACTCTTTTTTTCAGTGATCACCACCCAACGAAAGGCGAGAGAAATAACCTGTTCATTGATCACTTCTTTTTCCCCAGTTTTTATTTAATCGGCCTGCAGCAAAAGATGTTGACCACGTGAAGGTTTTCGTTGAGTCGCACACCAATTAAATTTTATCATCAAGATATCGAAATCAACTTTCAAAGCGTTTCAACTGAAGCTTCTTAACGTCAGGCAATGGTGTCCGATACTCGAAGCCTAATTCAATCCCAGGAAAAGCTTAGTAAACATCAAAATGGTGCCTAGCTTTGTCGTGGAACAACGCTAAAGAAGATAATCGAGCTGATCATCATTGCTATAAAGGGTTCGAGTCTCAATTGGAGGGTCATACTTGGTTAATATAAAAATTGCGCCTCTCCACGTCTTGCAGTGATGGTCGAGAAACTAGTCTCGAAGATCACCATTGCTGCGAAGGATTGGATCCTTGCTAGATGACCAATCTTTGTAGCCCTGTGCTGCGCTGATGTATGTGTTACTTGTTCAGCAAATAGATATTGGAGCGTCAAGCTGTGGAGTAGTGATTTCCAAGTTAGTCTGGTAGGCTACAAAACGGTTATGACTTATATCCCCTGAACTCCACTATCTCGCCCCGATGTTAGACTATGTCAAGGCGTCTTATAGTGCAATTGTTAGCACGCTCTGTTTGCTGACAAATTAGCTTAAGCTGTGACTTCGATATCTGTTGAGGACCCCTACAATAAAACCTTCCGCTAGACAAAGCTAACTTTAGGAAATTCCTCTTAGCAGGCTAATTTGTTAGTGCACAGGCATATATTTTTATTGCATATCCCCAAAATGTGGCCTTGTGCCTAACTTGACTAAGCACACAACCACTAGAATATATTCATCCAAAATGACAGAACCTAAAACTATTTCATTTATTTTTTTATTCATAATTCAAGTATCCTAATTCTAATATTCAATATGTGATTATACATGAAGTCATAAGAGTTTTTGAGACGTAACTTTTATTGTTGTCATTATAGGTAATCAAATCAACCAATGAGATAATCCCAAATAAACAAAAAGAAAATTTGCTTATATTGTTGGGGTTTTTTGCTTCACTGTAACGCAATGATCAGCAAGCTAATTATTAGCACGCTTTCAACATTCTTGTGGCTTCTGGCCAGAGTTTAATGAGTTTGATCCTTATTTAAAGTTCTACTTGTGACCTAATCTAAGCTTGATAACAAGCAAATCATCACGCTGTAGATTAAAGGTTAGCAATTTAACCGTATAAAGCATTATTACTGGGATGAGTTGAAGTTGAGCTCAGTAAATATCAATGATGAATCAGCATTGAGGATTCAAAAATTCATACGACCACGATTTCGGTTTCCGTTCCCAATACATCGTAGACAAATGCCGCCACACGGGTTAGTATACTTATGGATTAGTCCGATAAAATATCGGTGGAGATGGCTCACATATTTTGCACCGTAAAAGCACTAGAGAATAGCTTCAAGAACGTCGAAACCTAAGCAAAAATGAAAATTGGATTGAATCCAATATATAAATTGCACCTGCCTAGAAGAGAAAGCTGAGGTAGATCGTGTATTGGAAGCAGCCTCGCCAAAATTTCACACTCACACGAAGAAAGTAACAATACTAGGCCTGATATATAAAAATGGTCAAAAGCGGCTTAGTCCCTCAATTGTCAATACAATGTAAGGACGACCCGCTCACCTTGGCACATAAATCTTGAACCCAGCACGATTATTCCAGGAAAACCAGGCGGAAAGATTACAGCTATGTCCTGGTGAGAACAAAGTTCTATACAATGCGGTGAAGAAGTATACTCCCACACGAAAACTGGGATGAACATCTGATAATTGGAAGAGTACTCCGCCCAGTCGAATACATATAATTAAGAGGGTATAGTGCACGTTAATAACGGAAAAAAACCCAAACTTTTTGGTAATATCTGAGCAGTACTTCCTTATTTATTGACTGCACGTTTTCATAGTACGAGAAGAGAATAATGTCCAAGTTAGGGTCCTATTACTTTTGCTTGGGAAAATTTTCAATTCTCTGAATTGAAGAAAGCTTTATTTTTATTTCTTTAGAAGGTTCTTCTACTATTTATCATTTAATTATACAGGAAAAGTGTTCAAACGTTCCAAGACAAAAAAAAATGCAGATGGTATCGTACACTGAGTCGTAGGTGGTTGAGAAAGTAGTATAAATAGGAGAGAGAGAAGAATGGTGCATGTTACTTCCAAAATGTCTCACAATACCCTATTTTTCCTTTCAGCCATTTCCGTAAAAACGAGAAAATGGCATAAAGCGAAAATCTGAAAGAAACGGGGGATATATGCATTTCTTCATATAAGATGATCTTATTTAAGAAGAAAACTGTCCTCACTACATTCAATTATATGAATATTTGCTAAGAGTAGCCTCGTCTGGCTTAGGGCCATAATTATCAGGCGTCAGTTGTGGTCAGAACCGGGTGACAACTTCTTACCCGACTAACTTGTCTGACATCGTACAACGGTGGGTGAAATGAATCCAGTTTAGCGAAAATCAAATATTTTCCTCGACCAGAAAAATATTGATTAATGACGTGAATTCTAGCTCGGAATATAAAACATGATAAAGAGGAATAAAACATTGATTAGGGAAAAAAAGTGAGAAAAATTGCTTAAAAGCTGTAAGAAAAGTGATGAAGAACGGAGAATTTATTCGTATGTAAACTGCAAATGAAGAATGAAAAACGAAAAAAGAAGAGAAAAAAAAGAAGAAATGATTTGTTTTCTTGGAGAATTTTGTTCGATTGCCTCGAGCTGTTGCTACGAAAATAACCACCACATCAACCGCTCAAGAATCTTCTCACAGTCAGCTTATCAAAGTGAAATTTGATTTGTCAATTTCGGCATGACACGTTTGCCTGTCTCAGCTGATGTGTCCTACATTTATCGTAACCGTCAAAATCAATATATTTACCATCTTTTTAAACGCATATCTATTCGAAGTCACGTGTTCATTGTTATTATTTTTTTTTCTTTACTAATTTTTTTCCTTTTCATCTTATCTGTTTCTTATTTACACCATGTAAGAACAAAATATAATAGTCTCTGATTGTCTGAATCTTTTTGAAATCAGGCGTTGTCAATTATTATTGAATTTTTTTTAGATAAAGCATTCTCAATCACAAGCCTGATATCCGTCGTATGGACGGGTTATCTTGGTAATTTACATAATGAACAGTGTGATTTTTTTCTCTGTCTTTTTTTTCTTTTGATAACAATGAACTGTCTCATTTGAAGGTAATAAATTTTGATGATGAAAATGTCTCATACCCACCATTGGACACACTAGCCGTATCTGCTTAGTTTTGGCAATGTATCTTTACGTTGAGAATATTTTTAATAGAATTATTAGTACATAGCAGATACATCAGAAGAAAAATACGCCAATTTCTGTATAATTCTAGCATATGTACTGCCGAAACGAATATAACTGACGAACATCGTCGATGGCATTATATACCCGACTCCATATAAACGACGTCTTACCCAGGATAGATCATTTGCATATGTTTCATATGAAATACCAAGTAATTAAATCGTTTGAGAGAATGTCAATTGTAAAAAGGATTTATCATGCAATCAATTATTTTATTTCTGAATTTTATCGACAATCTGTAAATATTCGAGAGAATTAATGAAATATTGTAACAAGGGAAATTTTTATTCATTTACCTACAACCTTTAGCCGACAAGCAAAGGGAGATAATTCAGTAGACATCTGGTATCAGCAGCAGTTTTGGTTATGCTGACGTTAGGATCATTTCAAAGAGGATTATCGATATTGTCAAGAATTATTTTCATTATATTTTTTTTCTGCTTGATTATGCAACCCAGAGATGGTCATTTTACAATCATTTTCAAGCATTTTCTGAGCTTACAAACACTCGTAGTATTAGCTGTCGTATTATTTAAATTTCTAAAATGAAACAATGTCAATTTGAACGACTATTTTTCTTTCATATTATTTCTCTTGTTTTTATTTTTATTGCAGCCATAATACCACCATTCTCCTGAAAAAAATGCAGATCGGAAATAGAAATGAGCTCCGGAGAGATACAAAATCAGCTACCGTACGTAACTGTTTAGCTCCATTTTACTCAAACGCCTTATTAGCTTCTATCATTGAAAAAAAAAATGAAATAAAATTGCAGTATTTGGAGTTATATGATCTGACATTGTCAATGATGATTAAGCTTGAGATGTTTCTCTTTTTCGCAAGTCTCAGATCATTACTTTACGGGCAAAGGTAACTAGAGCGATTAAGAAATTTGAGAACACGTCTCAAATCTGTGCTGTTTAATAGCGATCTACCAATAAGTTGCAACTGACCTTCTGAGAGTCTCAAAAATAGCAACAGAAACATCATAAAATAAGAATCAGTCTTAAATTAATCATAATTTACAATGCTTCCTGAAAAGAATTCAAATAGTATTACGACTAATACTACTAGTGTATGCTAAGACGATGACACTAGATAATTGTGGAAGGATGATCTATGAATTGCAATTGAAGGCAACAGAAATTATCATAGATATATATTTTTTTTTATTAGATTGATATATATTGACTATGCTTACAGGGAAGTTTGGACATCCTAGGACTGTTATATCTTACATAACAATATTTGACAATAATATAACTATTACTAATGGACAATATACAAATAGGGACGATTCCCGTTGCTATTTTTTAATCTTTCAGACTGTCAGTCTAGTATCGTTTGTAAACAGTGCAGGCATGCAAAGAATCACTCTTGGATAGAAAGCCTCCGATTGAGCAAGCTCAACCCTTGGGAACAAGAAAATCTTATAAGCCTTAAAAAGAATAGTCTCCAACCAAGGCATCCTTCCGATAGTCAGCTGTGAAGCTGAAGCATGGAACCTAACCATAAGACTGACCCTCAAACCGAGATCCATGCAATTAGCATCTGAAAGTTCATGCTAATAATCACATGAGTAAATCACCGAACGGTGCAGTATATCAGAAAAAAAGGACAGGGTTCTGAAATATCATAGAATCCATTAGTAAACACGAATGGCAAGGGGCTGGTTATGTTCCAAAAATGTCAGTCAACCGCTGGACATCACAACTCATGACGTGGATCCCCAGAGATCGAATGCAGAACTGCGGCCGTCAGAATACAAAAAGTAGAAACGAACTAGACAAGTTCAGTAAGTATTGGCTCCGTGACGCCCATGATAGTGTAGTATGGTGAATCCTGGGGAAAGTTTATGTCCAACGATGGACGAAAATATCTTATAACTACTAGGTTTACATGAGCAACAGAAATGGTGTAAAAAATATTAGTAAGAAGAATAACTGACAGTGCTTTGTCTGAGTAATTCAAATATCGTTATTTATTGATATATGGTAAGATGAAACTAAGCTGTGAAGGAATATTATCTTCAAAATAATAAATCATATCCGAGAGCAGACTAAGGGGAAGGATATTAACCAAATAATTAAGCGACAAAAATTGAGATTGGCTGAACACTAATCAAGAAGAAATTGAGCAAATGATTAACCGATTGGTACCCAAGGGAGGAAAACCAAGTTGAAAAAGACCGGACACAAGATGGAGGAAATCGATAGAAAAGCCTGACGGTATAAACATGGCAGACGGTAAAGCAATCACTGTCGTCCTTGAAAGAGATGGGGAAGGTCTCTGTTCAGCGGTGGAATTATAATGGATGGCTGTTGTTGCCGCTGCTACTGATGACAGAGAGAACGATGCTGTGATTAATGCAGACTGTAAATATCCGATATTAAAACGATTCCAATATTGGAAGTGGGAAAAAGGAGCGAAAACAAGTTTATGTAAATATTGGCCAATCACATTAGGCGCTTAAAAACGGGTGGAAAGTTCAATGGTAAAGATAACATAACCTTAATGCAAGCTGATCTTTTTATGGAATATAGAAAAAAACAACAACAATATTCTGACTCTTAGACACCTTGGGCAGCATTGGATTGAAACATCTGAAAGCAATCAATGAATTTAATGAAAACTTTCATAAACCTGCAAAATAATCCAATGAATCAGTTTTATTGACCCTCCCAGGCACAAATCATTTAGAATGCAGACAAATATCATTTACTTTTTGGCGACTCTGCAGTTTATTGATGTATGAATTGCCGTGTCCCTAGAAATTCGAAAGACCACTTTTTTTTCACCAATTATATGCGGAGATGGTTCGTCGTCTTGGCTTCCATAGGAACGTAATAAAAAGGATGATGTCATCTTGTGTCAGATCATGTGCTGAGTCTCTTGTACGCAGCGTTTTGCTTGTTTGTTCAGCATGAAAGGTTTGAAAAATGTACGTGTGTGAATACATATTTGTCCATGTATATATATATATATATATATATATATATATATACATATATATATATATATTTGTGCGTGTATGTATATATTCATAATTGTAAGTATACGTATATATTTTTTATATGTAAGGTGTATAACAAAAGAAATTTTTTTCAAAAAAAAAAAAATACCATAGCTTCACCTACAACATTTTGAGACTTGACTACTTCAGAATAGTTCCCTCTACCGTTTCCAGTGTTTGACCTTGTTAGGCGCTATGGAAGTCCATTTCTTTTGGTGGGGGGAGGAATCGTGTGTAGCTTTTCTCGTGGCACAATCTCTTCAATCCGAAGCAAAGAGAAAATGTCATCAGGGACCAAATCCCAAGAGGGGAAATGGCTCAGGGACGAGATTTTTCTCAGGCTCTGCCAGAGATTTCATCCATCTGGCTCACATTTTGTGGCAACATGATCATCATTTTTCATTAAAAATCATATGACAGATACTTAAACAGATTCTTACCTCCTCAGGAACTCCACTGACAGCGAGCAGACGTTTTCCACTGATCACAGCACGCATTCTTTTAATTTGATCGTTGTCCCTCGACGTTTACGGTCTTCCACATTGTCATTGTCTTTGTTGGAAGTTATTTTTCCCAATTTTAATGGAAGAGGCCTTTCAGAACCTTCTGTACGACTCAGACAATTTTTGAAGCGCTTATTATGCCACCAAGTCTTGTACACCGGAATATATATATATAATACAAATCAGGTTTTCAGTATTACATGATACGATATAACAAAAAGTAATATCTGATATGTGATGGGTTTATTTCATAGAATGCTCGATACATTCAACTTTAAACTTCAAATGTTGAGTTGGTTTGGAGTAGATTTGTACTATACGTACTATATGTTATTGCTCCTAGTCTATTTACCTTGTTCAGCTCTCTTAAGGACATCATTCGAAACCCCAAAACGTGGAAAAGCTAAATAGTGGAGCAGCAAATCCATTTTGTACTCTATGTATAGAGTCGTGATGATTGACAACGTGTAAATGAAAAAAAGAGACGAACAGTGTATCCAAAATCCTGTATCATTAATCATATTCTTTGTGCATTCTGCGATTGAAAGCTACACCAGAAGTACGAACTTAGCGTATTGAAAACAAAAGCAAGATAAACCGAGAATATCTTTTTAAATCCAAAGATGGAATAGACATCAGGATGTAAATCGAAGTCTGGGTCATTCCATCGACACAGACGGAGAACGAGGGATGGTTGGTACGTGGTTGTAATCAATCGTATTAATCTAATTTAATGCTGTTTTAGTCTGGCACTCTAGGTAACAGTGGGTGTGCATCTAAAGGCCACTGGTTGGTCCCGAATATGCGTGTGGTTCGTGTGTCCAAGTGTGTATATATGACAGTGGTCAAGTTATAGCGCGTGTCTGTGCATATGCAGTTTTCTTTGAGGGTCACATTATGGGGTAGAATGGAGAGTTTATTACATCCAGTTTCGTTTGCTTTAACGTCATAAACACTAATCGGTCGCAGTGTTGTTTCAAGATTAGTTAGTTGAACGTGGCTGTTAGTTGGAACATACCCACTTGCTGTAGTATAGTTTTGCATTCGGTGATGAGGGCAGTTTCGATGCATTGGCGTTTTGGAGAATCGTGTGCATTGTTAGTGAATCGGGTTTTCTGCAGGTCTATATAGCGATTGTGTTTTATTCCTGTGTGAGCTATTAAGGTGTTTACATTACCTAAGATTACTAAGTTTGGATTAGTCAAGCACAGTGCCCAAAAAGTTGGCAACCAAAATTCTACTAACAATGACCTGCGAAAACTTCCATGCTTACTATTATCCTACACAGTAGGTGCTTCGGTATCATTTTGAAAATATCATTATTTTACCATCATTTATGGTGCCTCACAACTTATCTGATATTAGCAATGATACCAGATGTTTCCAGGAGGAAAAAAAAGTTCTTTTTGCCCTTACTTCATACCTAGAAAAAAAAGTTCCCTCTCAATTTTGACCCTGGAACGGGAGAAAAAACTCCCCTCCGCTTTCGATCCCTAAAAGTGAAAGAAATTTCTCCCCCTCCCCCCGAATTTAACCACTCAAATTCGGAGAATTTCCTCCTCGATTTCGACCTACGGAGTGAAAAAACATTGATTGTGAACTCTAAAGATGAAAAATGGTTCTTCGATTTTGACCCAGGGAAATAAACATTTATTCCCTTCGTTTATGATGACAAAAGTGAAGGAAATCATTGCTCAATTTTGACCCGTAAAAGTGGTAAGTGAAAGTTCTATCTTAATTTTGACCTCTAGATATGAAAAATTAAGGTTCCATCTCGATTATAGAACCTTCCATCCTTAAAATTCGTGGGGGTTCCTGAAAAAAATGAATTTTCAGTGAAGTTAACAGGGATACTTGAAAGTTCCATATGCATACAACAGACGGATAGTAAGGATCCAGTTCAGCAGCATAGTTCCGTCGTAAATAGAACACCTTAACCCACTCAGATTCTGTGTCCTGGAAAATTATCAACATGTAAGAACTTGCCAAAAATAGTATCGTTAAAATATGAAGTCACGCGAAAAAACTTTCAAAAAACAAACGTTCAGAATAAATATTCTAATTAATTGTCCTGTCTAGACTATTTATCCTGAATTGTTAGTGTATGTGCGTGTGTGTGCGTGTGTAAAATAGACTATCTATATCTACATATATGATGGAGCAAGTGATGCTTTTTGAGTGTTTGTGTGTGAGAGTGAGAGATCATTCCTGTATGTGGTTGAGCTGCCATTGTAATTACTGCTTGTGAATGTGAGAGAGAGAGAAAGAGAGGGAAAAAGAGAGAGAGAGAGAGAAAGAATGTATGTGTGCATGCGTGCGTACGCTTGTGTTTGTGTTAAAGAAAAGAGTGTTTTTCCTGTGTGAGAGAGATAGTGTCTGAATGATGGAGAGATAACGATTGCATGTATGAGAGAGATACGTTTATATTTGCGCAAGACGGGAGAGTATTTATGTGTCAGAAATAGATAATGCTTGTACGAGTTGGACAGAAATAAAGTTTGTATGAGTGTAAAAGAGATAGTGTTTGTGTGTAAGTATTTGCGTGACAGAGAAGTTCTCATCGTCGACGTGTGAGGAACATAGAGACTTTTTATGCATACGTATTTGAAAAAGTGTATGCATAGTGAGTGACTGATATACTTTCTACATTTGACAGAGAGAGAGAGAGAGAGAGAGAGAGAAAGAGAGAGAGAGGGTATGCATGTGTGTGAGAGAGATAGTGTTTGGATACGTGTATTTGTGAGAGAGATTGTTTTTCTGTGATATATATGTGTGCACAATGTGTGTGTATGTGTACGTTTGAGTGTATAGGAGAAGGAATCTCTATGTTTATGTGGTAGAGAGGGAGTGTTTGTGCGTGTGGGAGATATGTAGTCTCTCTATGCGCGAGTGACCGAGTGATGGCGTGTGTGTGTGTGTGTGTGAGAAAAATAGAGTAAGAAGATGCAGTACTTGAGGTCTTATGGATGTAACCAGAAGAAGCCTTTTAGCGTCTGTCATTATTCATAGACGTTCTCCGGAATTTTCCAAACCTCTCTATTATGAGCGTCACGGTGCCAATGATTTCTGAACTTCTGAGACAGAGAGGGGGACTGGAAGACTGAGAGAGAGAGAGAGAGAGAGAGAGAGGGAGACTGAGAGGGAAAGACAGAGAGAGAGAGAGCGACAGATGGACAGAGGCAGAGACTGAGAAAGAGAGGGAAAGTATGAGAAAGACAGAGGAAGTGACTGAGAGAAAGAGAGAGAGAGAGAGAGAGAGACGGATAGAAACAGAGAGAGAAAGAGAGGGAGGGAGACTCTAGTTCGACACGCCATCTTATAATCTGTAGGCCACGGCTGCAAATCGTGATGTCCACTGGTTGACCAGCACACTGCCATTTTAATTTTCTAGTGTTTTTGATGATATCTCGGATTTTTTCCCCTCCCTAATATATTGTGTTGTCTTGTGATTTCTCCATGTGATATTGAGCATGATTCTTTCATGTTCACGTTGCATCCACCTCAGTTCAAGGGTCAACCTTTCGGTTAACCTCTATATTTCAGCCACATAGGTCACTATTGGGAGGATGCACGGTCTAGTGAAGCTAGCTTGCTAATTTTTTCTACGCCTGTTGTCGGAAGGTCTGATGTGTATAAGTTGTTTAACAAGTTTTTTCAGCGTGCAAATATATATATATATATCTGAGTGATAATTGGTGTTGTGAGTTTGCTTGCTAAACATATCTCTACGCCAGACGGCCTAAATAGCCATTTAATAGAATGACCTAAGTCGGATACGAACATACTCAGTGGAGACCGAATTTAAGTATTATGTGCAACACGAGCGTGATCAACAGCAAAGCCTAGTTATTAACTGAACTTCGCTTAGTCTGATGCGCGGCAGAAGAACCTAGTCAGGAAACAAGCTTGTTGACCTTCACTGCAAAATGGGATATTTGAAGATATCAAGTTTGTGTTACAATATCTAACATCCAATAATAAGAATGAATAATAAAAAAAAGATCGCTCTTTTTGGACTATTAGGTCTCAAATATAAAACAACACACACAGCGTCGAATGCCAATTGTAAAAATTAAGTTTGACGCATGAAATTACTTCGGTTAATCTCTTCGGCCGAAAAACTATGGTAGCTAGGCGTATACTGAACTCCCTCTCGTGTGAATTCATTTTTTTTCTAGTCGTGCTGTTTAATCGTATCCGTCAGATTATGAATCAAAGTTGTTTTCTAGAAACGGCAGGAGAAAAAGGTGAAGGTAAATACTCGGCGAAATCAATATAAGAAAATTTGGGATACTTTTTTGTTCTGTATCGAAATTCAAGAAACTGCATTCGTATGAAAGATTTTTTCCGTTACTTCTGTAACATTCCGAATCGAATCAACCGAAAACTGAAAACAGTATATATTTTCGCAACAATTCCTAAAAAAAACCGATATTCCACCTCAGTTCCAAGTGAGAAAATTGAAGAAATCTTTAAAAAAAAACTTTGTATAAGTATAAGCAATCATAAAGCATGAACTAATGATTGATCAGGTTTATGAATCCACGATGAATCGATTTTGAGGTTTGACAATAGTGATTGCCAAAACATAAATGCAGGTTATTGAAGATATAGATATGTATGCAATATTCACTCACACACACACACACACACACACACACACACACACACACATATATATATATATATATATATATATAACAAATAGATAGATAGTAAAAGATAGATAGATAGATAGAGAAAGAGAGAGGGGGAGAAAGAGTGAGAGCAGTCCTTCATCCATACATATCTGGTTTCTGACAAAGTTGATTTTATATATATATATATATATATATATATATATATATGTGTGTGTGTGTGTGTGTGTGTGTGTGTGTGTGTCTATGTCTGTGTGTGTGGGTATAGTTCTATCAATTAGTATGGCGACCAATTTTTTCTACTCCCATAGTATGATCATTTGCAATGTATTCACATCATCCATAACCCTATTCTACCAATAATCCTTCCCTTAAACCTCGGACACCGTCTATCCTTTTCTATTCGACTTTCAATGCATTTCTAAAGTGAAATGGATTTACATAATATATGTAATAGCTCTATTCTATCAGTAATGCTTGCATTCATTCCCGACCATTGACAATCCCTTTATTCCTTATTCAAACGCATTTCTATGGTCAAGTCCTTTGCAATGCACATACCTCATATACACAACGGCCCTAATATGCGAGGGAAAGAAAGTTGTTCCAGGATTGCACTACACGGGTAGCAATGATTTTTGTCTGAAACGATCCAGGGTGGCCCAATCATTATTTGTATTGGGAATGAGACAAGCTGTTTAAGTTCAAAAAAATTGATTCAGTTTCGTCTTAATCAGAGAGAGAGAGAGAGAGAGAGAGAGAGAGAGAGAGAGAGAGAGAGAGAGAGAGAGAGAGAGAGAGAGAGAGCTGTTAAAACATTGACTGATTTTATACCGATTTAAATAAAATTCCTATCGGGTATCCAGGGACCCGAAAGTACTGTCGACCATCAACATCTCGGAAAAGACTGTTTCTACCTTTCACAAGGAAACAAAACTTGATGAGTTTTTAACGAAGTTCCCTTATCTTAAAAGTCCTGCAGGGATATGATGCAGAGACCCTCTTAGCTGCATCGCTGTCTTGGTCAATTATCTTGACGTTTACTAAATGTTGTCCCTCGTCCATCTTTATACACACTCTCTCACACATTGGAATATACAATCTTACTATATTTCTCTCTCTCCCTCTCTCTCTCTATACCTCCCCATATATATATATATATATATATATATATATATATATATATATATATATATATATAATATTCACATATATCCGTGCGCAAATTTTATAGTGTCTCTTGCACACTCACTTATCTACTCACATGCAAATTTATCCACTTCTAAACTGCGCTAATCCTCGGAAGAGCATACATCACAATCAACAGATCAGCCACTTGCTAATTTGTGTACGATACAATACACCCGTATATGCTTCTAGAGACAAATATTCTAAACTAGACTTGTGATTCCTTACAGAAAACGAGGAAAGAAAAAAAAACTAATTCTCCGATAGTCTGCCCACCGCATGATATCATTAAATTTGTCAAGTTGAAGTGGAAGAGTCCATCGTTATAGAGAAGACCAAGAAAAATCAAATATCACTTGATAAGTAGATTCTCTCCCTAACACCAGATTACTATGTCATTAGATATGTAATCATTTGAGCTAATGATATTTTTACGTACTTGTGTAATAAATCCTATACCTGCTATCATGTATAACGTAAACAGATATACGTGTTTAGGATTTGCTATGTCTCTCTCTATGAAATCTATTGAATGAAAAAGAGAGGAATCGAACCTTCAACGTTGAACGTTGCGTTGCTCTTACCATTGAGCTAAACAGCCGCTAGCAAAGCAATAGCCCAAATCGCTGTCTTAACTCTAAATTCTCATGTTATTTACTTTATTCGTGGCCTATATCTGCTCGATTCTTTTCATTCAATGCAACAGTTAGGTATTAAGAATTTGATACATGATCCACTGGAATGATTATAAATTGCGTTTTAGTATATTGGAATGATCTCCTGTCATAACAAGGTTGATATATCACTTGACACTTACGTTGTCTTGGCCAAACGATATATTAACTATGTAATGACGGGATACCATTTCAAATAAGAGTTTCATTATAATATAATGCAATTAATAATCATTCTGTCGGATATTACATTATTAAACGAGTAATGACAGGAAATCAATCCAGATACGTTTCTGTACAGTATGATGCAATTTATCATTCTTTCTGTCGGACCAAATATGCCCATTTCTTGAATAACATAACTATTGCATTGAAAGAGACGAACAGACCAAAAATAAATAAAATAAGAATTTGGATTGGAAGCAGTTATTCGTGCCTTTGCATTACCGGCAGCTGTTTAGCTCGATAGTAAAAGCATCGCCACGTTAAAGCGGCTACTTTATCAGTCGCAGGTCCGATTGCTACAGCAGACCCATTTTCTTTAATTGTTTATCGTATTTCCACTGTCAAATTATGTGATATATTAACTGTGTAATTACAGAAGATTATTTAAGATAGGTTTTTATACAATATACGTAATTTATAATTCATTCTGTTAGATTAAGTATGTCCATTTCTTAATTCACAAACAATTAAATCAACAAGCTGCTCTTACCAAAGACATTTGAGATGTATCAATTAATAAGATTAAATGATTTCCTGTATGTGACCAATTGGGATCTTCGAAAAATAATTTTACAGATATACCCCAGTTATCAAAAAGTTCAGTTTACGAAACTTTTCCCCTTTTGTAAAGAAAAATATCTCTCAGCGTTAATTTTACAGAGTACCTTTTTGAAGCGGGGCGTAACCTTTCCTGTGCTCCCTCAAACCTTAGTTTAGTGAACATCTCACCATGTAGACCCCCAGTGATTCAGCCAAATATACCCTATTCAAACATTGGGTCTGGAAACGCGCAAGAGACATTAAAAAATAAAATAACGGTAACTCAAGACCATTTTGGCGTACAAAAAGTTTGTATTGCAACCCCTGTATTTTAACGTGGGAAACCAGTATCTAAAGTCCTCCATTAGACTACCTTTGTGGAAAGTTAAATATTTTGGTCCCACACGTAATCTAAAAGTTGTCCAAACCTGAAATACTCACAATACTCGCTGAAGATGATAAATTTATCCTTTTCGTAGTCCAGCCTTATTCTAGAATATCAGATTATATAAAATGTTTCAAAGATTTATTTGAGTAATTCTTTAAATTATAAAAATAATTATTTAGTTACCAAAATTTTTCCCTGGTTCTATGTTACCTCGCAATAATCAAAAGTAATCCATCATATTAGATTGGTACAAAAGTTTCCAACAGTCATTTCCGACAAAATATTTCATTTATACAAATTTATAGCATCATTACTCAACCACTTAAAGTATTTTCATGACTTTCTATGAGCTAACATTACCTTTAATTTAGATTGTGCAATCAATCATATCAAGTTGATACAACGGTTTCCGGCATTTTTCTCGGCAAAATTCTTCATTCAAAGAGAATTTTCAACATCATTATTCATACAGCAAAGTGTTCCCCTTATTTTTCTATGACCTTCCATTGCCTTTCAGTTGAACTGTGTAATCCATCAAATTGTTTTGATACAAAAGTATTCATCTTTCATATTGACAATTTTTTCATTCGTGTAAATTCACATCTTCATTATTCAATATCTAAAGTATTTCTCACTGGCTTTATATGATGTCTTTTAAAACTTTCGAAACTAAATCGTGTATTCAAGTTGTTTTGAAACATTGCAAACTCAAGGATCCCTTCTGTAAAGGAAATATTCTGGCGGACACCCAGTTTCAACTTTTACTTTTTAGATTGTAGACAATGAACTTCAATGATAATCATAAACCGTTTTTGACGTTTTGAAATCGTATCTATTCTAAATAGAACTATGCTAGATGTGACACTGTAGCAGACCTCCCAATCATCATTAGTTGGACTGTCTGGGATTCGTGGACCACAGTCTGGGATCCTTTCATGTATTTCATTATCAAAGAACGATTTCTGTTTTGCTTCCCGTAATTCTTCTAGGAAATCTTCAATATGTTGAAATTATTTGAAACAGTAAACAGAAGAAAAAGGTGTTGCGTGAAATGAAGCAAGTGACTGTCTGAAAATTATAGATATAGTGAATACACAAAATCTTGAAGAGCTTCTTATTCAAGTTCCTTGATCGTTTACTGTGGCACAGCTGCAACTCGGGGACAAATCAGTAAGATAAGTTCCTTTCAACCAAACAAGTAACGTTGCACAGTAACCGTTTGTTCAGGTGTCAGCGTTTTGTAACAGAGACCTTAAATCAAAATCCACCCAACGAAGGGAATGAATTTTTCTCCTGTAGATTCCAATTAGTTCTAGTTATTGAATGCTTCTCCTAATCTAAACAGAAACTTCATTTCGGATTTTCGTGAAGAAATTCATTCTTATTTCCAAAATCTGTGAACGGATGCAAACTTTTCTCTGGAAAGATGGATAACACCCGTCAATAATAGAAAGAAAAATGACAAAATGTTTAAATGTATCACCTACATCCTATTTTTTTCCATCTTCCTATTGTCACCTTCATTAACATATATATATATATATATGTGTATATATATAATGATAGATACACTAAATGTATTATATATATATAACTGTTAAATATGATAACGATATATATATGTTTGTATGTATATATATACGTATGTATATATTGAATATAAATATGAATATATATATATATACATATATATGTTTGTGTGTGCGTGTGTATGTGTATCTATTAAATATATTGATACATAATCATTGATGTACATATATATTTATACATATATGTCAATATATATTTTTTCATATTTTGATATGTATGTATATACATATTTTAAGATATATATATATGTATAAATTGAAATCTATATTTCAATATGCATATTATGTATATAAATATATACATGTATGATGATATATATCATATATATAGGTTATATATACGTGTATATGTGTATGTCTGTGTGTGTGCGTCAATGTATATAATATTGTAAACTATAGCAAGTGAAACAGACTCAGGAGTAAAAATGTATGAAAAATGTATGAAAACTTAGTTCATTGATATAGAAATGGGTTCATTGATGAGGTAAACATGTTTCTGGGAGGTATTTCCATCGTTGCTATGTGAGCAAAAATTTCTCATCTTTTAGGGTCATTAATAAATATATATATACACACACACACACATATATATATATACATAGATAAATAGATAGATTGATAGATAGATAGATCAAAAGAAAGCAATATATAAAAATACATCTAAATATAAATATATATATATACATCAATGTACATTAAGATATATATATATATATATATATATATATATATATATATATATATATATATATAAAATGATATGTCTGAGCATATAGATATGTTTTTTTTAAATTATCAATGTAAATATATATCAATTTCTGTGTCATGGGCATTGTGGAGTCAGTATTTTCTGACTTCGTCTCGTTCATCTCATCCATCTTGTATTCTGTTAGCCTCGGTTTCGCATGGATCTCTAGGGATCCATGTTGTGAGTCATGATGTCCATCAGTTGTTCGTCATTTTGGCAACACAACTTGTCCTTTGCCATTTAAGTTTTCTGATGGATTCTGTGACTCCCGTTTTCTTTGTTATCTACTGTGCTGTCCCGTGATCTCTCCACGTGAGGTTGAGCATAATTTTCTGATGTGCACATTGCTTGTTTCTCAGTTCGCGCGTCTGTCTCTCTGTAAGTTTCCATATTTCAACTCCATAGTGACTATCGGAAGGATGCATAGGTTGTATACTCTTTTTCTTAGGATCATTGAGACCATCTTAAGAACTTTTGAAAATGATTTCAGAATGTAAAGTGGACACAGGATTCAAAATAAATTGAGGATAAATCAGTGTTCTTGCCTGACCTACTGTTATTGATTGGAATTTTATCTTCTGCTGCATTATGTTCAAAACATATGATCTAAGGATAAGTGTTTGTGAAATACATTGATGAGGAACGAGATGATGTTAATATATATTTGCCTTGTAGAGAAATTTTTACTTCTGTATATCATTTTATTTCCTTACCTACAAGCACACACACACACACACACAAACACACACACACACATACACACACACACACACACACACACACACACACATATATATATATATATATATATATATATATGTTACCAATTTCAGATAAGGACATGTTTTTTCATGGAGCCGATCTATCCCCTTTATCGTCCAGCTTTTGTGTTTTCCTTTGATTCCGGATTTGTTCGTCTAAGCTTTCTTCATAAACAAAATACAGAAATGGGAAGAAAAACTTATTTTCGAAACTTTAGTTTTCAAGGTCTACTGTACTCTATCATCATCATCATCATCATCATCATCATCATCATCATCATCATCATCATCCATTTCTCTCTCTCTCTTTCTCCATCTTCCTCTCTCTATATATATATACATATGAACATATACGTATACATACATACATACATACATACACATATATATATATATTTATTTTATATATCTTATCACGTATATATTTCATTATCATATATTATATATTATGAATACATATAATATATATATACATATGTTATATATATATATTACATTATATACATATCAGTATATATATACATATGCATATATTCATATATCCATATATATATATATATATATATATATATGTTTATATATTGATATACATATAATATATTAAAATATACATATATATATATACATACAAACATACATACATATATATATATATATATATATATATACATATATGTATGTATATATTAGTGTATGCATATTATCATATATATATATCGTATATGATATACAGAGATGCATCACAGAAAGTGTTCAAACGACTGGCTACCAAATAAAGTTTTACTGATAAAAACATAAATTATAAACATTAGAGAAGTTGTACGTAAGTTACTGAATGAATAGACTTATTTGCTTTACGGATATGTTCAAGAAATCACAGAAAAAATATACATCCATGTAAAAGTGAATCAGTACCATATTTATACATTTATGGATATTTATGATTTTCTTGTATAATATCAATATTTTTTTTTTTGACTTTTTATCAAATTCGACGTGGTGGAAACATTGTTGTTTCTGTGTTCATAAAAATGAAAATCAGAATTAAAACATGTTTTGAAGGGCTTTATTCTGCTGAACCGTGTTATGTGCAGGCCTGAGATGTTTAGCTCAATTGTACGTTGAAGTGACTACCTTATAGGTCACAGGTTAGATTCTTACTGCGGCCCCATGTTCTTCAATTGTCTATTCTATTTATGTTGCCAAGGTCAAACGATACATTCCATGTTTAATTACAGGTGATCGATTCAAATGAGAGTATCTATATAATATAGCGTAATTTATTATCATTCTGTGGGATCAAGTATCCACTTCTTATTCTCACACACACACACACACACACACATATATATATATATATATATGGAGAGAGAAAGAGAGAGACAGAGAGAAAGAGTAGTTTCCCTTAGTTGAACAATGAATGTTTTAGAAGTCCTGTGATTCGCGGAAACTGTCCAAGAAGTTTCCGAAGGGGGAGGAATTTGCCATAATCTGGGCAACATGATTTTGAAACCGTTAGTAAGTTCAGGAACCATTCCCTTGCTGAAAAACATGTGAGAGCTGGATTAGGTTTATGTTTTAAATATAAATCATTAAGTGTCGACAATTGGAGAAAAATAATTTTCAGCGATGAGTGCATCTTTAAATATGTTTCCAAGAATAACCTACTGGTTTATTTCTTCAAAGACTTGTTTCTCACGTTCTGTATTCTCCACATTTCGATTAAAAAATCACTTTAAAATCCCCTGAGTGGAATCACAGAAAACTCTTCGTGTGAAAGCTACGATATTTGGCTATTCAAATAGAACTAACCATATTTGGGATTCTTGTCATTCTATCAGCTCAGCTGTACATACCATATATACTTGAGTATAAGTCGATCCCATGTAAATGTCATTGATTCATTTTGCCTCTTTGAAGACAAGGGGTCATCCCAATTCTTCAAAGTATGTTTCAATTTCAACCTTGCAAAATTATAACCTATGTATGAGTCGACACACATTTTGTCTGCAAAACTCGATTCATACACGCGTATATTCGGTATTTTATCTTTTTGAAAAAAGTTGGATTTTGGATGAACAAAGGAGAGAAGTGTTTTGAACTGATAGAAAAAATCAGACAATCTCTCGAGGCAAATTGATTTATGTCAGATCCCACGCGTGAATGGGCAACAGTCGCCTCAAAATTCACAACAATTAACAATTACTAATGAACGACATCATTGCATGCCTGATTGCAATAAAATCGGGTGGTTCTTGCGTAAAATTCTTGTTTTTGAATCTCAAAAACAAGTCATACAAGCTGAATATCTGTTTGTTCAACTATTTATGAACCCCACTGTGTGTTTGTGTGGTAATTTTCGAAAGTTTTTCTAACTAATCTATAGGTACAAAACTTTGTCATCGGTAAAACTCAGTTAATTATCTTATCTCTTCGAAGACTCGTCTCTCACATTTTTTTCAGAAAGAAACAAAACCCAATTCACTTTATCTTCTAAAGTTTCTTTGAGATTCCTCTCCAGCATCTCATAACTTTATCCGAAGAAAACTTTTGTGTAGAATCAATAATAATCCCTTTCAACAATAGAGATAACCATATTGGAATTTCTTTCTCCTGAATAAATCAGCCCTCGAGTAATTTTAAATCCTTGAAGTCATAAATTCATTCTTCAATTAATCTAAATTCTTGTGATCATTCATACATTTTTGCCGCCTGCAGCCAGGCCCATAGAAGGGTCCCTATGGGATTGTATAGGATGATGGTCCTTATGGATTGCTTTATTGACCCTAGTGTAGAATTGGATCCCCCTATGAGGATCAATAGTGTCACAACGGGAAACGCTATCCAGCTGCTTGCACCATCTAGATGTTGATCAAGAGCTGTATAGCACAACTTTGTTGCGATTTGATCATGACAGTTTTTGAAGTTGGATTAGCGGAGAAAACAGTTGCACTCTTGGGAGTACTGGCTGATAGAAAACTGATAATCTCTCCAAGAAAATTAATTTCTGTCAGGTCCAAAGCATAAATAAGCAACAGACACTTACGATATGACAAATAACAATTGCTATACAACTACTTTACATTTTTTAGTATTTTTTCCCCTTTTCCCGAATTCTCTCACTTTATCTGTCAAGTGGTCAGCCATGAAGCCTCATTTAGTCATCGACATGGCCGGGCAAAACAATAATTGGAATCTATCCCAGCGTGCCGGAAACCCTGAAACCATTTTTTTAAAGGTAGAGGAAAGTTACGAACTAATATTCCTCGAGACAAGAGAGAGGACGATGATCACTTACAAGTTCAGAAAATGGGTCTCAATAGATGAATCGAAAGAGAGTCGATTGCCTGACCGGATGAGAAATATTTCAGAATTTGAAGCTTATTAATGGATGTTACTCTGGGGGGAGTGAGTTGAAACGAAGGTTCCATACGTCACTTATGAGGGAGAGTGAAACAGGCGAGAGGGGTGATGACCTCGCAGGCGTCGGATCCAATGGCCTGTCCGTCACAGGAGTGACCTTACTAGGCCACGGACTGCCGTCGACTCCTTCCCTGAGACACCTCGCGGTGCAACTGGGAGATAGCATGAGATAAATGAATGGAACACACGTGATTTCTTTACGACGCAGGTTTAACAAAGACACAACATCGTCGCAAACAGTATATCAACTCTTCACAGTATTTCGTACCTAGAGAGGGAAGAAAAACTAGTAACTGCTTTTACTCGTTGGTATATAACGTTGCCGGAAGGGAGTTGAGAAATATTGTAAGTTCTCGAAATATCTACTCAGAATCCGATGCCAAACGCGAATAGGAAAACTGTTTGGGAATATTATTTTATTTTGATATTCCACTTTATGAAGAATAGAAAGAGGGCAATTTTCATTGTACAATGACTGTATTGTATGTTATCTATCTATCTATCTATCCATCGTATCTATTTATCGATCTATCTATCTATCTATCTCTTCTGCTTTCTCTCCCTTTCTCTCTTCCTAAACCTCTCACTCTCTCTTTATATATATATATATATATATATATATATATATATATATATATATATATATATATATATATATATATGTATATTCTAGAAAGTTTAACCGCTTTAAAAATTATATTCTTTTTGTTCCACTTCAGTCACTTACTTCCCAACATCTGATAATGTAATTTCTATAAATTTCTTCTGTGTTTCGTTGTGTTTCACGTATACTTTGTTATCATGGTGCTATGTGTGAACTTATTTACCATGTAACCATTTCGGGGATGTGGAAACAAAACAGTTAACATGGCACTCAAGCATTGTTGATCAAACATCCCCCCATCCAGCTACGTTTTTGATACATAGCTTTTGTTATACGCGTGGTTTGTTATTTTGTAGAGGGTATTATCATAATATTTTGTATACGGATGTTATCTTATACTACACATAATTTGATTTCTCAAAACCAGGTTTACTTACATTGGTTACCCCCAATGATGATTAGGTGTCAGCATAAATGACGACAGGTGTGACTTGCCTGTTTGTGACACTCTATTGAGTGTTCATCCAAGTGAATATTAAATCAGTAGTATTGGCCTCAATCTCAGACAGTAAGCAAACCCACTAATGCTATCATCTTTAAGAATACTTATTACATAGTAAAACCTCTTTTAGTTGATTCTCTACCAATATTTTTGACATTTTCTTTCAATAAACTCACTCCGTCCTTCTGCTGAAGTAAGCAAAACTTTAAAATAACCATAATGTAATCAAATTAATCATCGTCATCATCAGCTTTTTTGCATATTTTGCTGTACATAGACCTCCCCCATGATTCACTAGACCCATCTATCATGGGTATTAGGAAGCCAATAGTCTTTGGATTGTCTAGGCCGTAACACCATCTTATATTTTAGGAAATAATTTCGCATATAATCTCTGGAGACCCACATTTCGAATGGTTATGTCCATCGGTTATCTGTGATTCTTGCAACATAACTTGTCTATTTCTATTTGAATATTCTAATAGTTTCAATGATATTCTGACTCTTGTTTATTGTTTGATATTGCGTATGATTCTCTCCTGGGCACGTTACATGGTTAATACGCCTTTATATACGTTAAATGCTATTTTGAAAGAAATTATTCGTATTTGAGTACAAAGAAATCGATACACAATTGTCAACCCCATGTATCCTAATGGTTTGTTTGAAGGTTTCCGAAACTCTGCAGTTTCCTTACATTATTATTTTAACCCCCTAAGAACAAAGTAATTCAAGGAACCAAATTAGTGTTTTGAGACTCTAAATCATACTAACGTTCACTCTGCTAACCTCCGATTCATTTTGGTAGAATCGTGTCCAAGTTAACCGATAGTTGATTTATTCAGAGCTTATTGCCGTTTGGTAAACGTTATATTTATTCGTTTTCGTTGAAAAAGCTGGTCTTTCTCTATTTATTATTTCCACTTGTGTTCACCAGGCAGCATTCATATGAGAGAATCATGCTCAACCTCACATGGAGAGATCACGAGACAACACAGTATGATAGAGAAAGAGACAGGATTCCTAATAATCATAGAAATCATTTGTAAACCCAAATGGCAATGTGATGGGCAGTTGCAAGAATGTCAGGGTAAATGTTTGAAATTACGATTCATATTGTTGGCAACAGAAAGTAAGATGGCTTATAAGCTAAACGAATTCAGAAAATACCTGCTCCGTAACGCCCATGATGGAGAGGTCTTGAGAAATATGACGAAGGTGTATATCCAACGATAGACGCAAAAATGATGATGATGATGATGATTTGTTCCATCTTAATTTCTGTTTCTGTTAATTGCAACTCGTAGATCATTATTCTGCAATTACCAATAAGCGTCTTCTTTTCTTGCATACACAAGTGGTAATTGTTATTAGAAATTCCCGAAAGGAACATTTTTTAATAATCATTGATTTTGACTATTATTTACTTAATCTTATTCAAGTTGTTTATTTACAAGTCTCAGTAATGGGTTGTTATTGTCTCAAGTTGCCTAAATCTCCTTGATGAAGCTTTGTCACTTATAAATATTTTAATGATATTCCTATCATATTAATTTTAATTACAAATAATTTTAGATTTTATTGACTACTAGCTGCTAATCTTCGTAACGTAACTCGTATGGTCACATCCCCGGAAAAAGTGGGCTCCCATAGCTAAGAAGGCTAGGAATCTAGAGTTCGAAACTAGCAGGAGGTTTATTATTCATTCCTGATTAAACTCACATACGATTGTGGTATGACGATTTGAGAGTTTCGATAAAAAAGTGAAATTAAAATGAACAGAATACAAATAAGAGTAAAAAAAAAGTCTTTCTGTTTTGGGGAATCTCCAATGGCTGTGATCAAAAAAATATGACCCCTGTAACAATATGGCTGCTGCTCATACAATAATGATAGTGCTTCAAAATATAGATTCCATAAAAGCCTTACGTACACGTCACGTGAACAAAGGCAAAGAATACACTTTTCAGAGATTCGGCCGTAACCAACATTGCATTTGGAGTTAAATTCAATCATAAAAAACATTGTGGCAAAGATCAATACGCAAAAGGGTATTCAACATTGTCAGATCAAGTTCTGGTGAATCGATTATTCTCCAGGATTTTGATTTGATTTCTTTATTTTCAATCTTTAGACGCCAAATAAGTTTATTGCTCTCCTATAATCTTTTTTGAAGTTTATTTTTATCCATTTCTGTGAATTTTTCTTGACTTTTGAAAGAAAAATAGATCATTTTGTTTGTCCTCCCAAGAAAATATTCGTAATACAATTTTTGTTAAATGAGATTTCTAAACGCTGAGATCACACCTGATGCATTTGAAATCACCCATCAAATTATATCAACTTGGCAAAGTAATACTACTTCTTTGTATAATTTCATTCTGGGGCGTCACCTGTGAAGCGGTTCTTAGCTAACTCAATTATAACTGTCTTATGAAACTGGGCTCCCCTGCTGAGTGAGATGGTTTGCAGGCTCGTTTTGTTTTGCAGATTAATTTTTCTAATGTAGTGAGTTAGATTCTCATTTAGTACTCCGTTACTGTGGCCTCAGGCCCGTCTAAGTTTAGAGAGTAATAGTTTCTGCTATTAGGAGCCGACCGTTGCGCGATAGTTGACCAATTTGTTTTGTAGATTGACTTTCTAAGGCAGCTAGTTTAATGGGTAGTGATACTCTGATCTTCTTCAAGACTGAACAAAATTTAAAAAAAAATGCCTAACATGAACTGGAATGAGACATTTTTTCTGAAATAGGCATATTCTCATTTGGAGAAATCACTTGCCATGCATACAAAGAGAGCCCTTTTCCTTTTTGGAAATGAATACTGGTATTTTAACTGATTTTTGAATTTCAGGCAAACCAATGAGTTCTCATACGGTGATGCTTATAGCATCCGAACAATAGTTCCGTGGAAAGTCCTGGTCTGGCCTGCAATCTGCTCCAGTCAGCCTTACCATCAGTTACACCTTTGTAACTGACTTGGATGAAGGAAAATCCAGTAGAAAACCTCCGATCTAGGGTCCCTACTACCATAGTTCCAATTGTTGGGCCTTGAAAGCAACTTTATGGTTCGATGAATGGAGATGGTAAAATAAAGGTAGTATCTTATCTTTTAGAAATCCCAATGTGCAGACCGGAGACCAGTCCACGTTTTTAAATCAGCGGACTAAAGGAGGTAATATCGTAGCACCTGGGACGAACAGATCTTTTGCAGCTGTTTTGTGTTTTGTGTTGCATAATGGGTGCACATTCATTTATGAGTACACCCTAGAGACATCTTTGTTGAAGCATCAGTGACGCAAGTGGAATCATGGAAAGACTTGCTTCTATTCTGTTCGTCTCGCTGGTCAACGGTGGACTAGCAAAAGCTGTGGTATCTTCCTCAAATCATTGTTATCGAATTCAAGCTATGATGATGAGCCGGAAACATGCAGGCAGAAGTGAGTAATTCAATGAGAATCGAACATATGATCTTGCAATAAGTTTTGCCACGCTTACCTATCAAGCAGCGTGACACTGTTGGAGTCCTAAACAATGTATTTACCAATATCGATATTTCCTGAGTTTTGTATTGCACGAAGCTAGATGAGTGTACGATATCGATGCAGGAAGATTGTGTTATTAATTATCAGGAAGAACTAGAGGGGAGATGTCATGTATTCGACAGCATCGATTGACCTTAGAAGGTTATAGTGTTACGCTTCAATATAATACGCTATCGAGTGAAGGTAGAGCTAGTCGTGCGATTTATGTATACGTGTGATTGCATCACTCTTGAGAATGAGACAATTAAAAGGTCGAACAAGTGCCACGTCTGGAGTAACTTTATCGCAAATTCAACCACTCAATCTATCTCCTCCGAAAATTTCCAATAAAGCGAAAGCTCTCAATCAAAGTGAAGTTGTGTATTTCGAAAGTCCTACCACGAGACAAAGAAGGTCATTGGTCTATGAAGAATGAAATGGTTTGGTACATTAGAGTGTTTCGAAAATGTATTTAATTGTTGGCACCATAACTTGTAATGATCACAATACATATAAGAGCCTTATTCATTGGTTAATGCTCGCTCTCATTCATCGATAGTGGTAATGTATTCTTACTGGGGAAATATTTGAAATGCATTCCCAAAGGCAGATTATTAACAATATATTTACATCATATAAAGCTGTATCGCTAATGATTGCCTTAAGTCTTGACGCTGAAGTCTCCCTTTATTCCAGATTCGATTTTCTATGTACAACGTACGATTGTATAAACTCCTTTTCATCCATGGCGAGGTTTTGCATGGAGTGAGCAGCGTTTGGTTGCAACTGTACATGAATTTAAAAGATTACGAAATGAAATGCAAATACAAACAAAAAAAAATCATAAAATGCAGAAGGAAAAGAAAGAATATATACATGACTACCTTTATAAAAATATATATATATATGTAATAATTACATTAGAATTGAGCAGATGAAAAAATAATTCAGGAAAAAAAATTAATGAAAATTATTGAATAAGATACCAAACCTTTGAAACAAATCATGATAATCTGAAATAACAAGAGAAAGAGTGAAAAAAATGAATGTAAATTCTGGAGGAGAAAGTAAATCACAATTAATATATCATAAAAATATAAATATAATGAAAAAGGATGGGTAAGATACAAATAAATATTGAATAGAATATGAAATGAATATCAAATAGATATTTAATGAATATCATATGAACATTAGATAAATATCAAATAGATATTAAAATGATATTGAATAAATATCAGATGAATACTAAATCAATATCGGATGAATAACAAATAGATATCAAATAGATATCATATAAATATCAAATAACAAGCGAAGATAATGAAAATATATAAAGTTGAATCGTTAGCAAAATGGACTATCCATCAATTCTACTTTGTTTATTTACAAAAGATGAATAAATGCATTAAGATGAAAATAAATATTAAGATGAATGAAATGAAAAAAGATCAATAGGTAAATATTAAATGAAAAAAATTCAGAATAAATCTAAACGAGTAAATAAGATTAAAAAGAAATCGTTTGAAAACATGAACTGGATAAATGAAATAGTAATAGATACTCATATCAAGATGTTTTATATTTGAATTGACCAATCTTTTTCTGTTGATCATTTGATAATCATTTAACTAAAAAACACCAGTTATTTAAATGAAAAAAAAAAAAAACAACAGACATTTAAACGAGAAGAAAAAAACAAACAAAATAAACACCTGTCGTTTGAGTGAAAAATACTAAACATTGAAATGAAAAAACACCAGTCATTTGAATACAAAACATCAGTTATTTGAATGAAAAACATCATTCATTCGAATGAAAAAATACTAGTCATTCGAATAAAAACTTCAGTCATTCAAATGGAAAAACCACCAGTCATTTGAATGTAAAATACCAGACATTTAAATGGAGTACACCAGTCATGGAATGAATAATACCAGGAATTTAGATAAAAAAAAACAAACTACAAGTTAATTGAATAAAAAACGTCAGACATTCAAATGAAAAAAACAGCCGTCATTCAACCTCAAAAACGCCAGTCATTTAAATGAAATACACAAGTCATTTGAATAAAAAAACACATGTCATTTGAACAGAAAAGCACCTGTCATTTGATAAAAAAATACCACACTAGTTATTTGGATGAAAAATCACCAGATTTTTGAATGAAAAAATCACCAGGCATTTGAATGAAAAACACCGGTCATTAAAATAAAAATCCATCGTCATTGGAATGGAGAAACAGCATTTATTGAAATAAAAAACATAAAAAAAAACGGTTGTCATTCGAATGAAAAATCACTATTCATTTAAATGAAAAAGAAAACATCCACGATTCATTCAAATGAAAAAAATGCCAGTCATTTAAATGAAAAAAAACAAGCCATTCGGATTTAAAATACACCAGTTATTTGTATAAAAAAACAACAGTCATTTAAAAGAAAAAAAATCACCAATTATTTAAATGAGAAAAAAAAAGCCAACAAAACACGTCTTTGAAATGAGAAGCAATATATCAATGTCAGTCGTACATTTCTTACATTTCCAAGAGAGCTAAAAAATAAACACACAAGGACTGTTTTTTCAGTTCAAGTACCTTCCGACAAGATCAAAGCTTCTGAAAGAATTGCATAGTATGATGTCAATCTGGAAAGTGTCTAATCATTCATCAATGAAAAAGTTCTGCCCCCAAGGGAATGAAGCTGTGATCCCTTGCAAAGTACTCCCCTTGGGTCCTTACACAGATACCTCATCGCCCTTTCCCATTTTGGATAACAGTCTTCTAAGTAGTCTTCCGGAATAGCCATTTATTGACCCGTTGCATTCTCCTTATCCTCGACCATGATCTGAGATCTCATCGGGAAGAGCGAAAATCTGAGCTGTTTGGCCGAGCTGACAGATGTAAGAGATGTGAAGAATCGCTGACTGTATTATTGCAGATGGCACGGTCACACAGTAATCAAGCTCATTGCCAAATTCTGACTTGTAAAGTCTCATTGGTTACCACACAACTCGTTGTTGAGATATCTAAAACATATGTATGCTTTCTAGACAGGCCTAATGCACATCCGTTCTACGTTCTGTATTAATTTTTCCTTGATTATTTATAAAGTTATTAAAATTCATAGAAAATGGAAAATAGTAAGGCCTTTCATGTCTAAGAAATTAGCGTTAGAAATTAACCTCTGGTACTGGTAATAAATAAACGACTATCTCAGCTACAAGACAAACCTATGTTTACTCAGCTTATTCCAATTCGGTGGAAGACAACTATCGTGGAACCTGATGAGTATTGAACCAACCACACGTCGTTCCATAGTATATGCTCGTTCACATTAAATCCCCTGGTTATAAGCCACAGTAGTCAAGTACTCGGTGAGAACTGAACTGCCTTCACTGGTAAATTAAAAGCAAGACGGAATCATTTGTAATCACTCCACGACAGACTCAACTTTATTTACCAAACTTAGTTTATCTAAGCGTAAGACCATAATGGTTTGTTCCCAGTAAGTATCGAATCCAATTAGTTTATTGAACTTTGCGTCACGGTAGGCGTCTGGAGACCCCAGTTTCATCATTGTTTGTTTAAAAGAGCCTGATGTTTAATCGAATTAAGTATTAGGTGTGAAACTGTGTTGACATTTAAAAATCAATGGATAAACAAAGGAGGCTCATCAAACAATCCAAGACGTTTGAAATGATTGTAATCTGGTAACAGATTCATTTACTCCTGGCAGAAATCCCGATCATTCTGCCTGGCAAAAGAGACGATTTGAGATGAGGAAGACAAAAATGATTTAAAAAAAGAAATATTTGTTAATGGACATATAGAGGGAGCTAGGAAGCTAGAGGGTGCAGAATATGTACCTAAGGGTGGGACAGAGAGAGAGAGAGAGAGAGAGATTAGATGGGGAGGACAAAAATAATTAAAAAGAGATATTTGTTGATAGACATATAGAGGAGGCTGGAGAGCTAGAGGGAGCAGAATATGTACCTACGGGTGGGACAGAGAGTGAGAAAGAGAGGGTGAGAGATAAATAAGAGAAAATCAAATGAGAGAGGAGAGATAAATAAAAAAGAAATCAAGAGATCAAGAGAGAGAGAGAGAGAGAGAGAGAGATAGAGAGTGAGAGAGGGTGAGAGAGGAATAAATGGATGAATAAATAAAAGACAAACCTTTATAAGTGTCTCGTTCAGTAATCTACCAGGGACATGAACAGTACCAAAAACCTTTTACCGAATGACGTTTCATCAATATGCAAAATACACACATTAATACATGCGACTTACAGACACAGACACACATGCACACACAAAACACATACAAACATGCACAAGCAAACCCTCATACAAACGTACACATACATTGACACCTACCACTTACGCATATACAAATAATTGCATATACACAAACCACATATTCACTGCAACCTACGCACTCAAAAACAACATGTACACACACATTATTGCGCACACATCCCACATTCACACAAATATATGCAACGGACACAGTACACATTGCACCCACACATGTGTTCGTGTGTGTGTACTTGTGTGAGTTTTGCCTTTTCGACAAAACACTATACGATGGAAAATTGCGCCACAGGCATGAACGTACGCGACTCTGTTAGATAGAACGGCCGTGGGAATAGCGACCACGACACGTGCCGTTGTAGCAGCACAAGTGACTACTTAACCAGAAGATGAACACACTTGATTAGGTTCCAATCGACACTCATGGCTCAATCGTCAATTAGAGACGAATCAGAACGAGCTACTGAGCAGTGATTTCCCCTTCGTTACTGATATTGCAAATGGCAATGGCTTTCCTGCGTGGTGCCGAAACCTTCAAGGCGTGTAATCAAGAGGAGAAAGCTGGGGCCAGAAAAATTGGGGGTTGGGGACTTATCAATCGCAATCTGTAACTCGGCAAAGATCATCCATTTAAGAAAAAAACTAAGGAGAAATATGTCTGGTTAGTCACCCAATAGAAACTGTCATGTGATTAATGTCTTGTAGTGGCATGTCATGTTAGTAGAGGTCAAGTGATATAAAGCTTTTGAAAGGGATGATAAATGAACTAGTCATTTCTATTGCTTTCCGTGCCTAACAAAAGGTAAAAGATGTGACATTTATCATGGGAAAAAAAGTTGATTTTCAAAATTAAGCGTGAAAACAATGTGACAAACTCAGCTTAAACTTGTAAACTAAATTGAACCACCCCACTGAGAAAAAAAGAAAAATTTGGGGATGCTATTTGAAAGAAAAAAATTTCTACACATAAGGAGCAAATGTTTAATTTTCCAGCCCTCTAGCTCCATTGATGCGACTGGTATGCTCAATCAATACACAGCCAGCCGGACCCACTTGAAACCTGAAAAAAAACCAACAACAACAAAAAAAGAGTTAATGTTGATTATTTGGGGTTGACAGTTTTTATGGTTTCTCAAAGAGACAAAGACTATTCTTTGCCCCTGAAAAAACCTAGAGTAAAAAAACACAGTATCCTGTTAGCCGTTTCAGAATTCATTTAAGAATGTAGGACATGACAGATTGTGCATTGTACGCTACCATTAACTTTTTTAGACTTTCAAATGTCTGCTTGGCAAATAGAAGAATCTGTGGCCGTGCATAATAAAATTTCATCGGTTGAAATTGCCATCGGTAGAGATCACATTATAAGAAGAAGAAAAAAGATTAGAAAAGATGTTGGATCAGACAAGCAAACCTAATTTGTACTATTTCTTACTAACCCCGTCAAATGATAGTTCCTTACGGGTCATCAATATAGTAGAACTGTTGATTTACTATACTGCCATTAGTAAGAACTCACCTAGTTGCAAAAAATTAAAATGTCGAGTTTTAACTTAATTGAAATCAGTTTCACTCTTTTAATTATTAGCTAGGTGTTCTAACATAACATTTACAGTCATAATATGTAGTACAATCAATGTCGTATAAGTGTCCTAGGAATTGATAGCAATGATATATTTCTGTGTATTCCAATATTAGTTGGAAGTTGAAAAAAAGGGGAACGAATTTGAATTAGTGGTTTGAAATTTTTTTCACTCATCTTTTTATGGTTCTATCACGCTTCACTCTGTTTTTACAGTTCACTTAACTAGACACTGTAAGATACTTCAAAAGTTTTCGGCAGTAAGAAAAAGCGAGACTTTTAAGGTCCTACAAAAACTTTTTGAATTGTCACTAATATTCTATATTTACTAGTTCTCTAGCCTTGTCCAGTGATGGCGAGCAGGTGAAAGGTTGGAAGATTGAGAGGATTGCAGTTCGGACTGAACAACTCCCAGAACCAGAAGAGAGCAACGACAACCCCATCACCAAAGGACTCAATGATAAAGTCACAACCCCTCAAATCGAAGTCACCCATATTTTCAAGCCACTGAACGAACAGACCATCAATTGACTCACGGGAGATAGATGTATAAATCTCAAACCATCCCCTAAACAACAAAAAAGAAGATTGAAGGAATCGGGCATAGGAAGACATATAACTAGCGTACTTAAAGGAAATGAAGACAAAACGAAAGAAAAGGGGCTGAGCAGTCGGACACAACAAAGAATTCAACAAGAAAAATATTTTCTTCCAAGCAAGGGCCATAGAATAAAGATCAAGATGTAGAAGACATGAACCTGTGTTTGAAGATTTTCCGGGAGCTACCCCGTAGGAGGTGAAGCAAACTACCAAACGATCGAAAAGTAAAGGCACTATGACAAAATATCACATGGTCCTAGTCAAAAAGACTGGTAAAGTAATCACTGGGAAATTAGCCCCACTATTCAACGAATGCCTCAAACAGATTATTGGCCTTCCAACTTAGAATTATGCACAAGAAACGGTCTTACTCAGCAGCACTTGGAGACACCTGGAGACAGCAAAGTGTATTCGAGAAAGGTCAAGGGTTAGAAATATCATTTAAAAAAAAACATTAAAAACTCAAATGGCTTTATTTATGAATTGTTTAGAAAACATTTAAAAGATAACTGATATCTCGTTGGGGGTATATGAAGGAACATCAGAATATACTTGAGTTACAAGAAAAATAACTGGTACAAAATTCAACTACAAGAAAAGATAATGGATAAAAAAAAACCCTGACCTCTACAGAAAATGGCGTCGAGAAGTTAGATCCGAACAAGTGAAGTTCAAGTGACTGGCTCGACATTTTATTGAACGACCTTTCATTGAATAACGTTTTATGGAAAAGACATTTCATCGAAATCTCTTCTTGTCGAAACCACTTTATCGAGACCATTTTTTTATTGAATCACCTTTTAAATACCACACTTTGCACTTGGATATTTCATTCCAACCTATATTCGAAAATAAAACGTGGTTTTACTAATATAGCTGGGGATCAACGCAGCGATGAGTCATACTAGTAGGAAGCAGCATGTGTAGCAGTTGGGCTTGTCCGGACCCGTTGAGCTTCTCCCCATAACGGATACACATTACTGGAGTGTAGCAAACGTGTGGCTCAATTAGATGACAAATGAGATTTTTTTCCATCTCAGTGATATTTACTGAAAGTAGTAGTATTTTATTGAAAATGTGATATTGAGAGTTTGTTTCTGTTGAAATTCACCCAGAGAGGTTATAATCAATATATGATGATAAAGAATTTGTCTCGACGTCTCCAGGCATTGTGACTGAGCCACTTACTCTCTTGGATTGATGAAATAATTGACTGAAGCCTTATCAAAAAAGGGACCTGTTCTATGTATTTGTGTCAAATTTTTCCTGGCTTCGCGCGAAGAGAGATTGAGATAGTTCGTATTTACGAGATCTGATATTAGAAAATTAATTCATGATGTAGAACCCGATGGTGAGATGAATGACCTGGATGTAAAGATCTGGCTTAAGTTCAACGAAAATATTCTGAAGTTCTAAAAAATCTTCATAACTTGGATCCATATGATCCAAGTTATGAAGATTTTTTTAGAGATTCTTCTCTCATTTTAAAGGAGTTGGTTTGCAGAGTAAGCTTCGAGTTAACTTTTCTCATTCACGTTTTGAATCCTTCCCAAAAATCTTAGAATAATGAATGAAGATAAGAGTGAAAATTTTCATATATATATCGAAGACATTGAAAATAAGCACCAGGGACTTCGGGATATTAGTTTGGTAGCAGAATATACTGTTGGATGATTCGAAGTCATACCCCCAAAAAATGTTTAACGACTGGCTACCAAACAAGCAAAAAAACTGTCGTAAAGTATAGGTTGTTTGATTTCAAATAAGTTACTTATATATGGAATTAAGAAAGTTACAAACACGACAGAAGTTATATGTAACCAATGGATGCTTGCATTATGTACAAGTTGAGTGAAAAGAAACCCCCGACTGGAATTTCTTTTATTCCAGGGTTAATCCCAGTGAAAAATTTCACGGATAAACATATGTTACATGCAATTTCTAATAGGGAGTTAATTCTCACCCACTTTGTAAATATTTCACGAATTGTATTGACAAAACATATTCAAAGTAAAGGTAATCTATAACAATATTATATAACTTCATTGAATTTTGATATTTGTTTTAGTTTTATTGAATCTATTTCAGTTTTTTTTTAATCATATATGCTTTATTGGAAGAATTGTGAATATATTTTTAACGTGTTTATATAACTCGGAAAAAATCACCCTTCTAAATTGAAACAACTTTTAATGACTTTAAATATGTAAACTTGTGTTGACAGATCAACACTATAGCAAGTTTAATCTGCCATCAATAAAACATCAATGATAATCGTGTCTATTACCGACATTGATTCAACATCAAAGAAGGATTAAAATTGCCATAGATTACTGATAAACCGGTATTACAACAATCGCTTGGAACATGCGATCTTTTGATTTGATAATATTTATGACTCAGACTTTAGTCTTCAAATATTTCATTACACGCAGACGTGTGCACCAATAAACACACGCATGCGCACATGCAAACACGCTAAACACACCATACGTACACTTACACCCGATCAACAGACGTCTGATCGCTGATACGTCCCGATAAAAGATTAAAAGTCATTAACTGCAGATGACGAGAATTTGGCCTTGTGTTAAACTATACTGCATATACACCGTGAATGGAGCGTAGCAGTATATTTTATATTTACTAAGTTTAGCTAAGTTAGTCAGGTTATCGCTATAGCAGGGCAACAGGTAAACATCAATTCATTACATAAGTAACGGTCAGTATCACAAGCAGGTTTACCATTACAGCAATGATTTTAAAACAAGGTATTTCACGAAATTACTGAGATGTTCAGGGAATTCACAAAATCTCTAGCGATTTCAGGGAATCACTATTTTTACAATCTCACTGTAACACACATATATATATATATTATCATGTCATCCAAAGAAAACTGTTTTGTTATATCACAATTCTTCAGTGTGGCTATAGATAATCCATTATCCCATCCAGTACCACGAGGCAGGATCGAAATCCTTCGCTTCAGGCCCGGAGGCCAGTATCCTACCGCTGAGCCACATAACTAGAGAGTCAGTAAAGCTGATTTTAAGCGATTTATTCTATTTTTGCGTAAATCCCCCATCCACCAGGATGCTCTATTCCTATGGAAGAGCATTGCATATATAATATATATGCATATATTATGCTAACCTGGACTCTCATTTCCTATTTGTCATAGGAAATCTGCAAATGCAGATCTCTCTCTCTCTCTATCTCTCTGTACAAATGTAATTTTGACTGTATCCATCTATATTGTAAGGTGCTAAAGCAAGTTTGTCTGTATGTTTGTACTCCAAAAAGTTGAGTGCTACGTATCATTTGGGAAACAAAAACTATATCCAAAATCAAATTCCACAAATTCATCAATTGTAACGCATATTTTGACTGTAATAAATTCAATGTTCCCAAATTCCAGCATAAAATAATAATGACGATATTATCGATAACAGTAAAAAAAAATGGGATTTAACATTCTAATGTTAAAAACCTACGCTAAAATTTTTTGTCAGATTCAGACTATTTCAGCAAAATACTTTATCATCGGTCAACTAAACTCTGCAAAAAATGTCCAATGTTTAGCGTTGAAAAAAATGAAAAATACAAACAACAGAACAAGGGTCAGAAATGCGGAACATCCCTTAGAGCTTCTCATGAGATCAACCAATTGAGCAACGTCGAGCTGTGTCAGTGCCTAAACAAGCTGACACTTGGGAGATACCAGGTACCATGAGCAAAACGGAACTTCGACAGGCCTTGAAAGCTGTGAGTCTTTAGAAATGCCTATGTGCACTCAACTCCACAACAACCCCGATGAGTTTTTTTTAAGGGGAGAATGATGATGCATTCTCACACCATCATTGCAAGCAACTGGCAACTTTTTTTTCTATTTGGTCTGAAAGATAGTGAATTGGATTCTCATAGACCTTTTCCACCTCTACTGCCTCCTTCTCTCCTCATCGATGCTTTTATCTTTTTTTTTTTCAATTTGGACTGAAGAAAATTTACCTTTCACAGACCTGGCAACGTTAATTGCAGGAAAAATACACATGCACGCGCACACAGGGGTATGAAGACACAAGGCTTTATTAGTGACTCTTTCTCTTCGGAAGGACTAGAGTAATTTCAGTACGTTTGCCCCCCACCAATGTCGATCGACCAATCCGAAGTAGAACAGCCTCTTTATTTAATAATATAACAAACACTTGATAAGTTAATTAGGGTAATTTTGTTAACACTGAATATAGAAAACAGTGCAGCTCTTCGTATTGTTCACCTGAAAACCTGGTATAGAATGACGCCCATTAATGAAAAATAAATTGTGTTCATGTATTTTGACTAAAAATAGAAACTTGGGTTGTATACTAGAAGGTGGTCTATCCGCATGGAATAACGACGCTAGGGAAAGCTACAAAGTAAATTTAAATTGATTTATGTGTAATTCATTATCATTATATATATATATATATATATACCCACACACATATATATATATATATACACATATATGTATATATACATAAAAACACACACACACACATACATATATATATATATATATATATATAGTAAAGTGTGTATGTGTTTTTGTACTCGACAACCACGACAATAATGCTACCAATCGATCTGTTTTCATGTATATAACTGAGATATAGGTACGCATGCATACATCTATATACATCTAAATATATATATATATATATATATATATATATATATATATATATATATATATATATATATATATATATATATATTCTAAAGTAGTAAAGTATAAATGTTTGTACCCTTATAAGTCGACAACTACGCATCACACAGGGAAAAACGAATGCATATTCGAAATTAGCAGGTATCAATTCACTTACGGCTCACATTTTTAGGTCGAATTTTCAGGCCAGCATTTGCACTTGCATGGAAAGAAAATGGAAAAAGAAACTTTTTTCCAAATTAGTGGACACAATTATGCACCAGTGTTAACAAATAGGTAAATACAATATACAGACCAGTCTCAAAACCGGAAAAATTAAAATTTCACTCCTTTCTTTTTAATCTCATGCGTTTCCTATCTTTTTCATGTGAGAATCGTCCAGAAATTTCGTCATTTTTGAGAATGATCAAATTTACAGATCTTACTGCGAGAAGGGTTTTTCTCTTTTGTATAGCAATATAGCTGATCTGCATCCTTACTTTCCATTGGTCATATGCAACTGTGAATGCGCAGTTCTATCTCTATTTCAATGCTCGTGTAAGCATGGCATTATTTTCTTAAGGAAAGTAACCCTGACCTGACAATGAAACGTACTTTTCTTGGAACAAAAATACCTAACCCTAACTTAAGGATGAAACGTACATTAATTCTGATAGTAGTTTGTGCGCTAAAGCAGACTAACATTAACAATGACTGTATGAATCCTGTTTTGAGAAAGAATAATCTTTAAGATTTCAGGAGGGGGTTATGCAGGTCTGTCCGAGCGAGTGTGCTAGCCTGTGTGGATTTGCCAAAGGAAGTGTGATGGCCTGATCCCCATTCAATTTAATGAAATCTCTATAAAATATCCTATATTTTCCATATGTTTTTGGGAATATTTTCTTCTCGGGCCAGTACTCCGGCTAGTACACATTTATATCATCTGGCCGGAGGAAGAATTCCTCGTTTTACAGAAAAAACCCCAAAAATCAAAAAGAAAAAAGAAAACGAAGAAAAAAAAAGGTGCACCTTTCAAAAGGCAAGGCTTTGCATATTCCAGCAACATCAAAACTACATGCTCAAAAAAAAACAACAAAAAAAACCACTTCAATTTTACTTCATTTGTGTTTTTCTGATACGAAAACTAGTGGTCCCTATCATGACGATTTTTTTATATAAGAACTAGCGGTCCCTATCATGACGATTTTTTGATATAATAAGTAGCGGTCCCTATCATGACGATTTTTTTATATAAAGACTAGCGGTCCCTATCATGACGATTCTTTGATATAATAACTAGCGGTCCCTATCATGACGATTTTTTGATATAAAGACTAGCGGTACCTATAATGAGAATTTTTTTTTTTATATAAGAACTAGCGGTCCCTATCATGACGATTTTTTGATATAATAAGTAGCGGTCCCTATCATGACGATTTTTTGATATAAAGACTAGCGATCCCTATCATGACGATTTTTTGATATAATAACTAGCGGTCCCTATCATGACGATTTTTTGATATAAAGACTAGCGGTCCCTATAATGAGAATTTTTTTTTTATATAAGAACTAGCGGTCCCTATCATGACGATTTTTTTAAATATAAGAACTAGCGGTTCTTATCACGAAGACTAATAGACACCAAAAGCCCTCAATGTCTTTCAAACCCGAAAAGACCAGCGGTTGTTATTTTTTTAAATAGTTATATTCTTCAGTTTGTTCAAAGACAAATTTTCTGAAAACTTCTCATTGAGATGATAGAAAATTTTTAGAAAAGGTTCCAAATCTTTTATATTTGTCAATTTTCTATCATTTTATGTCGTCAGTAATTCATAAAATGACATAATACATCTGAATATATTGTGCGATCCTTTGAAATTCGCATCAGTTTGTTTATCACTAACGCATCTCATCTCTTAATTTACCTTCTCATTATGACATAACAATGTATTACGTCATAGAAAGTCGTAAGATTTTCTGTCTGATTCCCATACATTCAAACAGCTGAACATTAGGATTCTAGAATTATTAAGAACGTTAATTAACTAATGAATCAGCTCTAGGCTCCTCTGAGTCTATCCATGCATAAATAACCCCGTTATTTTTACGGGTATATGCCAGTAATATACAGTACCTATTACATTTTTGAACACACAGAGGTGTCCTCAGCTCTACATAAACTGTTTTATCGACAGTTTCCTTGAGATATGAAAGTCATTTGAAGGGTTTTTCCCTCGTCTACAAAAGTCGAGACAGGTTGTACTAATCTAATGAGCAGGTATAACGTCATCTTAGTTTATATTTCAACGACTCTGGGAGTCTGGATGGCTTGCACAGTTTGTTCACGTTTATGTCTGCTGGCGAAATCACACCATTCTTTTTGTTTATTCATCTGCTCTTTTAGATCGTGTGCAGAATTTGCTGTGGGTATTACCGGTCCTTCGTGACGAGCCGATGCATCTTGACGCTCATCATAGATTCACTTTGTTCTTCCGTTTGCAATTACAACAGCTACAATCGGCTCCTAAAAATTGGAACATTCTCCCGCACACACCGATCTCGCTCTCTCCTCTGTTGTTTCAACAGGTCAGCGAAATCTATGTTCAATGAACATAAAAAACAAACTCTCGAGGAAAAGGTTATCTGATCACATGGCGTATCCAACACTATTGATTCCTCGCGACAAAATCTACGATGCCGTCGGCTATCTCATAGTTCACCGTTCCAAATTATCTCAAAATGTAATTGAGGAAATTCTCATACAGAAAACAACTAATGAAACCAGTGATAATGAACGTGATGGGCAATTTGGAGATATAGGGTGGTTAAGTCTGACTGATTAATTCCTAATTATGCAATACTATTGATTCATAAATACGCAATACTATCAATTACCATCGTCACTATAGATTTCATGGCTACAGTTGATTATTTAATTGACTTTTCGAGGTATATGGGCGACATCATTAAGGGGATCTGAGATTTTATGAGCTGTCGAGATGAGAAATTGAGAGAATAGGGTTAAGGACCGCTGAATTAAACTAACATCTATTTTGCATATTCTGACCTTTGAATGATTTAACTTGCATAAGAATTTCTCTGGCATATTCTTGTATCATTTCCTTGAATTTATCAAAATAAGACAAATGAAGTTTATATCGATCAAGCTGACATGCAGTTGAATGACTGTATACCCCAAGCGTCGCTCAGCCAGTTTGAAAATATTCTCTCACGGATTCCCTTTATGGAGCATTTTATACAGCTTCTCTGTTGAATGCATTGTAATTGTGTTTATATATCTTTTGATGAAACAAATGACCTGCTCATACCAAAACTCAATCGTATTTTGTCTATAACTTTATCCCTGTGAGCCTTTCAAACAAGAAAAAAAGTGGTGAGACAAGCTGATAACAGCTCAGCCAAACTCTTCACAATCTGCTTTGAGATCTCCCGAAAAATCAGAATAAAAATATAAAGGGAACAGGGTAGACAGAGGCTACCTGAGTAACATCAGATTTGCTGATGACTTCGTCCACTTTTCTGAGAATCACAACAATCTCCAAAATAATGCAAAACAAACTAAAAGAGGCGAGCAAGAAAATCAGCCTTCACATGAATTTCAGCAAAACTAATGTCATGTACAACAAACATGTTGAGGGCAAAGACATAACGATCGGAATCTAAAATGCAGAGTAGTAGAAAGTAGACCCCTACATTTGCCTAGGACAATAATCCCCTGTGAAGTCATCGAAAGAAGGAAAATCAAGTGAAAAATCATGCTAGTTTGGCAAACTTTCAGTTAAGCAGGCTTGATCTTCGGGAACGAAAAAAAGTTTAACTAAAAAAGAAGGGTATACAACCAATGTATCCTACCGAAAGTCACATATAGAAGTGACACATGGAATCTAACCAAATATTTTATCGTGTCTTTGATAGTCTTAGTCTTGTTCTGTCTTACGTATAATTTTATACAAAATTCATGACCTTATCCGGTCTCCTTTGGAAGGTTATATTACTGTAAATTTGAGAAATATCCTGTTGAATTAGAATTGAAAAAAAAAAACAGAAGTAGGAAGAAAAAAGAAATCAACGACCAAATTCCATTGCCATTAAAACCCATAAGAGCTTGCAAACCACTTTAATGATAATGTTTTTTTTAAAGTATGGAAAACACAGAATATCTGATTAATAAGTAATTCATCATCTATAAAGTGATATCAACTCACCCAAACTCTTCACAGCGTGCCTCGAAAGGATCTTCCAAAACCTAGAGAAAAAAAGGACCAGAAAAGATGACAAATACATAAGTAACCTCAAATTTGCTGATGACATCGCCATTTTTGCATTAAAAAACTAAATAATCTCCTGGTAATTTTTGATGAGCTGAATAAAGAAAGTAAAAAAAAGTTGGTCTCCACATGAACTCAAATAAAACAAATGTCATGTACAAGTAACATGTTGAAGACACAAAAATAAAGATAAAAAGGCATACTCGAAAAGGGTTTACCATTACATTTCCCTTGGACGGAAGATCTCCACGAACCCTTGAAAGGAAGAAGAAGTCAAGCAAAGAATCGCTCTAGTATGGCAAGCTTTCAGTAGAGCAAACTCAATCTTTAAAGATAAGAAAATCACAATGGCCTGAAAAGAAGGGTATATAACATGTATATTTCTGATGGTCACCTATGGAGCTGACCGAAAGACTGACGCCCAAACTGAGAACCATGCCACATGCACATAAGAGAATCATGCTCAACCTCACATTGAGAGATCAAAAGACAGCATAGTATGTTAAAGAAAGGGCATTAGAGAAATTGTTAGTAAACCTAAATAGTAATGGGCTGGATATATTGCACGAATAACCGCTGGACATCATGACTCTCAACGTGTCCAAGGGTATTGAATTGAATGGGCCGATATCAATAACCAAGCTCTGCTTCGTTCAACATGTTTGCTTGCGTGAATTAAGTCAAAGTAACCAGAAAAATACCATTTGTTTTTCTTTATTAAAGGCAAGGTTGGCTGCTGCAGGCTCGAATCCCACTCCAACTTCTATCCCGACTGAAGATGATTAGAGTAACTTCTATATTGTATATATAACGAAAAAACAACAACAATCATAACACACACACACACACACACACATATATATATATGTTGGTATAAATATATTTATATATTCAGATAAAATAAGCCCATGTGTATCTTTACAAAAAGTTTATAAACTTTCATCAGTATCTAAGATTTGTTAATTTAGCTCAGTCAATTAGGCTGCCCCCAGGCAATCAGTTATCCACGAGTTCAAATCTGCGTATGTTTACGCAACTTTTTTTGGTGAAGGGTTATTTGTTTTTCATACAATGGGAAAACAAAGTCGATTCCAGACTTTGTACTGGAGTTCAAGAAAAAAGCATATTAAAGATTTAGAAAAAAATGAGATAACAATTTTATATGCATTCCAACACAAAGAGGATAATATTCCTGATAATTTTGGACGGTAAACAAAAAGACTCTCCCCCTTATCCCACAAAACAATACCAGAAAGCCATAGCGACAACAAGAAAAACCGACTAGAAGTGTTTCGGAAAATCAATAACTCTTGAAAGTCGACTTCGACAATTAAAAACTGGATTCTTCTGTTCGAAAACAGATATCGTACTAAATCATTCAAGTGTATTTGTTTGTCGACTTCATTTTCTGTTTTGCAATGTATAAAAGCAGCTTTTGGGGGAATTTCTTTTGGGCCATCTTTTTTTCTTTTTTTAATTTTTGGAAACAAAAACATTTGCCCAGGAGACCAAACATAAACATGTTATATGTCTTTTCAACCTAAGTGCAATAAAATGCAATAAAATTTTAACCACATACGAATGACAAAGGAATTATAATTATATATTAATTATAATTTAAAATGTCAATATTATCTTAGAACGTCATATCCCTTACCTGCTTTTCATACTAATCTACCATCGTATTTACAGTCATATAAAAATAACAAGAAGAAATTACGAATAATAATTCCCTGCATTTTTAGTAAGAATGTCAGTCACGTGACAAATATGATCGAAAAGTAACCGGGTCAATACCATGTCCGTGAAATCAATCGGGATTTTCTTTATTCGAAAGATTTTCCAGAATCAAATGATCGTAATTCGTTCTTTGATAGATTTCTCGTCGATTGACATGTTTTTTTCATTCCAAAATATGGCAGACAATGTTGTTTTTGGAGAAAGTTTTCGCAAGCAAAGATCGCCTCATTGCACCGCTCGCAAACAGTTCGTTAAGACACGTCGGTGTGTTTAGATCTCGTGCTGGGCCCTCCACGTTGAAATAATCAAAATAATTTTCGATCTGAAAAATCCATGCTTTTTTTCTCAATTACCTTAGGTTACTCTTCTGTCTCTTGTGTCGCACAATGGAATTAAGATTTTAAGAGTGTAATGACCGATTATATATTGGACTCACAAAATTGCGTAACCGATTGCATTTAAATTCAATGTTTTAAGTATCAGCATAAGCATTTCTGAAAAAATTTTGGATCAGAGTGTTTTACATACGCCGACTTTCAATCTTACTGCTTAATTCCAGCGAGGTAAATCTGGATGTTTGTGGATCAGAATTTAGTCCCTTTAGTTGAGATGGGCTGAGCGTCTGTAATCATCTGCATTGAGTTAACCGAAGTTGATAATGCAGCTGCTATCATACTTGAGCAGAACCAATATTCTAATTATAAAATTAATTGAAATATCAAATAATTCAACTTAGACTAATTCTACCCTCACAAGGTTTATTTGATGAGATCGTTCTCTTTGCTTCAAGCTTTCCTCTTTTGACAGTAAATCTTGAATGATAATCTGAATGAGTTAAAAGCTCAAAACAATACACTAGCAAGTGATGAGAAAATTCAAAGTAAACAGAAAAAATTAAGTCCTTGCAATCATTAAAAAAAACTTAGTAAGATAATTGTAAACAAGTTTAACAAAGAATGCCTCCTATAAAAAGGAAAGAAAAAGAAAACATTAAAATTGACAACAAACATTTATACCAAGTCAAAGCGTCAACTAGAAGCAATTTTACAAAGTCAATGTGTCAGCCAGAGGCAAGATTCGGAATTTGTAGCCAAACAAAGGGAAGAAAAAAAAAAAAGAAGCTAAATCTAGTTGCTAAATTGGCAACACAGCTCGGAATGTATGTTCCACTGAACTGAACCTGTTTGACTGATCAGTCATAGAAACGATTAACTCTGAAAAATGGGTCTTACGAAAAAAACAAACTTGAAATTCCCCCATATTGATTTACCTGGTTCCACCAAATTTCAACCAAGAAAAAATTGGAAAATTTTGTAGCGAAAGGATTTTCTTCATGCATTTTCTCTTTAGAACCATGTGGAACGACTAGATTCCATTACATAAATTTTGGAATCTTTCTTCGTTTTTTTCTAGGAATCGATACTTTTGATCTTATGATCTGATGAAAGTTCTTTGTGCATGGCAAAACAACTTTTATCTTTTTCAATAACTACCAGTAAAGATACACGTGCGGCTAAAATTCACCAGCCCCCCGTTCAAGTTTTAGTAACATCCATGTAGTCTATTGCATAAGCGGGGTAAGAAATTGAAATCAAATTTCTCCTTTACATTGGTCGAATTCAGTGATGTTGCTCGTAGCCAGTCAAGTCAGGAGAGAGTGGATCTTTCACATGTGTTATTGAGTTTAGCGTATAGATAGGTCCCCCTTTTCAGGACGATTAACAATATCGACACAGAAGATCCTCTGTATAATCCCTGGTACCCCCTAATGGCCAGATATGATACTGACAGGGCTTGACCTTACCTAACTCGGGTGATTGCAATGGAACCGCTGCGTACTACGCAATTTGACCGTTACTAGCTCAAATGGCAGTGGGCCGGCCATGTTGCATGAATGGCGAACAACCAATGGACATCGCAACTCACGACATGGATCCCCCGAGATCACATGCAGCACTGAGGCTGGCAGAATATTACATGGAGAGACGAGCTCGACGAATTCAGAAAGTACTGGCTCTGCAACGCCCATGATAGAGAAGTGTGGCGAATCATGGGGAAGGTTCATGTCCAACAACAGACATTGAAAGGCTGATGATGATGATAATAATTTTGGAAAATCATGAAATTTACCTGAAATCACGGAGGGTGCTTGAACGTTTTGTTTAGAAAGTAACACTGAATATTTACAGTCTTTAGTACATTAAGCATTATCTTCCCGATAGTCACCCATGGAGCTGAAACATAAAAACTGACCAAGAGACGGAAACACAATCCCATTAATCCTAAAAGAAGAGTATACAGCATATGCATCTTTCCGATAGTCACTTATGGAGCTGAAAAATGGAACCTAATCAAGAACGAATCTTAGGGAATGTCTATGGTCAACTACGACCGCTAGAAGTCAACTGCTGAAGTGATTGTATACGTCATATAATCAGAAACAAAACTCCTTTTCCGTAATTTGCAGTTTTCGAATGTGTCACAGACGCCTTGCAGAAAACCTTTTCAGTTTATACTTTCAGAAACATAGACGGTTATTGTTTTATACCATTTTTTCGCTATTCCTATGGAAGACGGATAGGAAATAGCTTTCGTAATAGAAGCAGCGTGCACACTGATCCTCTCTCTTTCCTATACCCAAATCGCCGATGACTCAGCTTGACATACTATCATCACCATTTTCTCCGAATTTCTGAGATGCTCAAAGATTTCCACCGTATGAATCAATAGTAATTGCCTCTTCGCTTACGCTATTTCCGCCCACGAATGGTTCATACAGGAACATTAATTTCTCATATCATTAGAAAGGCCTGCAATTTACTCATCATTTAAATTCCATCGAGAAATTTTATCGGTCAATTAAATCTCTGTCACTAATTACCGAAAACGACGTATTGGGTCCCCTGTAAAGCCAAAATGATTTGTAAAAAAAGAAAAAAATCAGATAAGAAAACATTATTACTTTTTAACTGATGAATGTTTATTGGCATAAAAAAATAGCTCAATTACCCCTTACTTTTCCTGGTCAAACTCATGCTATTTGAGTTTTGACTTTATCTTCATACAGCCCGACGATGACAATGGCCATGCCTAAAACCAGTGACGTCGAGTCCAGATAACAGGGACGTACGCAGAAACTGATACCGAAATCACACCCACTTTCAGAGGAGTTGAATTAGGATACAGTTTTAGAATGAATCAAGGGAGTTTGATCCTGGCACAGCCAAGCTCGTCTTCTTATATTTCTCTAACCTTTGAAGGAAAGTCCATCAAAGTTTATCTCGATCTTAATTTTATATATATATATATATATATATATATATATATATATATATATATTTTTTCCTTTTTCGATCTCCATGCACTTTGATCTTGTTATCAACTATCCTTCTGTTTTTTCAATTTTTTGGTTCTTTTTTCTCCATTCAAGAAGAAAAAGATGCTCTACGTGAGTCTTTTTTTACAAAAAACTACTGTAATCTCCCTGCATCAAACTTCTGATAAATCATACTCATGGACAGTATATCTTCTCGAATGGAGAAAAAAACAATCCCAAAAAAGTAAGTATGGAAGAGAGCCAACACTAACAGGAACTAAGTGAGAAAAATACGTGGAGAAAAAAAAAAACAAAAATGCAAATTTTAGATAAACGCTGACGAAGCTTCCCATTAAACATTATAATAATATCAAAATGATATGAAGGGGCCATTTTGTTGTCAATTTTCATTCATCATTTGATTAGCTACCTACGAGGTGTTTGGTTTCTTCTTTCGTCTTGATTTTAGTTCCTTTTCATCACAATTACACATACAGTCAGAATACAACAATCATCAATATGGTTAAATTTGATCTTTTGCAAGCCATAAGCCTTTTCTAGCCCCGACAGTGGAGCTGCTGACACGATGACATGCTTCCCGGGGCAAAAAAGAAAAAGACTTCGACGGAGGGACAGAGACCTGTCCCCATATCTCCAATCTACGCATTCTATTAGTGACGGTAGAATTACAGTCTGATTAGTTGTGATGAATAGCAAATGAAATTGAGATTGAAGAAGGTACTAATAGAAAATATCCATGGCTGACAAGGGTTGGTCAGTTGAAGAAATTTGAAGGTGATATCTCTATAAATGATTCTATAAGTGAAAAGAAGCAACCAAAATTAAGATGAAATATCTACCAGTAAAATAATCAACACTATATTAGTACTAATGTTACAGGTAACAAATCATCTCAGAAATGTTCCTTTGTTTACACGAGGCTTTTTCTTGATATTTAATTGTTTAGAAGAAATATATTCAGCCTAGAAAGCACTGATTGAGCAGATGCCTCCACCAATCCCATTGTCATTAAAAATTGAATGGAAACGAGTTCACGAAACAAATTTGATACAAGGGAGGTAACGGTAAAACGATCCTGGATCTGCCCCCAAATTTAATCAGTTCTTCTTTAGCTCATAGCTTACCCCTCGACTAAATTCTCTTGAAATTCAATAAGGATATTTATATATATATATATCATATATTTTCCATAGCTCATTACCCTCCTGGTCACAATTGTTCCCCAAACTTTTGGGTATGTTGTGCAGTAAAAGAGAGGAAATAATTCCGGAGAAATCCCCGAAATTGAATCCTTCCTTTCATAGTTTATTGCCCATCTTTTCATACAGCTATATTTTCCTGCATATCATTACTTACCATAACTCAAATGTTCACTTCGATTCGTTGAGAACTTTTGGATATATTGCGCGGAGTTAAAGAGAGGATTAAATTCCTGGTTCACCCTAAAACTTAATCACACTTGTTATGGCTCATTGCCCATCTTTTGACAAGATTATTTGGAGATTGATTTGAAAACTCTCAGAGATATTCTACAGACGGATAGAATTTGGATGCTTCTCTAGCTCATTACCCAACTTTCAGTAAGTCTTTTTAAAATTCATTGAGAACTTTGGGATGTATTGCATGATGCAGACATTTATTCACGATGTTGGGAGAACGGTGCTTGGATCTGCTACAATATTTAATCACTCAGTTCATGTCTGATTGCCTACTTTTCCATAAAATTTTATTGAAATTCATCGAAGACTTGGAGACATCGTATAGTCACCCTTGACTGAACGTCTTTACGTTCACTCGCAGTATTTTGAAAATCAACACCGAGAATGTTTAATCGAATGAGTTTCATGGATAGATACACAGGGGCCTTGAAATCAATGAAATTGGTGAGAAAAGAAGGTTTAGTATAAGTCCATCTAATTCTCTGCCGGTCAGATGGGGTTATCAACCCATACTCCCTCAATCTAAATAAATCAGAAAAACTTCAATGATAATTAAAGACAATTCAGACATATAATAAGATATTACATACTTTTGGGAGGATTTTTCTCTAGACAATGTGGTTGTTCAGAGCACTAACCTTTCACCTAAGTATGACTTCCAACTTTAGAACAAATTTATTCTTTTCTTCATCTTCCCACTCCCTGTACAGGGTTCTATGGGAGACTTGGTATTCATTTATTCCATTTACCTAAGTGTGGACATTTCTTTTAAAGTCATATACTTATCTGGTATGAACAAGCTAACCTCTTGGGCTCATATGTAAAACTTTTTTTTTCATTTTCAACATAGTAAATACTGAGAATAATTGAGAACTGAGGTTTACAAAACGAAATAATCCAAAAATATTGCTGACAAAACAACATTTAAAGTTTATGTTGTAATCAGTACGACATTAAAACAGAATAAAAACAAATAATATATATATATATATATATATATATATATATATATATATATATATATATATATATATATATATATATATATACCGTGAACTAACGCTGTTAAGTGCTCAAACTGACTATCCCATTTCTCAGTCTGTTTTATATAAAGTTGTATTATTATTGTTATTACATTCAAACAGAATAAAACAGACTAAGAAATGAAAGCTTTGGTTCTTCACTGGGTCAGTACACTGCAATGATTTTGTTCACCTCTTCAGTATTATTCAGCCTGATATTTTCACTACTCTTGGCGTGTGGTCAAATATTGAACGGGTATTTATGGATTGAAACAGTGCATCCAAGTCCCCAGGTTGCACGTTGGGGGTTATTGGTTTAATTTTTACCTCTTCCCTCGTTTCTTGTAAATCCCGGATTAGAAATTAAAATCGAAGGATCTGTATCTGTTGTGCCGGCAAGAGAGCTGAAATTAAAACTAGACTATGCTGGCTCTTTCAAAATTTATGTGACTAGATATTTGAAGGATATCTTTTGGTTTTTTTATCCTCTCCCCGTCACTATCTTATCTGAGTGGAATAGCCAACTTTCCCCCTTTTCGTGGTCGTAGGCAATTTGCTCTTTAAAATCAAAATATGGATTTGCTATAATGTTTACATGAATGAATAAATAACTGGAATTTCATTTTTTCAAAATATCATCATCATCATCATCATCATCATCATCATCATCATCATCATCATCATCAGTAGCAGCAACAGCAGCAGCCTTTTAACGCCTGTCGTTGGACATAGACTTTCCCCATGATTTGCCAGACCACTCTATCAAGGGCATCCCTGAGCCAATGCTTTATTAACTTGCCAAGTTCTTCATGGCAGCCTTATTTTCTGCTGGCCACAGTTTCGCGTATGATCTCTTGGGATCCCTCGTTAATAGTCGTGATGTCGAGCAGATGTCTGCTATTCTTACAACTTGAGTACACCCCATTGCAATTTGAGTTGTTTTTTTCAATGGTTTCTATAATGCCTCAAACTCCTGGTATTTCTCTAATACACTGCGCTGTCTTGTGATATCTCCAGGTGATGTTTAACATGCTTCTCGTAGTGATTTGCAAATTCTACTTATCACCAAATGAATCTTTGTTGGATGCTCTGTTGCTTTTGCCTTGTGCCAGACTATTCTAAGATTATTAAATATTTGGATGTTTCTCAGAGTATGCTTCGTTGATGGGAATTTGTGCGAGATTCATCTGAGCATACCTCTAGTTAAACACTGATTACTTTTTATGAAGATTCTAATTTTTGCTCTTGTTGTTCCGGTTACAATAGGAAAGCAAAATCGACTCCGGACTTTGTACTGGTCGCAGATAACAGTCACGGTTATATTTGCTATGTTTCGAGATTGTAATCAAATTTGTTTGGGCCAGTCATCTATAATTCGTCTCAAGTTCAGCCATTTTAAAGTGGAATTCAGCGTACAAGTGAAAGGAAGTTGAATTCGTTACTCTCAGATTGTGCCTAGCTGAGCCGAGCTGAGCTGAATACAAGTATCGTTCACGTCAGTCGTTAACTTCGAGCACTGATGTTAATTGAAAGACGAATCGATCAATGAAAGTCAGAGATCATCTCCTGCCGCCACAGTCGGTTCGATACCATATTTGCATCGTCTCACAAGGGTAAATCCTTTCATTAATTACTTTGTGGAAATATGCAGTGTACTGTTTACTTTAGATCACACCAGAGACGTTCTTCATCAGCCAAAATTTTAGTTCGATGTATTTTGAGGAATTCATTTACATAATTTCTCCGATCTTCGTACTTTCTTTCGGGAAAGAAGTACATCCTAATTTCATATAATTCCAAATAGTCCCTGTATATCTTGATATAATTTTGGATAATTCATGTACATTTTTATATATATTTCATATGATTTCGGATAATTCACGTATAACTTCATTGTTTAGTTATATGTAATTCTACATCTCTCTCTCTCTCTCTCTCTATCTATCTATCTATCTATCCATCTCTCTCTCTCTCTCTCTCTCTCTCTCTATATATATATATATATATATATATGTAAATGTTGATGCCTATTTAAATATCAGATGAACTGAATTGAAGCAAAGAAGTATTTTAGAAATTCAGGTTCGTACTATGAAAGCAAGTGCAGTCTACCTGCTGATGGTCAGGCGTTCCAGCTGCTGACCTACAAATACATATACGAACAAGAAATGAATTCGAAAATAGAGCTTTATCTGCAGTATCATTACAAGTCATTTTCAACAATATTCTTATGATTATTTTTTCATTACTCTTTTTTTCAATCAATCAATATTGAAAAAATTATATGTATTGTCAGAAAAATGTTTATTTCTTTAAAAAATTGCAAAAACCCACCAATGGAACAGAGTCAAACCATGACCAGGATTTGAACTATTGTTATTAGGGCAAGTGCATTCATGAGGTTCTAACCTCTAAAAAAGTGATTCTCAAAGTTCGTTTTAGCACCTCGTTGGTGATACTGAAAGACTCGAAGTAGCACTAGAAGGGAAGAGACTGTAAGGGTCGTTTCCGGTCAGAGGGAATGTAAGGGGGTCCCTGGATGACAAGGGGGTGAAAAGAAGGCATGGGTAGGCGTAAGTTGATGATTGGGGACATTGGCAGACATAGGACGGGGGGAGGCAACAGGCAAAGAATACAAATGTTATTTCTGATTTATAATCTTTGACCAACTATACCGGGGTTGGAGATGATAGAATATATTCATCAAAAGGGTGTGGGGTGATAGTCCGAGCGAGTGTGGGAAACACTGCTCTGGACGGTTAAATGTTACTGTGAAACACGATTGATTTATTTCGTCTTAAAGAATACTTGAAGTTCATTCAGAAAACTCGCAGAATTTATGTTGTTTGGATATGAAGCTTCGTTGTAGGGGAGGAAAATTTCCTTGTTCCACTCCAAAATGAATTATCTCTTCTGTGGTACATTGCCCAAAACCTCCACAGATCTTCATTCAAATTCTTTGAGAACCTTTGGAGATATATTATGGACAAGCAGTAAGACACGTGTGAATACAAATACCTCTTCCAACTTCGAGGCTGGAGATGAATAAAACATATTTATCCATTCCCGAGAGACATTAAAAAATGAATAATCCTCGCTGATACCAATGTGAAAAAAGCTGTTTGTCTACCTCCGTATTTACATCTGTATAAGCAAGGATTATTAAAAAATAATTTGCGTAGGAAAAAACATTCTAATTCCCGATTGAGCCTGAAAGTCAGACTATAGACAAGCAAGGTCAATCTGTAGTGCCTTTTAAAGCTTTATTTCTTCTAAAAGCTCATTCCTTCCAAAGCTCCCATGATTTAAATCCTTCCTTTTGGAAACACCTTCCTTTAAAAGCCCCTTTATCTAAAATCTTATTCATGTATTTTAGTCAGTGATTTACAGCTTAACATCTAGCCCTAAGAGAGCTAAATCGTCAAATTTTGTTCTGATATGTAATTGAGTGAGTGAGTGAGTGAGTCAGTGTGTGACGTCAATCGGTGGTTGAAGTGCTTGCGAATCAAAAAAAAAAAAGAGGAAAGTGAATTGTAGTCAAAATTAATCCATACATATGATAACTGTGATGATTCCATATTGATATATTGAGAGAGAGAGAGAGAGAGAGAGAGAGAGAGAGAGAGAGAGAGAGATAGAGAGAGAGAGAAAAATCTAATTTTATGAGGGCAGGGGACCTCAGCCCAACATTTGAGGGTCAATGTTTTGCTTACTTCTCATGTTTCGGCTCCACAGGTGACTATTGAGAGGGTGTGTTGACTGTATATCCCTTTTTTAGGACTAGTGGTATTTTCTTATTCTTGAAAATTGACCTAGCTCAATCAAAAGGTTGCCATTCTAAAGTGATTCTCTGCCTGATTTCTCCTTCTGGGGATTTCGTAGAGATTCGTTATCCCAGGTAGATGTAGGGCACTGATTTCTCCTGTTCGGTGTTATCCATTCTAATTGTGGTGTCCTTGCACCCTTTACATGTTTGTTATATATGATTTTTTAAAAAAAATCCTTTTGAGAACTCCTATATTGTTTTCTTAATTTAGTCTTTCTAGCATTTTTGGAGGTCATGAAAGCTCTCGGCGAAAGCGAAGACATTTTCTGCAAATCTGAGGTTGTCTAAGTATTCGCATCTGCTATTCAGCTACTTCTTCTTTTAATGAATTTACCGAAAGGAGATCGGTGATTCTCTAGGTGATTGCTTTGGTAAAAAATTTTGTTGATACAGCTGAGTAGGCTTATTGGCCTGAAGTCGTTGAGAACATCGGGTTTTCTTTTTTTTCTTTAGATATTATCATATTATGATTGCGGTGCTCCAACATACTGAGACTTTGTTTGGGACATAAGTTGAATTGGATGGTTAGTTCACTAGTTTACTGTGTTTTCTGTTTCTCAATGAGGTCCCAGGCGGCAAATACATCACCTCCACCCAGAGTAGGTGGTGTGGTTGTGCGTTCTGAGATCGCTTACCCAACAAAGACGGATTGTATATTTATGGTCGTACTCCATTTCAAAATGCAACTACCAAACGAAGTAAAATAACTCAGCTGACCCTTCAAGTTTGAGCTGGAAAGCAGATATTAACTTCTCATCGAACTAGAAGAAAATGAACACAAAACAACGAACAGGATATACTAGTAACGATGAATTAGTTTAAAGAGTTTCCAAGAACATACCCTTTGGTAGGTGAAACAAACTATCAACCCAACAAAACAGGAAAGGCCCCGGGACCAAAGAACATTCACCATCAACTTACTCAAATTAGCGTGGTAAAGTCATCCCTACGAAACTAGCCATTTTGTCCAATTTATGCTTAAAATAGAATAAAATCTGAAAATATTGAAACACTGCTACTATATATGGAGGGGGACCCGAGAAATCTAAGCAACTAGTCAACAACAGACCTTTATCAAAGTGATCAATAACCTAATCACCAAAACGCTAGATAGGAATTAACCACGGAACAGACTGGCTTCAGAAAAAGCAAGTGTACCAATCGCCCTCTCCATTCAGTCAATCATCAAAATAAACAAGCATGAGAATATAAAATGTCACTAGCTGTAGCGTTGGTTGACTTCAAGAAAATTTTTGACTAAAAAAATCCCTCAGGTTATTGATGGTATCATACAACAAATTGTTGACCCTGTAGATGTCAAAGTCTTGCAGCATACTCATCGATACAATAATTCCTTCATCAGGCTCCATGAAAACCCCGAGCCCTTTCAGCTTTAAAAGGAGTTAGACGATGTGATATCAACTCACTCAAATTCTTTTTTGTCTGCCTCTAAGTGATCTTCCGATACCCAGCTTTGCTGAACACATTGTCATTTTCCCTGAAAACTTTTATGATCTCCAAATAATGCTATACAAGCTGATTCAAATAAGCAAAGACGTGGGTCTTCACATGAACTTTAAACAAATGTCATGCACGAAAAACACGTAAACGTAAACGACAAACACACAACAATCAGAATCGAAAATCAGGACTGGAGAAGTTAGACCACAGCATTTATGGAAACGAATCTTTATGAAACCCTCCAAAAGATTACAGTAATCAAGCAAAGAATCACTGTAAGTTGGCAAACTTTCTTTTGAACAAACTCGGTTGTTAAAAACAAGAAATTAATCCCTAAAAGGAGGGATATGTAACCGATACATCTTCCCAATAGTCACCTATGAAGCTGAAACATGGAACCTAGCCAAAAGGTTGCCCCTAAAACTGGGAACTTTGCTGAGTAAACAAAAAAGAGTCTTGTGTAACATCTCATAGAAACATCTTAAGAGAGCACAGCCCATGAGAGAATAATATGAGCCAATGATATCATAGAAACAATTAAAAGATCAAATGGCAATGGGTTGGCTATGTGGCAGTGATTTCTGACAATTGCTGGACAACACCACTCATAGTGTGGATCCCAAGAGATCTTAAGCAGGAAATGCAATGATGAACCAGTTTCAATTGATCAGAATCAATCGATTCTATTTTTGATATTCTATCTAATTACGTAACTATCCTTCAAGAAAATACCTTTTCATCTCTTTCCCCCAAGATGAATATAAAGTATTAATTTTCAATTAACTCCTCTTTTTACTTCTTTAGATGCCATTATATTTTTTCGATAACTCTCAAACGTTCTCGAAACTATTTTTCCTAAAGTGTTACAAAAACAAAATTGACACACAAGTGATATAACAGAATAAAAGAAAAGGAATTCTGAAAGAAAATATCACATTCTAATATATTCGTCATCTTTTGTAACATTTAGGGAATAAACTAATCGAAAAAAAATAAGAAAGAAAAACCCCTCTCATGCTTTCATATTTACAAAGCAAGTAACCCATAATAACCTATAGTGGCTTCCATACATTGATAAGCACAAAACAATTGTATTATAAACATCACTCCTTGAATTCCAAGGCGCAAATATTAGAAGGCATCTCATATCGAATAATATCTATGAGCAAAAAAGAATTGTATAATCATTCCTTGAACAAAAGTGAATTGACAATATCAAAAGTATCAAGATTTTATACCAGAAACATAATTTCTCGACGGCATACGACATCACGACGAAATACAGAGTCATAAATGCTTCCTCAGCGGGACCTGGACTTGCCTGTTTTCTGATTATTATCCTAATCAACCAACTTTTTCAAAATGTTATCAATTCAAATCAGGACTATATCAATAGACCTCGATCATCTTTTTCTTTTTAGAAATACTTTTGCTGATGAACAATAACATGATAAAAACTTGCAAATAACGAGTTTAAATACAGGTGTTGTATAAATTCACATAGAAAATATTTTCAAAAAAGAAAGAAAAGGATGTTGTCGCGTTTTTCTGTATTTTTTTTGTTTGTTTTCTTTTCTAAACGGCACTTTTGCCCTCAAACAAATGTTTTCTTCTTTGCAGTGCAGTTTTTTGTCAAAATACCTCTTTCAGAGTAACAATTTTAAAAAAATGGGCATGGATATATTTTTATCCATTATATATATTTATCATTGAAAATAATCTTATCATTATTATAATCACTGTTTATCATTAGCACTACTGCTTTTATTACAAATGACATTGTCATCATATATATATATATATATATATATATATATATATATATATATATATATATATTGTATATATATATATATATATATATATATATATATATACATATATATATGTGTGTGTGTGTGTGTGTGTATTTTTTTTGGATGTAATCGATATTTTTATAATTTTTCTTTCGTGTACATATGAGTGTCGTGTGCTTCTTCATCTCGTATATAAGTGATGTTCTTCCTATAAACATTCATAACGAATCAATGCATAATCAATACGTATAAAAAATAGTTGATTCTTGGTAAATAGTGGAAAACAATTCTTGTTAGTCAATCATTATCGTGTACTGCTATTTCGGTAATAGCAGCAAAACTCTAGATTCAACTTTGTTTTCGAATCTAAACAACTTTACCCAGTCATATATTTGGAACCAAGCGTACTTGAAATCTGATGACAAGTCAGACAATAAGAGAAAACGGCAGTGTCAAATGCAATTGATATGATAGTATAGAATGTATTTTGTTTCACCAAACAAACAATAGATTTATTTTTGCATATCTATTTCTATAAAAAGTGTTTTATTATTTTTCTCTATAAACATTGAATTTCCGCTCTAAAAAATATAACTTTTATATAACAACAATATATATATATATATATATATATATATATATATATATATATATATTTCTCTTTTCGGTGAAAATAATCGTGCTACTAAAGATGTCATTAAAACAATACGATGTTATCTATAAGCACAAATAAACTCCAATTTTCATGAATATTTCCGTTATTTAGTGGTTCAACGCGTTCGGCTCCTAACCAATAGATTTCACATCCACCCAGAACTGAAACTTTTCCTTTTCTTGCAGATTATGCATATTAGGCAATTATGTAGAGTGGGCTTTTTCTTTCTTGCTCGCTTTCGATGCAAATGGTGGATTGACCATTTGGTTGAGTAAGCTTTCTCCGTCTCTCTTCTGCCTTGCTGCTTGAGGCTAACGGTGTATTAGCCTTTAGGCTGTATAGAAATTTTCCCCCTCTCTGTCTCTCAACTTTATTTTCGATTGTAACAACAATGATGCATGACAGATGACAATGAATAGACCAAAAGCCAGAGACACCTTGCAAGAATAACAGAGACACAATAATATACAGAGGAACTGATGACGAATTCACTCACACTTCTGAAGACAGGATGTTTGCAAATATCATCTGCAGGAGCTACTGAGAAAAGAATTGTAATAGGACACATAAGTTCAGAAAAATTCTGTGTGGAGAAATTAATTGGCTTGTTTACTTTTAAGACTTTTATAGAGCGAAAGAATTTGACCTGTAGCTCAACCAGCCTTGTCCCAAGCGTTCTTGTACATTTGACACTTTCTTTTGTAACACAAGTGATTATGCAATATGATGCTACTGAAATGCAATAATCAAAGATCACTTACATATATATTTGAACGTTTTTCAACTTATTACTCCAAGGGCTCTCTGCTCGAGGGTAAATTACGTAATCATTCTTGAATCTTTTTCGTTTACACAGGCTTTTCTTTTTGCTTATGATTGATCGGTGTTTTGAAGATCAAAGATAGGGTATTTTGATCCACATGGAATTGAAATTAAATACCCAGGAAGAAAAAAAAAGATCCATATTGCATAGTGCCAAATCCAATACAAAATCAGATTAACATAGAAAATAATCTCTCAAAAAAACTCGAACTTTTTGAAATCGCATAATCACAAATAGTATAAAAAAATAATCCAGCAGGACACAACGTTTATTCCTTTCTTCACAATATCGGAAAAGGTTATCTGGAGTACATGCTATAAACAAAAAGTCAGTGTGAAGTTCATCTCCTTCTGTGGACAACCTTCATCCTTGTTCGAGCCATAAAAAATTGTTCATGACATGGGCAATTCTATGCCCTTGTCTGTATGGAGCATTTTTTCTTCAATTTCCGATTTATTCTAAATATTTGTCCACCCAACAAAAGGTCTTATGTGAGAGATGTAAATGTAATACTTACCCTTCTGAAAGATTTTTCTTTTTCTTTTATTTACATATGTTCTTGATGTTGGATGTGATGTTATCTGTTGTTGTTGTTGTTGTTGTTGTTGTTGTTGTTGTTGTTGTTGTTGTTGTTGTTGTTGTTGTTGTTGTTGTTGTTGTTGTTGTTGTTGTTGTTGTTGTTGTTGTTGTTGTTGTTGTTGTTGGTTACCTCTGGTCCTATTTAAATATGAAGGTCAATGAGGACTGTTCAATTGAATATTCCCTTTTTATTCTCAAATATTAAAAAAACACTTTTAAAAAAAATACTTTTTTAGTGAGTATATGTGAATCATACTAATATATTTGTTCAAAAACACGTTACTTCCTCGTTGGTATGAATGTAGGTGTAATTAAAAAAGGAAGATAGAAACATCCTAAGTGGATTTATTATGATAAGATGGAGCATGGAACCCCCACAGATAGCTAACCAGTCACAACCACCTAATTAAGAAGAAATTAGGAGAATGAAAATGAAAAAGGGTTGATAAAAATGGATGATGTATAAGGTTTCTAACAGTGAAAGTAAGAAAGATAAATAGTAAGTTTAGCAGTGCGGAAAACGAAAGAAAGCAGAAGGAGAATAAAAGAAAAAGAAAGGTAAATGATCATTTAGATCTGGTGTCAGGTAAAATAACAGGGTAAGTTAATTTAGTAAAAGAGATAGCGATAGAAAAAAGACCCTCTCCTATAAGTTAGGGGACCAAAGGTTGGTCACCAGAAAGACTAGTAGGGTAGAGCGACTGATACTTGGGTGGCCACGGACCAGGGTCTTGACCTATGCCAGTTGAATGACTGATTAACCTCTCCCTTTCTCTATCTCTGTCTGACTGTCTGTCTCTCTCTGTTTTGTTTGAGGATTTTTTTGATCTTTAAGTGAAGTCTATCGATGTATTTCTGGTCGGCCGAAGTTTTTTAAAAAGTATCAATTTTGAATCCCGACGGGAGTCTAACGTCTCTTGTTCTTTCCCTAGCTGCAACTGCTTTGTGCACACATGAAATGATAAAACCCCCACGGTACAGCCGTTTGTGATCGTTGTTCTACTTATTCTTCTCATCATTTGGCCGTGATTTCGTGGTTGATGTTTTCCTTCCATCTTGGTCCCCGCATTTTTTATTTTTATTTTTTTTGGTAACTCAGTTCCATGAGGACGTGTTCAGGCTGCAACATCCCCACTCACGAGCACCGGAAATTAAATATGAAACGGTTTCATCTTTGCTTCACTTTTCTTTCGTTTGCCTGCCTATGTCACAACCGCTGCTGCTGCTGCTGCTGCTGCTGATGATGATGATGATAATGGAAATATAGAATAAGCACGGACGATTTTCTTTCTGATTTTATAATCATATTTATGTCAGGTTGTGCTCGAAGACCACGAGAGATTTAGGAGAATGATAAGCAAATTCCGTTTTATGAGGACACGAGGCCCTCGCCCCACATGCTGGGTCTCACTAAGTTTGCTTCTGATTTCCGTCCATTGAACATGACGAACGACCTGGCCTACGACAGTATCATCAATGAAAACTAATCACACACGCTATCCACAGGATGCTATATCAAGTAACACCTGTTCCAGAATGAAATGTGACCTTTGTTCATTTATCATAGAAAACATATATCAAAACAGTTTTTATATTTTCAAAAATTGCTAACCAATTAGAAATTAAATCTCTTTCTGCTCTATCTATCTCTCTATCTATCTATGTATTATTCAACAACCTCCCTCTCGGGGTTAAGAGGTACTCTGGATCATTATTAGGAAAGTGCAGATTTCTCCTGTCACGCTAATGTCATAGAAAAATAGAATTCTGTTCATGCAACTGACGCGTGTTTGTCCTCTTACTGTACAATAGAATTTCATGTTCTGATGACTAAATGATAAATGTCACTTGAGTGACATCAGATAAGAGAGGAGATAGGGCTTCGTAGATAAAGCATTTGCTATGTTGATTTGTCAGATTTTCCCAAGAGATAGGTATCGTTGGTACGGATGCAGAGATGTGAAAGTTATCATACTTAATGCATACGTAATAAATTTTGAAATGATGGAACATTGATAAGTGAAAACACTGTGTTCTTATTTTCATTAGTTTCCGAGTTATCAAACTTTTTTCAATAACATATTCGGAAAAAAACCCACTGCACTCCTTATATACCGAATAATTCTTAAGATAATGGGTTATCGAGGGGTGAAAACCCCATGTTTCTATTTTCATTACCATCCAATTTATTAGTTTTCAAAGGGTGGGGCGAACAGACCATTCCAGGTGTAGCCGTTTGAAAAAAATAAATGAATTGTCTGAACACATATTATATAATAGTGGAAGCTGCATGCTTCTAACTTAGATATTTCTTGATATATCAGACATTTCTGCGGCCAATACATTTGATAAGAGCAATTAGTGAAAATAAAAGAAAAACCCAGCTAAACTCGAGAAGAGAGCTATACAAGTCAAAGACAAATAATGGTTGATAAATATCTCTGAATTTTTGAGATTAGATATTATTATTATTTCAATTAATATTCTGACCATCCTCATCTTGGTTGTTTTTCATACAACGTTTCGGCCGTTGTACTTTACGGCCTTCATCAGGTATCATCTGGTAGGTGTGGGGAAGTTACATATAATAAAAGGTTTAAAACGCTATTACTAATGATACTACCAGTGTACAAGAAGTTGTGAAGAAATACTAGACCAAACTAACAGCGGTTGATTATACCACATATCTGTATAGATAAGACAGACATGTTTGACAACGTTTGTTTGTGGAAAAGTGTGTATGATTGTCTGCGTTGCACGATAGAAAACCCCCTAAAAATGCTCGCAGTGAAAATAAATCTAGTATGCATACACAGTGGACCCAGGGGATGGTTTTATAGTGAAATGCTTTGAGGAAAAAGTATAGCTTTTAGAGGGGTTCCTATTTAAAATTCAAGTATAATGCTAACATTAAAGCGTGCCTTCCGTCCTGTATAAATTTACATATCTCATTTCATATGTTTATATATAATTTTTAATGGAAATAAATGAATTATTTCCTTTTTCAGGGGCGAAAAGAGGAGGGAGATCTCTTCCATCTTTGAGGAGTCAAACGTGAAGAAAGCCTTTCCCCCTTGTGGTGTCAGAAGTGAAGGAATACTTCGACCCTTTGTAAGGAATTAAAAATAAAGAGAGACTTTTCACTTTCGAGAGGTCAAGAGTTAAAAGAGACTCAATTAACCTATCAGGGATGAAAAAATAAATGGTATACTTTTCCCCACTTTAAAGAGTCAAAAGTGAAAGGAAACTTTCCCCCTTTAAGGATCTTCACCGGAGGAGTCAATAGTAAAGGCAAACGTTTCCCCTTTTAAAGGTCCCAATAATGAAGCAAACCTCTTCCCTCCTTTGAAGGGTGAGAGGTGAAGGTAAACTTTTATTCCTCTTTTAAGGGGTAATAATTTTAGAGGAACTTTTTCCTTTTTAAAGGGTAAAAAGTGAAAGGATACTTTTTCTCACAAGTCTGAAAGCTTCCACCCTTTTCTTTTTATCCATCAAATATTCACCCTTTATTGTTTGGTACTTCAGTTGGTAATGAATAAAATTCAAGTTGCTAAAATTTCAGGCAAATAAAACTTAAATATTGCTGAAACAATTGTAACCTTTTTAACAGAACCTGTTTTCACACGAAGTATTTTTTTGCTCCAATCGATACACCTATCGTGCTAAAGCTAGTTCATTGAAATTAGAGTCGTGACTGTCCTGAAACCGTTTCTGCAGGCAACTCCTTTTATCTTCAGCTCTGTTGTTTGAACCTCTTTCCTTTGGAAACCTTCAGCGAAGTTGACAAGTGGAAGTAGAACTCGGGCTCAACACTTCCTCCATACTAAGCGCATAGGCGTATCAGCTCAAGCCTGGAGCTGCTGAGATCGTCTGATAAGATGAAAAGAGCCACATATCTAGTTTGAAGATTTAATTCTTATTTTCTTTCATTTTTTTTTTTTACCGATATAGTTTATAGATCGGGTACAGACGTTCAAGCTGCTATCTTTGATACGTACTTTCTAAAATGAAATATATAGTTCAAATGGTTGAGAACTAAGAGTCATTAAAAAGAATTAGTTTTGAAATGCCTTTTCCCGTCTGGAATCGGAAGTGCCCGAGTGGTTAACAGCGCGGATTGAAAGATACCCCAGCTAAAACACTTCAGGTTCGTATGACACTAACACTCTTGGGAAGGGCATGTGTTCATCCTTTCTGTATTGCTAACACGTCACTGTAGGGACAGGATAAGACACATAATTCCTTCCCAATGACTTGCACTCACTTGGAAAAGACCATATCCAATAAGAACACTTATCAAAAGGAGGTGTTATCTTAAGTTCCAAATAAGTGTAAATGTAATAATTTGTATGGGCAAATAATTCACGTTAGAGATTTATAAGATGTTTCTGATTATCGACCTGTAATCTTTTAATGCTCTTAAAAATGCTTTGTAAGGATAAAATGATTTGCAAGCAAGGAGCCGAACTTGAGGTGCTTACCTTGGAGTGATAGTTAGTATGCTTGTCCGGCTAGTTTGCAATCACTATAACTAACATGGTTGCCTTCCATTTCATTATGTCAGCCAACAAAACAGTGGACGTGAGCACAGGGGCATGTATTTCAACACTGACAGGAAAGATGTGGCCTTGCACAGCTATCAACCAAACAAATAAAGAGCGTCTCAAGCAGCTTATTTGTGCGAATCGGCAATGAACACAGCTGAAGGTAGAAACGTTTAGATATCGGAAATGTTGTGCCTGGTGGGTTCCACGTATGCCTACAGCCAAGAAAGACTGTCGATTGCAAGTCTGTCAGGACCAGCTGAACCACTACAAGGATAAAGATGACATTTTATTGGACCATATTATCACTGGTGACAAGACGCGGTGTCAACAATATGAGTCGGAACCAAATCGACCGTCCATGAAAATACAAAGTCTCAATAATGGAAGAAGGTCAAGACGCTGTCACTAACGTGCTAGGTTATGTGCTCTGTTTTTTTGGATTTGATACTCCTAGAATATCCCAGAACCCGACTGGCCCTTAACTGACCCTTACATCGTGACGCTGACAAAGAAGGAGCCCGAGAAAAAGACAACCAATGCAATACGATAACACCAGATCCCACACTAGTTGTAAGACCATGAAAAGAGAATGGATGCTCAAAATATGGAGAGAAAATGAGTGCTGCATTGATCCACTGAAACAAGTCTTAAAAAATAAATGCCTACCGGAGAGATAACTACAGGAAATCCACGATAAAATACAAAAAAAGATCGTGGCTTATCTGAAAATGAATTCCCCAAGACGACCGTCAAAACGAATGACGAAAGCCTTAGGATCTTCAAGATCAGCGAACCAGTGGTGAGTTTCATTGCAAACTGAAAAGCTAGAAAGAATTGTTTTACCAGAGAAAACTTGGTAGAGGTAAGTATGAAAAGAGGGATTTTTCAGGGAGACTGTCTTATTTACTGTAAGCATGATACCATCACAGAGAATCATGGAAAACAGCTAGGGATATTCATTCTTCAAAACAAGGGAAAAGTCAACCACTTCATGTAAATGGATGACAAAATCTATTTGCAAAGAACAGTGAATAGCTCGAAACCTTCGTTTAACTTAGTGAAAGAATACAGCGTCGATATTGGGATGGAGTTTCGAATAGAGAAATACACACTGATAGTAGTGCACAAAGGAAGGCTCACAGCAGCAGAAGGGATACAATCACAGGACGACAATAAAATCAGATCATTGACCTTATAGGACCGATATAAATATGTGGGAGTTTACACAACTCAACGGGAAGAAATGAAAGAGAAAATAAACAAAATAAATTCCTTGGAGATTAAGAAAAATATCAGAGACCAAAATGAATAGTAGACATCAGATAAGAGTATTGACATATAGACAGTATTTGATAGTAAGATACAAAGGTCTATTTCTTGGATGGACAAAAGAAGAACTCCAATCAATGTACTGGCGAATGAGAAAGCACATGATAACACAAAAAGGCTTTACAATCTAGAGATGACAGAGATAAAGAGTACGTGAAGAGAAAAGAAGACGGTAGAGGAATCATCAACATAAAACACTGTATCCAAAAGGCCAAAATAGGATTAAGAAAGTATGTGCTAAGAAATAGTGAAGCCATTATAGAAAGCACCCAGAGCAATACAACGAACAACCAAAAAGTCGCAAGCAAGAGATCAGCCTAGCAAACAAGAGAAGAAAAATACAGAAAAAAAAAAAACTATTTGGGAGGGAATTCAAAAGACGGACCCAAAATGTTTCATACCAGAGATCATGGACATGGCTACGCCCTAAAATAAATGCATCAGAACAAATATGTCAACGCAGAAACTGATAAAAACAAAACAAAAAACAAATGCAGCCTATGTGGAAAAGGGGGAGCTAGTTGACTACATAACCAGTGAATATTTTCAACTATCCCAGAAAGAAACAGAGAGAGATGGAGAAGGAGAAAGAGAGAGAGAAAGAGAGAGTACAAAAACAAACACGACGGGTTAACAACAGTGATGCACAGGGAACTGAGCAAAAGCCTGGGATTTGACTTAAACAGTAGACAAGAGGTATCAGCATGAAGCAAACACAGACCTAGAAAAATAGAAGCCACAGATTACTACTGGATTTTGACGATTAAATTGACGTCACTCCGAGCGAAAAGACGATATCTGGTAGTTGTGGAAGGGAAGGGGAACTTACCTTTAATAAACATTGTCGTGCCTGTGGATCACAGAGAGTGAAAAGCTAAGGAAAGACCAGGACCTGTCAAGGGAACTGAAGAAATTGTTAAAGCCAGAATAGTGCCAGTAAGAGTAGGTATCCTCAGAACCGTACCGAAGTCATTGAAAACGAGATTTTTTGAACCAGGGATAAGGTGGAGGATTGAGACTACAACACTACTGGGGGCTGCACGAATATTGGGGAGAGTACAGGAAATATTAAATCTATGGCCCCACCTTTCAGCAATTTTCTAACCGCTGAGGAACAGTCAGGGTGGAAATGATACAAACCATTACACTGCTGTAATAGGTGAGGACGCTAGGAGAGGAGATTAGGAGACGTGAGGAGACTTACTGTCACCCAGCTTTCAGTGATGACCACCAGACAACTGGTGTGAAAATTATTATCACTAATAATTATAATAATAATGGTAATAATAATAATAATAACGATGATAATGGTAATAATAATAATGATGATAATAATAATAATAATAATAATAATAATAATAATAATAATAATAATAATAATAATAATAATAATAAGAAGAAGAAGAAGAAGAAGAAGAAGAAGAAGTCAGGGTAGTACCAGTAATAATAGATGCACTCCGAACTGTCCCAAAACAGTAAGGGTGAGATTGGAGGAGCTTGGGATAAAAGAAAAGATTGAGACTGTACACACCATAGCACTGCTAGGAACTGCACGAATACTGAGGCAAGTGTTAGAAATATAAGATATATTAACGTAACGGTTAGCTGTGGCCTAACAAAGGAGGAGGGAGAAAAAACACCCAAATGGTAGTCGAGGAAGGAACCACAGCAATGGTGGGATCGATGAGGGAGAGATGAGATGTAGACTGAAGACCTCAAGAGACTTAGTGTTACTCAGCCTTCAGCGATGACCACCGGGCAACTGTTGTGAAACTGTAAACCACATTATTACCTTGGACAATGAGAGTGTGAAGAGGAGGGCTGGAGACTTGAGGAGACTTGCTGTCACTTGACTTCCTGGAGAAACCACAATGCAACTAGTCAGAGATAGATAATAATGATAATAATATTTATTCAAAGTGCTTTTTTTTTCTGAGATCTCCATTTTCAAGTTCGGACAGGACAAAAGTGCTTGAAAACCAACTAATCATTGCAGTAAAAAAAATGTAATGTCCGTTAAATAATGGATGGGGGAGAATTAAATCTGTCAAAAGAGCCACTTACATAAGATGATTTATCTACTGAGTTCATATAATTATGAGAATCTCGAAACAAGAATATGTTTCAATTTCTTATCTAATGACCCTGTTGTAGATATCACGAGGTATCTGATTCCAGAGTGTGGGTGCTACATGGCTAAAACTACTTTCCGTTCACAAAGAAAAGTTGTAAGGTCAAGTCACCGAAATCTCGGATGTCAGTCAATTTCGTAGGAGCTCAGATTGAGCTCATGTTGCGTGTTGTAATTAGAATTTTGAATACAACTCAACCTTCGCACTTAAGCCAATGCAGACTGATAATGCCAATCCTAGTAGATTCATATTTCCTTCGTTTAAAAATCAATTTTTTGGTAATTTGTTGATTAGTGATCCATTCAAGCGAAAGAAAAAGTGAATTACGGCAGTTTAATGGTCTTACCATAATAAAGTGAACTTACTGCTCAGTTCAATTGTTGAAAAGTAAGTTTCCAATATTGCAGACATATTGAGATAACTTATAACAGTGGGAGACAATATTATTAACATGCATTTCCGAGTGAAGACATTTGTCATGAATACCCTGCTTATAATTGGCACGAGCCGCATGCTGTTAAATAAAAAAACGAAAGACGTGATGGAATTCATACAAAATGGAGTCAAAAGTAAGGGGAGATAATTCATACTACCTGCAGTTTTGTCTGGCAGAAAGTAAAGGCTCGGTTGAGCATTATACTTCCATTGTAAATTGAACACGCTTCACTCTACATCGTAAGACCTTAAAATCTTTTATAAGAAAAGTTAACAAGTTTCCAGCTAGTTTTAATGTATGCATCAATTGAAAGAACCTAAAATTAAAAACAAAAAATATCCCCCAAAATAATACGTAATGCAGTTGATATAGGAAATTACCTGAACTTATAAATGAAATAATGATATATCTTATAAATATACGCTGAATGAATGAGAGATAAACACTTGTCGAATACACATATGAAGTGTATGCAAGTCTCTGTACTATTCATTTTCGCCAAAAAGCATTACAATTAAGTTCTCCCACTGAAAAACCAAGTACGTCACGTGCGTTCAATATCAGTGAACATTGGTGGATTAGAATAGAATATATAGATTTAAAAACATACAAACTTGGATTTCAATATCCCAACAGAATAAAATTCAGCACAAAAAGTGAATAGAATATCATTGAATATGATTTCTAAATTAATAGAAAATGGAAATACGTGGAAACCAACGAAACGTGTATCTTATTTTAGGCTAATTTAAAACAGAATCTGTTATTTTTTCAAAAATCTCCTGCTACTTAATGGATTATTTTCCTGGCAACCCTGAAAATAGGAAACATCATATACTCAGTTTTAGTGACAATATCCATACTGGTATATATATATATATATATATATATATATATATATATATATATATATATATATATATATATATATATATATATATATGTATACATATATATATATATATATGTATACATATATATATATATATATATATATATACATACATATATATATATATATATTTATATATGTTTGTATGTGTGTGAGTGTGTGCTCAATTATTTATTTATACCCTCAGTTTTAGTGACAATATCGGCACTTGTACATCTATTTATGGTTGTGTGTGTGTTTATTTATTTAGTTATATATAAGTGTGTGTGTTTGTGTGTGTATATGTGTGTGTTATCAAGAGATGGATATGGGATTCTACAGAATGATTGTAGGTTGCATGATAGTATATTGACACTCTTATTTGAAATGATCTCCTGTTATTACACGATGAATGCATCATCTGGACTGAACAACGTAAATGAAATGAAAAAAATTGAAGATTATGCTGCAGCAGAAAACGAACGTACCTTCCACTAACTACTTATTCTATTGGAAATAAAACTTGAGTTTGAATCCAATTCCTCTTTTCTCATATTTTCTTGTTTGTCCCTATAACCAATGGGTACACAATTGTTCAATTGTAAGTCCACTGGCATTTATTAGATGATATGTATTCATTGTATCTATTATAATATATAAACACAACATATATTTATTCTTCCTATTTTTAAAGTAAGGGGAATTTTATGGATGCTGAATACACGAACACAGGCTATTATGCACACATTGACTATTGAATGAGTACTTGCCAAATACACATTTTGAGGTGCAAGAAAAAAGTAACAGAAATAAGACGAAAGTAAGACAAACAATAAAAAAATATAACAAATAAGGATGATAGCATGTTATCAGATGTAAATAAACTGAATATCAATGAATATTGAAGAAAATTTGTAATAATAATTAGCAATGTTTCATGTGAGAAATACATAGTTCTTGGTATAATCAATCAACTGTAATGCAGTCAAAGAGAGACTATTTGAGAATTGATAAGATGCTCCCTCTGAAATATACATCCGTAGAATAATGCAGGCATGAATGGGCTAGAGAAACTGTGTATAATGGAAACAATTCAATGTTTATTATTTTATGCAATTTGAAAGCGGACATCAATTATCAATTGTCAGAACAGGAAACCTTAATTAAATCGTAAAAGAAAGCCTTGGGAAAAATCCGATTTACATTAATCTGTGACAAACGCCTCAATTATTTCCGGCTTTTATTACTTTAAGCCCTTAATTCACGGAATAAAAAAAAAACAATTGATGTCAAATGAAAATTAATTGAATAATCTCTGGAAACGAAATACAATTCTCTTAAAAACCCCAACATTAATTGCATGCTTATTGCTGTTGCTAAAATTATCATTCTCTTTTGTAGTTTTCACTTGTGACAGCTGTCATTCTTCTATGCAATTAATAAAGACATCAAACAAGTAATTCTTATTCATCGATTCATGACTTAAGCTAAAATAATTCCTATTGCAGCTTTCAGAGAGCGTTTTGGGAATCTTTGAGCGTATCAAAAGTATTTTTTTTAAAGTTTCATCCTTGCAATTCCTTGCTCCATTGTCTCATTGTCTGATTGACGAGTTCAGGTTGATAACAATGAAATCGAAACACAACTCGAGAATTTTCAATGGTGTAAGGGAAAATATTCAAAATATGTTAATCAAGCATCGGGAAATCATTTACATAATTTTGATTCACTTTGACGCAGAACTTCCACATAAGCAAAAACACCCGATGTACAATATTTGAATTTTCCATTTCTGAGATGGGCAAGCAATGAATAGTGAATATAACAACGTAAAACCCAAGAGGTCTTAGTTCAAGCGAAGTGAACCAGCACGGAGCAAAGGTCAGTCTTTATCCAAAACAAGGTCATACTTTGTACATGGTGAGATCGGAAGAGAGTTCTCTTCCGTGAGCGACTTCTGGAGAAATAAACGACTGATTTAAACATGCACCTCTCCTAATTAGAAAAAGTGAAAACAGAAATCGATAAAAAAAGCGTCCAGAATTACAGAGGAAAATGAGTGTAATATTAAATTGATACATTTAAAATGAGAAGACAAAGGTTTTTATAGCTTGGCTAAGAGGTTTGTACTCACTCATCGTATTTACCAGTTATTGCACGTTTGGATTAATGGTTTTTCTTCAATATCTTTGAAGATTGCAAAATACATTTCAAGCAGTTCGAGAAAGATAAAGTTAATAAAAAGAAACTATCTGGAAGAATATTTCAATAGAGTTGGTAGAAAGCTGACTGATGAGGGTGAAGCAAATCAGTTGATATGTTGTTAAAAGCAGAAAAAGTTCAAAATCTAAAAAAAAAAAAAAAATGCTGTTTTATATTTTTAGCTAATGAACCAAGGGAATGTTTTCTTTTTTCTAACAAATGAATTCAAAAGATAATCTTTGCTGCGGTTCAGATCTCCCTGGACTGAATCATAACTTGCCGAAAATCAGCCACACGATCCAGATTTTCAGTTACTTTCTACGGGAGATATAATTAGGGCCGCTGGTCCCAATAAAAGATTAAAACAGTTTTTAGCCATACTTTAGAGGTCACAACAAGATAAACAGATTCAGGCAGCATTATATATATATATATATATATATATATATATATATATATATATATATATATATATATAGTACACATCGGGCAAGCAGTATAGCATGATGTAATAATATATTGATAATTTACCTGACAAGGCCCGGAGAGGGTAGAAACATGAGCTACTTTGTGTAGCTGATCCACATTCTACTAGCAAATGCTGTCAAATACGTTGACATGTGACGTTTCTGTCCAGTGACCAAACACTTTTCATTTTAAGTGTCCCTTAGCAATGGATAAAGTTAGTAACTATGTTTGCATATCAATCGTATAAAGAATGGAGTATCTCTTTTTGATGTGTTATTTCAGCATTGATTAAAAAATATATAATTTGGCTACCGGCTAAATAACATAGTATGCATGGTTATTTACTAAGCCTCTGGCTAAGTAGGACTGCAGGCAAATCTCATTATGTTGGGTTTGATTATAACGGTCCAAATTCGTCAGCGGTAATCAGCTTGAAGCCTGATTGTACAGCCATATTGAAACATCAATCTATGTATAAAATGTAAAAGAAAAAATAAACTTAGTTCAGCAGTAAACTTAATTATGCATTCCTAACACAGTAAACCTGATTATCTTTTCTTTTCATCTAAATGGGTTTGAATCTTAGAAAAACAACCAAATCAAATTCTTTCTTTGCTCGCCTTTTATGGTCTATGAATACATTTTTGCAGAGTTATTCGAACTGATGCTTTTTATTCGAATCCAAAATTCTATTTTCCAAAGCTTATCCAAAGTATGTGTACATTTGTAATAATTTTGAAATGATACTAAATATTTAGGGTTTTTTTTTCTAGCAGGCATATTAAATTCATGCCTTGCTAAAATGTGCTAAATGGTGCAAGGACTTTGTTTGCGTTCACTCTGATATATATATATATATATATATATATATATATATATATATATATATATATATATATGCATATGGATCAACTCATGAATCCAGAGAGAGAGAGAGAGAGAGAGAGAGAGAGAGAGAGCGAGAGAGAGAGAGAGAGGGAGAAAGAGAAAGAGTGAGAGGTAGATACGGAGAGATCTTAGAGTCGAAAATTTCGGTGTATAACAGTTACCCTCTCAACCTTTGGATAAAATACAATATGGAAAATGTATCATTCTAGATGAAAGAATCTCTCAGCACCGTTCCATCAGCTTGAATGAGTTATACCATCAAAGAAAGGCCTGATAGCCACACCCCCGAATGGATTTATTTTCATTATCAGACTCTTTGATCTTAACATAGAACCAGTTATATTTATCGACGGATGCAGCATTTTCTTTCATCAGATTTGTCATCATGTTTCCCAGCGACTGGATCTGATATCATTATTAGTTCTCCTGAGTATTGCATCGACGGTGTCAGAGCAAGTATGAAATTTCCACATCAAGAAACCACGCAGCTAACATTCGGGGACATGGCGGTCGACTCCTCTAAGATAGGGGTTTGGGCACGAAGTCCCCTTTCATTGTCCCCAAGGTCATTAAAGAGTTCCTGTTCCCAGACCACTTGTATAGCTGATGTTATTCATAGACTCGAGATCGTTCCGATATTCCAGAAGGTAAAACACGTTTCTAAATAAGCTGACTCATCATTTTGAATTTTGCAGTGAATTGATCATTAGGTAATCAAATAGACATAAGTTAAGCCATCCGAACTTTATAAATTATTTCAGTTTTAATTTTCTCTTATCTTATCATTGGATCTCTATAGCCCTGACCGAAATACAATCACTCGGTTGTTTTTTTTGTTGTGTCAATGCTACCGACCGTACTATTCCGTCTGAAACATGGCAAATTTGCATGAATACTCCAATACATATGTTCTAAAAAGACTTCTTTTTTTTTATTTTTGGAAAACTGAAAAAATATTTTTTATGAAATTTTTGTTTAATCTTGTATCGACTCTCAGACATGCTATTTTCCCTCGAACCTTATGAATCTGCTTGAATATTCTATAGGACCTCTTTGAAAAAAAATAGTTTTTTTTTTTTCGAAAGATATTTTTTTTGCGAAAAGAACACAATTTGTAGGTCGAGTATCATCTTTTCAAATGACGTAATAGCACTTGGTACAAAAACATATTTCATGAAGTGAAATATTTTAAACTACATTTTCTCAAAATCGGGGTCGGAACACCTCTGTGGGTCTCATTAAAATAAATTGGATAGCAAAAATATTTTGAAAATCTTTTGCAAAGATTGATTTTTCAATAAAAAAAGGAAGGGCTTTGTGAACTCTGGTACAATTATGTCGACAATACCGTACATATTACAGTTATTTACTAGTAAGTTGTGTTACTTCTGTTTTTTTTTATCATAACACCCAGGTCATATCACATTCAACGATCATTATGTAAATAGAATGGATAGGGAATAAAATGGAGAAAAATAGGATAAAAGAAGAATGTTGCTATATGAATAAATCTGAATTTTGTCTACTGATTGGTTCCGGTGGCCAAATCGGTAAAATGGTGTCCCAGAATACGGGATGCAAGTTCAGATCTTTTAATATTTCCGATACTCACTGGCATATTTGATGGTTGTAGAATGCAAAACAACTTGAGCTTTCCGACAACGCAAGTAACAATATCGAAATTGAATGATGAACTTCTTTAACATCAAGAATAGAGATCATTCATTAAAGAAATCTGTACAATTCACCATTATTACTGCTTGATGAAAAGAGTGCTATGCATTAACTTTCCAAGGGAGAAAAATATGATAAAATTGAGTCAAATATTTTGAGCACTTTTTTCAAGTTTTAAGATCTGCCAAAACAGTCTTCCTATTTCCTTGCATCGTACGTAATGAATATCTAATGATTATGATCATGATTATGATGATTATGATGCTGGTGATTATTATTGTTATTATTTGCAATCTCACACCAGTTGCCTGGTGATTAGCGCTGGAGGTTGAGTGACAGCAAGTCTCCTCAAGTCTCCAGCCCTTCTTTCCTAGTACTCATAAGCCACAGTAATACTACGGTTTATAGTTTCACACTGGTTGCCCGGTGGTTATTGCTAAAGGCTGAGTGTCAATAAGTCTCCTCGGGTCTTCAGCCAACATCTCATCTCTCCTTTGCCTATCATGCCAGTGCTGTGGTTCACATTTCTGCTTTCATTTCCCTTCCTCTGTTAGGTCACTGCTAACATTTAGTGTTGCAGTCTTTACATTTTTAGCACTCTCCTCAGTATCCATGCAGCTCCTAGCTGTGCTGTATTCTGCAGAGTCTCAATCCTACCTTTATCCTGATCTCCCCCAGTATCGCCCTCAGTGTCTTTGAGACAGTTTCAGTGTGCCTACTGTGACTGGCACTACCCTGACTTTCTTGTTCCACATCTCCTTCAGTTCTCTCTTGCTAGATCTTGGTATTTTCTCAGTTTCCTTCCTCTTTACTCTATGGTCTGCAGGCACAGCCACGTCTACTATTTGGCAGGTTTTCCTCTTCTTGTCCACGATTACCAAGTCCGGTCTTCTCGCCTGGATGAGGTGGTCAGTTTCAGAGTCCCAGAGTAATTTGTATTTTCCATTCTCCAGGGCTGCTTCTGGTTTGTGCAGATACCACTTTTCCGCATGGTTGAATCCCATTCGTCCCAAGTGTATCGTCGTTGCTACTCTATCGTGTCTATGCTTATACTCCTTCTGGATGAGTTGACTACATTCACTAGTTATGTGGTTTACGGTCTCATCTCTTTTACCGCACATGCGGCATTTGCTGTTTGTCTGTGTTCTGTTGATTTTTGTTTTTATATAGTTTGTCCTGATGCTTTTGTTTCGAGCTGCCATTATCATCATCGTTATCATCATCATTATTATCATTATTATTATTATTTATTTATTTAATTTAAAAAAATTCATTTTTCATTTTTCATATAGTATAAATAGCACAACTTGTTGAAGTAGCCATAGCCCTAGCCTGATCGAGAAATCGAACCCCAACCGTTACTGTTAGTGAGAAACGTGTTAATCTCATCTACGATAAAAACTCACATTTTATACATATATCTTGCTCCGGGCATACATTTCTCGGTTGAAAATGTGAGAGACATCAGTACGTTTAATTTTATGATGGTTTCATATCCCTTCGAATATAGTGTTGCTCTTTGCTGTATTCTTCGTGAAATACAGACGAGATGTGTTAAAATCTTAATAATAACAATTCTTCGTAGTTCCACTGGTCAGAATCATGTGGAAAAAAGATGTTCATTTGTGTCAGTGTGTTGTTTACTTCAAAGATTATACGATTTTGAATCTTCCCAGTGGCCGGGTTCAAACTGCACTAAGTGTCATATGTGGTTAAAAAATAAACCCCTTTAGGACACTCTTTAAGCTTTGAAACAAGCAGAATCTTAAAATAGACTCTTCAAGAGTTAAGACAATGTTGGTAGCGAAGAAATATCCTTAAGGCGAACCTACTTTTTCGACTCTACGGAAGAGTATGTTGTGCTGCTTGTGGGTAAGTTTTACATAATTGGTGCCGTTCATGATATATTTGATTTAGTAGATCAAGTACGTACAAAGGACACAATCCTGAATTACTGGCATCTAACAATAGGTTATTCACACAGGTATATATGTGTGTTTTCATGTGAGTATGTATGCTGCTATTCATTAGTATGTATTCATGTGCCTTAGTATATATGTGTATCCGTCTAGGCGTATATTTATGCATTTGTGTGTGAGAGGGTGTAGATGGGACCTATTTCTGTCTCTAGGGCGTTAGTCGAATAATAGGAAATATCTATTTACGTCAGCCTCCTCATGTCGGATAAAATCGATACATTCTACGTATTTATGATCAAAACCCAAGTAGTTCCTGATGCCTAAGAGTATAAGTGAAAACAGTTTTTTTTAAAATCTTCCTTTTACAACTTCTGCAGGAAACTACATTTTCACAAACTCACAGATAAATAAATGATGAACAAACGATCTGTCACCACTACAAGATGTCTTCTTGGGGACTGGATAGAATTGAAAACTATAAACGCAATTTTTATGGCTTCATCGCAGTCTACTGACCAAAAAAGAGCAAAAGGAGAAAACTCAATGACAGAAAAAAAAAATGTTTCCTATCAACCGATCGGCGTTGATGAACTGGGGAGTGATCCATTATTTGTTGAATGAAATTGTTTTTTTTGGAGTGGGGTGAATGGAACCTGATCATCAGCAGCATCGTCCTTCCAGCATCCATCCCTGAAGAAAGACCTTCCTCAGGATTCTACAAACCTTCTATTATCGCAGAGCCTAATCTTTCTGGACTTCTTTAGCTTGTTTCTCATGTTTTGCCGGCAGCAGTTTTGCATATGATTTCTGGGGATCCACTTTGTAGGTCATGATGTCAATTGGGGTACTGACATCCTCCAACATGATCATGCAATTCTTCATCATCATCATCATCATCATCATCATCATCATCATTCTTTTGATGTCTGTCGTTGGACATGGACCTTCCCTGGGATCTGCTACATTTATCTATCATGGGCCTCGTAGAGCCAGTATTTTCTGAATTTGTCTCATTAATCTCTCAATTTTTTTTGTCGGCCTCAGTTTTGCATGTGATCTCTGAAGATCTGTGTTATGAGTCATGATGTCCATGGGTTGTCTTTCATTCTCGAAACACGACCAGCCCATTGCCATTTGAGTTTTCTAATAGATTCTATGATGTCTCTGATCCCCAGATATCCCTTAGCCCAGTTCTTCTTTGATACTCTGTGCTGTTTAATAATCTCTCTATTTGATGTCGGGGATGATTCTCTCATGTGAACGTTGCATTGTTCCCAGTTTAGGGGTCAGTCAATTGGTTAAATCCCGTCTTCCATTTATCAGGGATATACATCGGTTTTATCCCATTTTTGGGGGCTAATATGATTTTCTTGTCCTTGAGGGTCGAGCTTGCTCTACCAAAATCTTCCTAAATAGATGCAGTGGTCATTTTTTTTTTTAGGTCTGGGTTTTTTATTTGGAATTTTTTAGTCTTTGTCCTCAAAATGCTAGTTGTACGTGACATTTGTTATACTGCAGTTTATGTGCAGACCAACTTCATTTAGTTTGTCTAGCATTACTTGGAAATCGTGCAGATTTTAATGCAAAAATGGCGACGTCGTCAGCAAATTTGATGTTACTGATATATTTGCCATATATTCCGATTCTTTTTTTTTTCTCTGTCTAGGTTTTGGAAAATCCTCTCGAGGCAGGCTGTGAAGAGTTTGGGTGAGCTGATATTACTTAGTAGATGATGAATTACTTATCTATCAGATATTAATATTTATCAGCATTTCAAAAAAGGGCATCGTCATTAAAGTGGTTTGCAAGCTCTTATGGGTTTTAATGGCAATGGAACTCGCAAATTTATTTCCTTTTTCTTTCTTCTGTTTTTTTTAATTTCAATTTCAATTTAGTAGGATATATTTCAATTTCCACACTAATATAACCTTTCAGAGGAGACCAGTTGAGTTCATGATGAAAAATGAATTTTGCATAAGATTATACATAAGGAAGAACGAGACAAAAACAAATAGGATAATTCAATCTCTAAGAACCAAGACTCAATAGTGATTGTCACTGAAATGATTTAAGAAGCTATACAGAAGCTCAAATTACAACGGGTGCAATAGATATATTTCATGAAATTTATCCAAATATCTTTTATACAGGTCTTAAAATTGAATGAATTTGGACCAAACACTTCTGATTTTGCAGATAACTTTTCAAAGTTCGATTCTGTTTCAATATTTCCGGATTTCTGAATCTAAATCCCGCCAATTTTGAATCTTCATGATATAATATGATACTTAGTGCAATTTAGTGAAGAAGAGGCCGTAGGAACACGTTGGGACAGCGTTTCTTCAATTTGTTTGGGAGAGGAATAGGCGTTCAATCACTCTCCAGCTGTTAAAGATTGCTTCATTCAACGGATCCCTACGATTACAAGAGAAAGCAGATATGCAGGCATCCCGTTTTTTTTAATAACACTAAAGCACTGACTGTTAGACAGCTGATTTCATTTCATGAGCTGCTTTTCATCGGTGATCAGGCTTTAAATGAATTATTCAAACATCTTTTCAGCTGCTAGAAGCGAAGTATCAAGTGTGTCACATTCACTAAGCCTAACGGTTACTTCTGCAGAGAGTGGAATTGGAAAACCGAGTTCAAACTCCCCATTGGGCAATTCCACTCCACTCTAACACCCTTTGGAAATGCATGAAAATATTCCCACTGACGGCTATGGATAAATACCAAGGTACTGTGAGCCCTTTGGCCTGGGAGGGTAGTCCATCTTTGGCGTTGGGCTAGCACCCTGCCCTAGTAAAAACAAACATTCACAGATCGTTCGACAAATGGAGTTAAAACAATTTCTGGGTGTCGTGCTACGCAAAGGTTACTGAACGAATATCAGTACCAGACAGATCTCTGTGTTCAAAACATCATCATCATCAACAGTTTTTTAACGTCCGTCGTTGGACATAGACCTCCCCCAGGATTCGCCACAATTCCCTATCATGGGCATCACAGAGCCAGTATTTCCTGAATCTGTCAAGACCATCTCTCCATCTTGTGATCTGTCGGCCTCGGTTTGTTATGTGATCTCTGGGGATCCATATTGTGAGACATGATGTCCATCGGTTGTCTTTCATTCTTGCAACATGTAAGGTTGAGCATGATTCTCTCACGCAAACGTTGCATACTTCTCAGTTTGCAGGCCTGTCTCTAGGTTAGGTTCCATGTTTCAGCTCCATAAGTGACTATTGGGAGGATGCAATTGATTGTATACTCTCCTTTTTAGGATTAACCGGTCATCAAAAAATGTCAGCAGGTATTTTTACAGAACGTAGCCATTTTTTCTAGCTAACACGTAGGATCCATATGAAATACCGTTCGGGATCCTATAACTTCTTAGCACGTTTTTGAAACGACACCACGAGTCCTTTCCGCTACCGTGGTATATCTTTTCGGACTACACATTCATATTGAACTCATCCTGATGAACATCGAGAGAAAGAAAATTCACTGAAGTATCCCCTTGTTGAAATGAAAAAAAAAAATAGAAATAAGAAAAAATAAGAAAAATCCCCGTCACAGTTTCAGATGGTAGTTCTGGGGCTTCCAGTTAAAATTAATTGTTTCTGTTCTGTTTTAAAATTTGAGCATTGGTCGTAAGGTTTCACGTTACCATTGTTCCTAATAGCAGTGTAGATGAACGAAGGAGTAGATAGATTGACAGATGAACAGAAAATTAGATATTCATGGCTGGGTTAGATAATAGATGATATGTTATTTGCTAGATAACGGATATGAAACCTATTTTGAATTGTGAGATTTCGGTTAGAATGAAGTATGTCGAATCGGAACAATAGGCAGTATCAAAAAATGGCTTAGAGAGACATTGGGAGAAACAAAGAAAAAAATTAGGTTTCCTTTATCTATTAAATTAATTAGAGGCAACAGATAGGCTGATATTACTACGTTGATAAACATAAAAACAATTATGTGATTCCTTTGTTAGCAAGTGACAGGTGATTTGAAGAAGCGAGATATCCATTTCAAAAGGAATCAACCTTAACTTTAATGGGAGAACCACCTTAAATTCGAAAAAGAAATATCTTGAATCCGGACTGAGGTCCGTCTCGATAGCAGCAGAACATAGGGATGTTATTTTCCATGAATTTGGATTCGTCCCAATTCGAGGCTCACCGACCCAACACACACTGTGATGATCTAATATCCACATCGCACTTATTGTCTACTTCTTCCTTCATCTCTCCGTCTACAGTTATGGAACTTATATGCTTTCCAAAACTACAGAAAGGGATGAACTCGAATTATGCTTCAGAGTCAGTTAGGTAGCCTGAGGAATCCTTTAAATCTACGGGTAACTTTGCAATAACTAGCATCTAACACTAACTGACATCGCATTGAATCTAAATAGACATATCAATAAATTCTCAACGGAAAGGAAGGGTCATATTCAGTTATAGTTATCCCTTGCAAATACGCAGCGGTTAGGAGTGCCAGGGGGCACGAACGCACTTTTGCTGGCCCTTCCCCTCAAAAACCATAAATGTTGTACCATAAAACTTTTCACGAACAGACACCTCACCATTCACAGATTGTGAGTATTTGAATAAAGAAAAGGAGACAGAGCAGTGCACATTAAAATCATATACATTTGAGTAATGAAAATGATAAATTTCACAATACAATTCAGTACGGTGGATTGGAAAGAAAAAATACCATTGTACTCACTTTATGCCTCTGTGAGAATAGACAAAGTACATTTCAAGCCACAATCGCCATCGGGTTTATATTGTCTGCATAAATAATTTTGGTGCATAGTTTTCTACGATCGTTTTCCCAATAATAACATAAGACTATGTCGATAAAATTAATTGATCACAATTTATTGACTTTTTTATCGACACATATCTGCTTTCGTCAAGGTTTTTGGTAGTTTCTATATAATCAATATACTAGAATATACCCGTTCAGAATGACGGGGTTTGTAATGTATGTATTGTATCAGCATCGCCGGATCTGAATCTGATTCATTAGGTAATTTGATTTAATGATTCAAATACCTTAATCCAACTCCATTAGTGTATATGTGTGATCAGACAAAAAGGTGAGCTTTCGGGTGAAAAGTTCTCTCTGAATAAGTAATGTGTTTATTGGAAATGGAAGGGAATGTGTTTTGGGAACATAGAATTCGGTAAGAGTGGGATTTGGGAACAAGGTGTATGATAATATTTCAATTAGTATACATTGAATTTACGAAAACTTAGGGAATTGGAAAGTCAGTATACGCCATACCATTGAGCACCCATGTATGGAAACTAGAATGTTTCAAACAAAAGAAGCGAAATATTGATCTGCATTCCCCTCTCTTATGTAACCAAGAATATTTCAGTTGTTGCAGTCAGTGCACTACGTCATTGACTTTGACTGATATATGTCGACTACTGAGCATGTTAGTAGCTGAAATTGTTTTAAATCCAGATATTGAGTATTTCCATAATCAACACTTAGCGCTAATCCCGCTTATACATGGACAGAAGTTCGATCAATTCAACCGAGAAAGCTTAACGGTGGGACAATGTTTATACAAGACTCGGAATTGTCATAATGCAATCTTTTCTTTTTGATTCTCCACGCAATATTGCCCATCCCAGGGATCGAAAAGTTTCAGGCTAAAACCATCTTTGGTCATTCATGGCCGAAGGCATACATGATTCCATCTGGTCCTGGGAGACCTGTTCTTAGGGACTGCATTAAAAGGGCACTCCCTGGTGTCAGCAGCGTGTTTTAAAGGGTATATCGAAGGGGACCTCACAATTTTTGTCCATTTCAAACTTGACCTCGTCCAATGCTGTATGAGATGTATAAAGACAGCCATATTTTCAATATTCCCTACGATATCATTCATTATGTATGATATGGTCGACTACTTTTCTCAGGTTTTATTGATTCTAGAACTCTGATTAAGTATACCTCCCTACTAAAGTCCCGGAGATGAGGCTATGTCATTGCTTGAAAAAAGACAGATAAAAGGAAAATAGTCCAATCATATCATGTATTATGACTGATACAACATATCTAACAAAATTCTGACGAGAATTCTGCACCATATTGTTTGTTTACAATATAGTGGGTTTTGTTAGATAAAGTATTTCCTTTATTAATTTTTGACAGTTTTCCTTTAAATCTCAATGTTGCTCGTTTTTTTTTCAACGTTCTCGGCTGCATGCATCTGGGGGCCTTTAGGTAAGTACTATCATATCGGAAAAAATATTACCATTCGTTAAGGACTCTCAGTGTGGATCTCCAGATATCATATGGGAAAATATGACCGGCAAAATATAAGATGGCGTGATGAAGTACACTATTTCACGAAGTATTAGCTCTTTGACGCCCATGATAGAGAGACCTTGCAAATATTGGGTTAGGTCTATGCCCAAATATAGACGCAAAAAGGCTACTGCAGCTGCTAATTAGTGTGATACAAGTTTAAGAACTGAAGAATGAGTGATATTTCTTCAACGTTATTTGGGAGAAAAACGTTGATTATCACAAAGAACTGTTCTCAACAGAACTCTTACATTTAAACTTTCAAAATCAATGAGTGATCGTCAACTTCATTCAATATTAATCTTTGAGAAACAAAAGATGGAACATTGTCTTAATTGGATTTCTCTTGGTTAGTAATCTTCTTGCAACAAGCCAAAATAGCTCAATCATATTGTGTCAATCCCGGGTTTTGGAGTTAACATCGATTGGTATTTTGTGTGATCAATATTTTCGGCAAGTAATTGAGATTTAAACCTCTCCTTTCAAAGAAGCCTGTAATCGTTTTTGCTCCAAATTATTCGACAAAGAGAGCATCACACGAACAAAATTTGCCCCGGACAGACGAACAAAAATATGAGCCATGCAGTATAATAAAATGGATTCAAAGTTTACTTTTTCATTCTAGCATTTTAGTTTCATTCCACAGCGATGATCAGAAGATTGTAACACTTCCCTTATAGCTAATTGTTCGATCAGTAGTTAATGTAGCTTGGAATAACCATTCCCCCAAAACACGGCAGTGACTGCTCAAAGCAATCGATATATTTCCAGTTAATGAACTGCTGTATATTACCTTCAATTCATCTACTTCATTTTATAATATTTAAGCTTACCAATCTTTAATTTTGCTTTATTTTTCGTTGAGATAAATATCCGGATGGGTTATCTTTAAGCACAAATAATTGTAAAAAGCGCAATTTTACTATTCAGATCGTGAATAGAGGATGTTTGGCTAATGCAAACACCTCCTCATCATTCAACCGTACCAGTGAAGAAACATTCTGACAAGATACCTTGGAATTCAGACTAACGCAAGAAAAAATGGATTTATGCATTTCACAAAGGCACTCGAGCGAAATGAAGATAGGCAGTCTTAGCTGAAATGATTCGCTGATTACATTTTCAATGATGGTAGCTGTTGAGACTTTCCACGTCTCATACCTACATATATACATAAATTCATGTCTGTGTGACTGCGTTCGTGGGTTTTGAAAAAAAAAGTGGTTTTCTGATCAGATTAATATCAGGATGCTTTGAAAGTTCCTTGCATCATTTTTTGCACCGTGTTAGGGAAATCTTTGAAGTATTTTCTAAACTTCGAATAGTTATAATTTTACTTTATTTCACGGAAAATCTCGACTGAATATAGAATGAACATGCGTTACTGTTCACATTTCAGGCCCAATCTAGGGAATATGAAGTTTATAGAAATGTTGAGGTTGGGGTAAACATGTGTTGAGAATGGCTTGTAATATTCACAAAAAAAAAATGAGGATTAACATAGAAAAGCGCTCTGGGAAAACTTCTCACTTGAAATGAATTAGAGGAAATTTCAAGGAACGCAACATGGACAACAATTTCAATGGCTGAAAAATTTACGGAAGAATCGAATCATTCGTTTCAATGACACAATGGATGTCAACCAACAATTTTGCTGCCGACGATTGTGAAGCAAATATTTGAAGTCCTTTCATAAGCGGCGTATTCTGATTTAATTCAATTTGATTTGAAAATATTTTGAAATTTGGTGCCCCCTTTTCTTTCTCATTTTGAAATTGCTTGCTTTGCTTTATGATCTGCACGACAGAGTTTTCAGAGATGTCACCCTTGGACTATCATTTGCTTCATCCAATGCAACACGCCTCCTCTGCTCGGCAGTTCCGGCAAGTTCAAGATGCGAAGAAAAAAATTTCGGAGAATTACTCGGATCAAAACCTCTAATTATTCTTTTATTGTGGATTGGAAAATTTAGCTGACTCGTTGTGTAAAATCATCATAACAAGCCAGGGAAAATACATTGATGACTGAATAATGAGAACTTAAATTCATATGAATAAATAATCTTGTTGAAAAATGTTTGAAACTTCAGAATAAGTCTTATATAATCTTTAGCTGAAAGATCGTATAAAGTCATAAAACATCTTTGGAAAACATTTGTAAATGGATATTTTTGCTTATTGCTTATTCTAGTAGATTCCTAGTAAGGTATAGGGCTGCAGCCTCTGTTGCAGTTTTGATAGCAAGAAGGTTTTTACTCGCTCGATTTGCGAGACTGTCTCCTAACCTTCCCCTTTTACCTAAGCTTGGGACCTGTTACAGTGACTACAAAGCTGTACATTTTTTTATGTCTGAGTAAGCATCTCTTGAACCAATGGTTCTAAACGCTTTTTTCGGCGCCCTATTTCAGATATTTTCAATGGCTGGCGCCCTTGTATGCTAAACTGCACTGGCAAGTGGCCACAGATGTTCCATGAATCGTGCTGTGGAGTTATAAGTATTCACCTTTTCTTTAGAAAAAAAAGTTTCAATGGAGTATTTGATTTTCCTTGGTTATCCAAATCTTAACTGGACAAAATGTTGGAATTTATCGGATGTCAAAATCAAAAGTCTCAGCCAAGATAATGAAACGAGAACAGACAATTGTTTACATCAGTAAATTAATACTTTTCATGAGCCAGGCCCTTAAATGTAAAGGACATAACTTGTTTTGTCCAATGAAGATATTGAATAATCATAGCCATCAAAGATGGGAACAGTTCTGATTTTTTAATCATATTTGCGTGGGTTTATGTGTTTGGGTGATCGTTTGTGTGTTCCAGCGCTCCTGGCCAAATCAATTTGTCCACAGGATTGCATATCAGCTTCAATACTTAAAAATGATTGTAAATTGGCATCAATAATCCAGATCCCTTGTAAATTGTTTTTATTTTTCTTCTCTATTTTGGTGATAAAAAACCTTAAATAGCCCTTTTTTAGCCTTGTTTTTGTCGACTTTATTGATAATAACTACATTCTCCAAAAGTCTCCAGAATATAGATGATCGTAAATGTTTTTTTTTAAAAAAGCATCTATTTTAGATGTTTTCCCGTGAAATACGCTAGTGACGCCAGAAATGGAATTTATTCTCACTGTATTTATTCTCCAATGGAGTTTTTTTGCATGACTTCAAATTTTAACAGTATGGTTATTCCACCATTGAGTGTGATGACAAGTTTCCCATTATTCATTCAGCGATGTATTATAAAGTACGATTGATTGTTATGACTACTCTTTTATCTTCTAACTTAATTTTTAGTTGCTTTTCAAAAAATTCTGATGGCCCTGGATAGTAGTTACGATGAAAAAAGCAGCAGAAAAATTAGGACAGAATTTCTTCGTTAAAACCTTTGATTCAAATACTTTTATTCTTTCGAAATATAGTTATTTTTTGTTCGTATTTTTAATAACATCTTCCATTCATAGAACATTACGTCTAAGATGATTTGAAATCTTTGAACAGCTGAAAGGGGGGGATATCTTAATCGGTGAAAGAAAGAAATTGTATCTAAATCCCAGAAGAAAAGAAAGAGTATCTAAATCCTTGAAGGAAAGACAGAGTATATGAATCCTTGAAGGAATCAAATATATGAGAGAAAGAAAAAGTACCTTAATATGTGAAAGAAAGGAAGAATATTCTTATCTGTTTGGGGAATAAAGAGTATCGAAGTCCACGACAAGAAAAAAAAACTTTCAACGAAGACATTTCATCTTAATTTCTGGATGGCATTTTTTTTTATTGCAACTTTCATCCACTCTTGTCAAGGGATTAAACTAAAATGGCTTACTTGAAAATCAAGAGGGAGGTGAAAATTAGTCATAGAAATGAATGATAATGATTCATAATACTTCATCGGATGAAATTTAAACGAAAAATTTCATCCAGTATTTACCAATGCTATCCACCCATCGGTAATTATTCTTATTCATGGAAAGCAATTCAGATTTATGATTAGAACCAGAGTCATCATCATCATCATCATCATCATCATCATCATCATCAGTCTTTTAAGATCCGTCGTTGGACATAGACCTTCCCCATGATCCGCCATATTTCTCCGTCATGGACGTCGTGGAACCAGTATTTTCTAAATTTCTCTAGTTAATCCCTCCATTTTGTATGCTATCGGTATCGGTTTTGCATGAGATCTCTGGAGGATCCATGTTTACAGTCGTGGTGTCAATCAGTTGTCTACAATTTTTGCAACATGGCCTGTCCATTACCATTTAAGTTTTCTAATGGATTCTATGATGCCTCGATCTCCCGTTTTCTCCCTGATATACTGTGCTGTCTTGTGATCTCTCCATGTGAGCTTGAGCATGATTCTCTCGTGGGCGCCAGGCATACTTCTCAGTTTGTGGGTCTATCCCTTGGTTAGGTTCCATGTTTCAGCTTTAAGTCACATTGCGTGTTAAAGTACACTTATCTAATGAATTTCCCTTTAATTTCTTGAATTAATGCATTCCAGCCTTCTGTTTTCATTCCTTTGCGTGTGTCTCACCAAGTCGCATATCGTTCATAGATTCACCAGACCTCTCTCTCATGGGCATCACAGTGTCAGTGCGTTCTGAATTTGACTAGCTCGTCAAGCAATCTTCCTTTTGTCGGCCGCAATTCGCGTTTGATCTTTGGGGATCCATGTTGTGAGCTGTGATGCCTTGCATTTTTTTCTGACATTGTTAAAACATGTCCAGTCTATCGGCATTTGAGTTTTCCATTGGTTTCTATGATATCTCGAAGTCCTGTCTTTTTTCTAATATACAGTGATGACATATGATCCGTCCATGTGAGGTTGAGCATGATTCTCTCATGTGCTAACAAGGAAATATTCAGAACACGAAGGGATTAGGAAACACAGAGGAATCAGAATAGACGGAAAATACTCAACTGACGTTCGATTTACTGACGTCATCATCCTGTTTCTGAAGAACGTTTATGAACTCTAAAAAATACTATATGAACTAAATGAAGAAAGCAAGAAATTTGGTTTCAACATGAACCTCAATAAAACAAAAAATATCGTATTTCAGTGAGATAAAACAAGAGGTTGCAAGAATTATATAATGCTCTAAGCCAAGTAATTACAGGCCAATTTCATTCTAATTTTAAGTGGATATATCTATACTGAATATTTATTTATGTAATCTATCAATACATAACAAAAATGATCCCATCATCTTTGGTAGGAATTATGCTCTTCATATTTACATACGAATCAAAATTTTAAAAAAATATTTTGTTACAATTTGATTTTTAAACGATTAGAAGATAGCTCGAGAAAAAGAAACAAAACAATGGCTACCCTGAGCTAGATGAGATTTTGATAAGTTATCGGCATCTGATGTGTTGTTTGACAGAGTGTTAGGTTTTCATTTTCACTTACTTTCAATTTATTTAGCTGTCTGGTTAGCAGATGTATGACAGCGCTGAATCTATCGTGGGCGACAAGGAGCCTGTACTTTCTGTATTTCTCTGCTTCGTTACACCATCTCATTTTCTGCCGGCTACAGTTTTGCATATTATCTATTGGGAACTGTCCGATCGTTTTCAGTTCGAGGGTCAATCTTTCGATTAAGTTTTGTGTTTCAGTTCCATAGGTGACTATCAGGTAGGTACATTGGTTGTATATTCTTCTTTTTAGGAGTGATGAGATTTTGAAGATTAAACTTGCTCTACTGAAGGCTTGCCAACCTAACGTGGATATTCGTGTTTGATTTCTTTCTCTTTTGAGGATTCCATGGGGAATTGTTGCCTAAGGTAGATATAGTGCTTTACTTTCGCTAGCTCTGCATTTTGATCATTGTGTATTTGTCTTCAACGTGTTTATTGCACATGACATGAAGTTTATATTGGGAATAACTTTTTTGCCTTTTTTCAAATTAGAGTAATGTCTTCCGCAGATCTTGATGTTACTGAGGTATTTGCAGTCTATTATGTGTCCTTCATTCGTCCAGTGTAGGATTCGGAAGATTATCGCGGGGTAGGACGTGGAGAGTTTGAATGAACTAGTATCTCATTGTATTATCCCTTTTTCGGAGCTGGAATACCTCAGTAGCATCCCAATCGCTATTTAAATAGTAAACTGTAAGCCAATAATGGAGCTTTGTAGTCACGCATTGTTGTCCCATTAAGTTGTAAACAAAATTCAGTTGTTTTCAAATCATCGACCAGTCTATTCTCAATGTCATTGGTCGTTTTATCTATCCTGATTTATATTGAACTATTACTAAGTGGAATTAAAGGTGTTATATCAGCTGTATCCATCATGGTATTAAAGATGCCTTTCGCAGCTGGTAGAATGACAGTTTTTTCCAATAATTTGAGACTTTCCACATTTCGTATTAATTTTTTAGTCTTTTCTCAAATTGATTTACTTGTTTTCAAACAAAGGGTGTAGATTACAATTCGAATTTTAGATCACAAAGGTGGCTCACGTCCTTTTTCGATCTGTCTGAATTCTTTATTTTCAAGTGATCATATCTTGCTAGTCAGTGTATCTAAGATCCAGATGGACTGACTAGCTGGGCTAAAAGGCCCTACTTTCCCTGCTTATACCTATAACTGGTGGGAGAAGTGGATTCACACTTTTCTTGGAGTCATTAGCATTAACAATCTCGACCAAAATCTGATCTCAGTCTGCTGATTCCCTTTCACATGCTGGTAACCTTTACGCTACTCGACACCTCCAAATGAATAAGCATGTGATGAATATTTAGAAACTAGTGTATTCTTGCAGGGGAAAATCATGGATATCAGGAAGTAAGACATTTTCCGTTGAGCAAAATGGCATAAAAAGATGAGCCAATTATTATCAATTTATATGAGCGAGAGTCCTCAGCGTTCCAAGACCAAAAATGGTGCATCAGGCTGAATCATCGGAGGTGGAAATGGTAGGAGGGACCGGGGATTAGATGTAAAAGTCAGAGGAAAAGGGCGTGCGCTACCTATATGATGGTTCAAAAAAGGAAAAAAATGGTGTAAATTTTTGTAAATCAGAAACTACCTGCATTCGAATTCTATTGATTGTCAGAGTGGAAGAACCCATTGTTCCAAATGATGGACAAAAGATATATCTATCAACAAAATTGTCATCTTCAAGGGGAAAAATCGATGGTTTAGGGAAGAGAACCAAGCAAATCACACTGTTTATCATACAAGTGGATGAAAGTTTTTGTCAGGAAAATGTTAAAACCTCTTGCTTCAATCTAAAAATTGATTAGTTTGAGACCACTCTTGTGAAACAGCGACCATTGTCGTCTCAAATTACCGTCAAATTGACCGTGTCTTCGGATTCAATTTTGACGGACAAACAGGCTTAGCAACTAATGTTATCATAAAACTGATTCGATTAATAGTTCACCTCGCCTATTTTCATATCCTAATTTCATTCCATCTCCACACTTTCGATTATACGTTCAAATCACGAGTAATCCAGCTTTGTAGAGACCTCGTACAGCCTCAGCCAAAATACCAGAAGACAATGTCCAATTGAAGGTCAATTATCTACTCTGAAAGGTACTGATGTATTTAAGGCTATCAATTAAAAAAGGCAGTATTGTACGTTCAATCCTTTTAAAACATTTTAAATATCAAACTTGAAACTGCCCTCTCTCGCCTACGCTATGATTGATATCTTATTAAATTCTTTATGAAGATAAATAGCCAAGAAGAGGCTCTTCTAATTCATTTTAAATATTCATCGTCTTAATATATATATATATATATATATATATGTGTGTGTGTGTGTGTGTGTGTGTGTGTGTTCGTCTGAATGAATACGACACACAAGGGACATTTTAAAATCTTTTTGTTAGTCTTTCTTACTCACAAGAGAGCGTATGTCTGGATGAAATGTTTGCAAGTATTGTTGAAACGATAGATTGGACCTGGTGCTATCGAAAGTACATTCAATCGTCTAATAGGCTGTGGAATGGCATAGGTAGTTTACATTGTTGAATAAATTCAAGACTCCCAGCCATACCACCAAATGTCTTAATTGAGTGACGGATTTTCAAATCAGATGATGGTTACTTCCAGTATCACTCCCATTTTTTTCATAGTTGTTTCAATATGATATATTAGTGTCTGTTGCATTACTCAGTAAACTGAAGGATGTGTTGATCATGACAATTAGGGTAGTACCAATAATACTAGGTGTACTGAGAAATCATATCAAGGGCACAGAAAATAAGATTGGAGGAACTGGAGATGAAAGGAAGGGAAGAAATATGCATACCATAATATTACTGGGGTCTGCATGAATACTGAGGAAACTACTGGAAATATGAGATCTACGACACTGCCAGTTATTAACAATGGCCAAACAGCCAGGAAAATGGCATTGTGGTGAGAGTACAAAGCACAGTGTTTCTGTGTAAGGACAATATGAGCGGAGGACCAAGGAACTGAGGAAACATCCTTCAGTGATAAACAGAACAAAAAATAACACACACACACACACACACACACACACACACACACACACACACACACACGTACACAAGTGGTGATGGGGTTACAAACCCCAGCACTGCTGTGATAGGCTCGAAAGAGATGAGTGGAGGGCTGAAGACCTGAGAAGACTTACTATTACTCAGCTTTCAGTGACTACTACCGGATAACCAGTGTGAAACTGTGAACCATGGCACTGCTATGGATTGAGAGTATGGAAAGGTAGGCTGAAGACTTGAGGTGAATTGCTGTCACTCAGCCTCCTGCTGTGACGACCAGGCAATAATAATAATAATAATAATAATAATAATAATAATAATAATAATAATAATAATTCTGCGTTTGCATCCCTTCTTAACCCCTACAATGAAATAATAAACAAATTCTAATAAAAGACGAGGCTCCCAAATTTTTCCACATATTTATCTGTGAATAAATGTAGGCTTTACAATTTCTTTTGTAGACGGATATTTGAATAAAATGTGATCGAAGAAATCATGAAAGATATGATTCTCAAATAAGTTTTGATTCGATGAAAATACATCGTTAAATTCAAAGGCCCCATTCGGGCCAACCACCGGAACAAACAAAAAACACTCTTCCTAAGCTGGGTTTTCGACTAATTTATCGTAATGGCGATTATATACGGTCATCGCTTTGTAATAAGACTGCTGATTTTCGAAGCAGGCTTGCTCACCCCGTTAAGCAGGGTTGCATCCCTGTCTTTGCAGACAATATCGCAAGTACAGGGATACAATCTCTTAACCCATAAAACCAATATTGAATACATTTGAAAAATATCAAATGGCAATCGTATTCCAAGTTTTTATTAGTTCTATAAATTCTACACAGATTCTGTTTTTTTTTTTTTGATATATTTTTTCAATATCTAAAGCATCGTTTTGATCGTGGAATGCCTTTTGAATAGGTTTGTCAAAAAAAGGGCATTTTTGTTTAAAGAAAATGACAAGATCTAGTCCCCGTTAAGTAGGGTGTACAACCAATGCACCCTCCCAATAGTCACTTACGGAGCTGAAATATGGAACTCATCCAAGAGACAAACCAGTAAATTGAGAACCATGCAACGTGCACATAAAAAGATTATGCTCAACCTCGCATTGAGAGACCACAAGACAGCTTAATAAATCCAGGAGAAGACAGGAGTCAGGGACACCATAGAATCCATTAAAAACTCAAATGGCAATGGGCTGGCCATGTTGCAAGAATGACAGACAACTGATGGACATCTTGACACACGATATGGATCACCAGAGATCACATGCACAATCAGGGCTGGCAGAGTATCAGATGGAGATACGAGCTAGACAAATTCTGGAATTACTGGCTCATTGACGCCCATGATAGAGAAGTGTAGCGAATTTTGGGTAAGGTCTGTGTTCAGAGACGGGCGTTAAGAGACGTGATGATGAAGATTGTAAATATTCACTAAGCTTAACTCAAGTCTTATGCAAGATTGAAGTGTGGGGCAGCCTGTGATGACAAAGTTTTCAACGGTAATGATGATTTTCAAGACTAGCTTTCTAACCACTACACCACGGTCAGACGATTTGCAATATTTATCTTTTATTATCTTAAGTATACCTAAGATCAACACGTGGCCTAATATATTTTGTCACACTAATTTTCCCAATGGGGCGAGTGCTCCTGCTTTTGAAATCAAAATTCGAAATCCTGACCTTTTATCTGGGCCCGAACACTGGTCACTGGCACCGCACCAACAGACCTCTGTAGTACTCAATACATAACAATTGTTTTTACGAGTAAAGAAAGGTGAATGTTTGGACTAAAACCAAGAATTGATAAACTACCAAACAGATTGCCAGAGACTGGGAAAAAGGCAATTGAATAAATTTGAACAGTAATATAACAAGTGTATATATAAAAAAAGGGTTTTTCACTGAAATACTCTGGGGCAATCACAACTGATTTACTAATCGATAATGTCAAATGACTTCAGTTGGGCGAGTAAATTTGATATCCAATCAATTTGAACAACAAAAAATTGAATTAAATCTTTTCCGCTGAAGAAAGCGATGTCAAAATACAATTTGCTGTAACAATAAAAGTGAAATGAATGGAAAAATAACAAGCTTTTGCATAATCAGAGATCGTATAGAGAAAAAAATCGGTTAGAGGTCTGTCTAGAAAGGAGCAAAGTATTTTAAATATCCTGAGAACCGGTTGCGCAGCTTTGATATAAATAGGAACCAATCGGAGGGAGCCTTACTGAAAACGCATGGACGGGAATTCTACCCCGAGCCGATGCGGTGGGCAGTGAACCATGATTGTTTAAACTTGAGTTTGATGTCATTGCTAAAATTCATAATGTCCGTTTATCGAGACCCAATAGGGTTTCCTTTGGCAAAAGAATGTATCATCAAGGTCTGAGCACTCTCCCCTGCTCAAATCTAGATTTAGCTCCCTGAAACTTCTGGCATTTTCTAAAGCTAAAATTCGAACCCAGTGAACGTAGGCAGTCTTTTGACCCTTCTAAACACTGACCTTACGGTTACTCCATCACTCATCAGCGTAACACCAGTCACTTTCTGCAAGAATGAATTTATATTCCTGACGGCAGGAAAGATTGATGATTAAACACAGAATTTTGTCCTGTTCAGCCCGAGATTTATTTTCAAATCTTTTGGCACTTATGTTGTATGTTGTGCATTGGAAATTACGAAAAAGGATAGTCAATGGTCAGGAATTAAAACAAGTGTAGATAATAGTATACGGCTATTATACGTAGAACACATGTAGACTTATAGAAATGCATTGTTAATGATTTTACTCTAGAAACATATTGAGGATCAGAAGGAAATTATCAGTGGTCAGAGGAAAAACATCACCGACTTAAGCGGGCTATCATTTTATAATACTTAACCACAAGTTCTGTCTCTCTGTCTGTATGTGACAGCATACAGCAAAAACCACTCAAATCAAATTGAAATTTTATGTGGGTGCTTCTGAGAGCACTAGGCAAGTTTAAAACGAGTTCGTTTTAGGAAAATCCTTAAGTTTTTTGGGGGGGAGGGAGAAGGTGGCAATTGGCATTTCAAACTCATTCCGAAATCGTCGTTTTGCTAGGCTGCAATTCGTTTTCATAAACACGAAACAGCCGTCCTATTTTAATACGTGAACGTTAGTGCGATGTTTATCGCACATATCGTGAGAAAACTCTACCAATTTAAAAAATAGATAAATTAATTGAATCGTACAATATCTGATATCTATCTATTTATTTCTGTTTTTCTATTTTTTTTTTACTGTAAAAAAAGACAAACAAACTATTATTGAGTCAGGGAGTATGAAAAGCTCTCATTTGTTAACCAACTTTCTCATTTGTTCGATGAAAATAAGATTAGGGTTGCAGAAAACTTAAAACGTAAATATATTATATCGCTATTCCTCTGATAAAATTGAATTGCTAAAGTGTTTCTATTTGTACGCCGTTTTGACATCAAATGGGCGAGAGTGTGAAACTTAACCACCAGGAAAATTGCTTAGTCAATTAAAATGAAATTTTAAACATGAACACGAAGTAAATAATGCATCTTTTGGTGATAAGATACGTCAATTATAATTTACGTTGTTCTTACAGGAATTGCCAATTTAAGTTGCTTATCAATATGATTACCCTCCTTTTAGTGAATTCCTGCCTGTATGTATATAGTAAATGCATTGCAAATAGTTTTACTACAGAGATATATAGGAACATCAGGGATGAAGGGATTCTTACTGGTCTGGGATTATTGGAAGTATTACTGACAGAAGACAGGTTTCACAGAATTAAATGAATGGAGAGCTTTACTTCTCAAAGCTGCAGATATTTCTAACACACACACACACGCACACACATATAGATATATATATAAATCAATGCTCCTCTATTCAGGGTTGAGCACTCTTTAAGTGAGATAACTCATCCATTGTATGCTTATGCAATGCTCTTCCATAGGAATAGAGCACTCTGGTGGATGAGGAGTTTCTGCGTAAATGAATATATCGCTTAAATTCAGCCCTACTGACAACCGTAGTTCAGAGGTAAGATATCAGCCTCCAGGTCCGATGTGAGGGTTGCAATTCTGCCTCGCAGTACTGGATGGGTTAAAGTCTACACTGAAGAGATGTAATATATCGAAACAGCTGTCTGTGGATGACACAATTATATATATATATATATATATATATATATATATATATATATATATATATATATAGTAGAACGTGGATTTGTTACACAAACTAACTCATGTTACTGCCCTCTCCAGGCCTCATCAGGTTAATGATTGTTCATAGACAATCATTAGCCCGATGAAACTCGGGGAGGGCAGAAACATGTTAGTTTGTGTAGCAAATCCACATTCTACTATACATTTCCAGCTCTACTCTAAAACAACTTAACTCCAATAGTAAAAAGCTGTACGTATCGAGCACTCTATGAAATAAATCCATTACATATCAGAAGTGGCTTTATATTATTAATATATCATTATATTATGTTATACTGCTATCCTGATTTGTACCACACACACACACACACACACACACACACATATATATATATATATATATATATATATATATATATATATATATATATGCGATAGGCACCATTTTCGAAAAAAAAAAAACATCTCACCACCAGAGTTTTCACATTTCATCTTTCCACAATCAATGATATCCACCTTGTTTTTCTGCATTTTATCAACACCATTCCATTCCAAATAAGCACCTCGCTGAGTTTTCCGCTAAGTGCAATTTTTCTGCTCAACCAATCACAGTGCACCATTCCCGTCACGTAAACAGTGATAGCGGGACCCTGGGAAAATCAACAGCGTAGATGCGTTAATTTGACTGTATCCTGATGATTCACTGCCAACAACTTATCAACATGTATAATTTACCGAGAAATTGAAAAAAGAAAATACAACTATGAAATAAACAAGTGGGGAAGTAAGAAAGTAAATATTTACACAGTAAAAGTTTGAAAGCACAAGACTGAAGTGTGAGGTTAATATTGGTCATTTCTAAAGGTCTGAGGTAGACGTCAGCACGAATACGACAATTTTTTGAATTATGTTTCATAACCATACAATTTCATTTAAGATTTATTTTTTTTAAAAGATAGAAAACTCGAAATCCACGATTCAGATATCAGCTTCATCATCATCAACATCGACCATTCCGCGTCTGTTGTCAGGCCTCTCTATCATAGAAGTTGTAAACCCAGTACTTTCATAATTTTGCTAGCCAGCCACACTGTCGTAATTTCTGTAGGCCATAATTTCGCATATGATCTGCGGGGATCCTCATTATGAATTGTGATGTGTAATGTTTGTCTAACATTTTTGCAATATGACCAACCCGTTGTTTCTCGAATTTTCTATCATATTTCAAACTCATGTCACATAACCCTAATATGTCTTAATATATCTCCATGTTAGAACAACGAATGTTTTGAAAAATGTGTCGTACAGCCCCTTACCCTAAACATGGACACAAATTATTTGTACACAAAAATTGAAAGAATTGAAAAAAAAGTTTCAGGTGTAATTTCATTCATCGTTAAAAACTACTGTACTCAATTTTCATGAGAATAAAAGCATCAAACATTTCATCCATGCACTTTTTTTTTCTCATTATTATTAGTTCGACAACTTTTTACCTTCATCTTAATTCTTAGTTGTTTTTTTTTCTATCTATTATTTTACTTTATAACTCTTAGGGTTTTTTCAAAAAAAAAATTCGAACTTTAACTCGGATTGTAAACGAAACAGGGCGATCGAATTTGAATGGTAACTACACTCTGTATCTTTTCAAGCTGTTTACGAGTCAAAGTTTTGATGAAAAAGCAACTAAAAGATTTAGGATGAACGTAACATCGAGCCAATACAAATAATGAAAGAAAAAATCCTTCTTTAGGAGCGTATAGCGGAGTGGCGGTCTCTTATGAAGATGCAGTATATTCGAACCGAGTATTGATGAATACAATCATCATGATTGAAAATTTTAGTTCCGGATGTAGATAATAATTCTTATCTAACGATATATCGCATTTTTGTGGGTGGGGGTAACGATGCCATTGATTTATTGCACTTTGAAAAGGAAATCATTTAGTTTAAATGAGTTTTCAAAAAAAAATAACCTGGATTGAATGTCTTTTATGCTACCATTTTTTTATTTTTTTTTTGGTTATAGAAAAGAGGTTTTTCTCTCAAGCAGATAGAGAGAAATAGATTTATTGGATTTTAGATGCCTACTCTCAATGTACGAACACAAACACGGATAAAAACACAGATACACATACACACACACAGACACACACACAGACACACACACATATATGTGAGTGTGAATGTCTGTGTATATATTGTTGCAGATTCTATGGGTTCCTTTATATATTGTGATGTATATATATATATGTGTGTGTGTGTGTGTGTGTTTTTTGTATGTGCGTGTGCAAATATATGTAGAAATATATAAGCATATATATATATACATATGTATATAGATATATATGTATATATATAAATATGTATAAATATATGTATATATATATATATATATATATATATATATGGAGAGAGAGAGAGAGAGAGAGAGAGAGGGAGCGAAAAGTTGTTCTAAGATTAGGAACGTTGCTGAGAGTGGAAATAGAGTATCCGATTATAAACAATGTTTTTTTCTCCAGTGGGACAAGTGAATTGAGTGTTTGTCTCATGGGCTTTTTGCTGATAATCGCCAATATTTTCATCATTACAGACATCATTTAAAAATTGAGCATATATATATATATATATATATATATATATATATATATATATATATATATATATGCTAATAATACCGACAAGAAAAAATTCACACATCTAAGTCCGTGCAAAAAAAAAAAAAAACCCTGGAAAATGATAGAAACTACACTAATACATTTTTGGAAAATAACCGTTTTGTTTAGAAATCTAGTATTTAAAGCTGTAGAGTTTTATTTAGTGCCTCTGTCTGTCACTCCGACTGTCTGGGTGTTTTTATTTCTCTCTCTCTCTCTCTCTTTACATATATATAATATATATATATATATATATATATATATATATATATATATATATATACATATACATATATATATATATATATATATATATATAGCAAGAGGTGTTTCAAGATAAGGGATGTTGCTATGAATGGGAATTAAGTATCGGATTATAACCAAAGTTTCTTCTCCTGTTGGGCAAACGGATTGTATGCTTACCTCGCGGGGTTTTTTGCTGATAATCTTCACTCTTCACATTGCCACAGACAGTAAAGCAAATGCGTTTATATATTTGCAGATACGAGGCAATATTCAGATCCACTGAAACAGACAACCGTCAGGTCCAATAAAACTCTTATAGGGATTTCTTAGTTATCTATGGATAATCATAGACAGTTTTTCGTCGGAACAATTATGCCCAAACGCAGTGTTTGATATAGTGGAGAATTGAAAATTGAGGAAATGGAGTGAACGAAAATGAAGAATCGTCGAATGGCGTGTGAAATTAGCTGATTGAATGGTCAGAAGGGGGATGTGTACGAAAACGAGAGAGAAGGATGGAAAGAGAGGGAGTACAAAGAAATATAGATTGAGAAATAGGAGAAACAACAGAAACACCGTGTGACGGAGAAATTTATGCACATGTATGGATATCAAGGAAGAGAGCGAGAGAGAGAGAAAGAAGGAGAGAGAAGAGAAGAGAGGAAGAGAGAAAGGCAATCAGGTAGATAGGAAGACAGATTGATAGACAGAAAGATACACACTCACACACGCACACACACACACTCACACGTGTATCCGCACATACACACAAATACATACATATATTGATATATAGATAGAAGTGATAAAGAGACAAACGCATGGAGATAGATAGATAGATAGAGAGAGAGACAGAGACAGAGAGAGAGAGAGAGAGAGACAGAGCAAAATAATGACAGAGACAAATTGTCGGGGACACAGATATATGGATTGATGGATAAAAATATAGACAGAAAGACACATGGCGACAGAACAACGAACATAACCCTATCCCTTATCATAATCGATGGGATGAGCCTGTTACATAAAATAGAGGCGGAAAACGAAGACCTCAACTCAGATCGGGAGTACAGAGCTGGAGGAGTGACGTTTTCTACGTCTATCACAAGACTGATAAAAAAAAATGCTGAACGACTGGATCAGGGTACAGACACAACTCTCAAGTAAGAGCATCGCAGGAGGACACCTCTTCCAACAATGGACAATATTCCTGCGCAGTGCTTCGAACAAGACCGGTCTCATGAAGTTTTTGATATTAGTGTAGACTCCCATACTGCATGGCAAAATGTACATGACCTGCGAGGAAACGTATTACAGGCTAACAGAAGATGAGCAGGAGGAAGTTGCAGAACTTTACTCCACGCATGCAGAAGCTGGCACTCATCTCTCCCTGGATGCACTGCCAGCAGCAAATGCTAGCTAGGAAGCAATGCCCCGTTTTGCTGAAGTGTGGGACACAGAATAGCCCATACTTTGTTGAAATCAGCAGACTGGTTAAACCCACTTAGAGACAGCATCTAGGGCACTCCATTCGGATTACATCCCTTCACAGGCTGTGAACCTGTATCTGTATTTGCTCATTGAGAGAAGCTTAATGTCCTAAAGATGGTGGGAAAAAACACTGTGCAGTTCGCCTGTCGCATGTATGTTGTTAATAGCAGCAGTGGTGAGGTGAACGAACGGCACTACCAATTCTCCAGCACCACACTAAATGCAAAATGGACTGACATGCAAAGACGTGCAGGTTACAGACAAGCAGCATTAAAAAAAAAAACATAATGTCAATATTGTTCATAATCAAGTTCCTCCACGAGTCATTATGGTATTCCATATTATCCTATATGTTCATTTCAAATGAATAAAGACTTTATCTTGTGACCTAACTGGCTTTGGTCTTGGTAGTTTATCAGTAATAATACTCATTTCATAGTTTTTGTATTAGTAGAGAAGTCATACTTACTACAAGTACGCTGCCACACGCAGGGAAGATTACAAAAATCATTACTACACCTTGTCACATCAGATGGTACCGATAAGTGATTTCCTGGTCCTATGAACTACACCAGCAGGTGTACTCCGATGCGGGTCAGGTTAAAAATGCCTTCTAGTATTATTGCCGCTTTTTATCTTGATGGTATCAATTCACTGCCAGGTACTTAGCAACTTAGTGTCGATTCTGACGGCACTCATTTTAACTTTAAAAAAAAAGTTGTGTTTGAGCTTTATTACGACGTATCATATTTGTGATTCAAAATGGCTATTTATTTTGTCCCAGTCTGATGAAAAGCCTACTTTGTGCTGTTCAAGCAAACTGAAACAGATTTCATTTTCTGTCTGATATGCCTCTTTGACGAAGTGATAAGAATGCATAATATTCCAATTCGGTCATAGGTTAAATTCAGATCTGATGCTTGAATTGATTCTCGACTCATTATAAATCTGAATTCCGAAAGTTAAATTCATTACTAGCTTCTCAATTTACAATTTTCGAAGCCAACAAAAATATCATTTAATGAACAGCAATTTATTTAATCTTTTCATCTTTTTGTCGTTAGCTTAGAAAATCACATACGCACACAAACACACTCTCTCTCTCACTTCAAAGCTTGTGAACATGGGTAGATAACATGATTAGAAAACATGACATATTGGGTTCAATGATAATAATGCTATTTCTCAAATGCCAGTGCCTACTAAGTCATACCATCGTTGCCTGCCTTACGTTTCTAGTTTAAACTGGGTGTGCAATGAATACTACTAGACATATCTGGAAGTTTTTGAATGTGACACGTTAAAACAGGAAGAAATGAAGGAGAAATTAAGAGAGAATAACTTAGAAGGATAAGGAAAATATTAGAGACCAAATTAAACAGCTTGAATCTGATAAAGAGAATAAACACATGGGGTGTATCGGTAGTAAGATACAAAAGACCATTCCTAAGATGGACAAAGGAAGAACTCCAATCAATGGATAGGTGAACAAGGAAACTTATGACAATGCACAAAGCCTTACACCCCAGAGATGATACGGATAGACTATACATTAAGAGAAAAGCAGGTGACAGGAGCTCATCAGCATAGGGGACTGTGTCCAGAAAGCTAAAGCAGATCTAAAAAAGTACGTCCAAGCAAACAGCGAAGACATCATAAACAGTGCCCGAAACAGCACAATGAACAGAAAGTAGAAAACAATATAACAGCACAGCAAACAGGGAAAAAAGGTGGGGAAAAAAACTTTACGGCGGTTCTAAAAGACAGATACAAGATGTGGCAGATGAGAAATCATAGACATGACTACGGAAAAGAAACTTGAAGAGAGAAACAGAATCGCTCGTCATGGCAGCTTAAAACAAGTACATCAGGACAAACTATATCTAAACAAAACTCGACAGGACACAGACAAACAAAAAGTGCTGCCTGTGCAGTGAAAGAGATGAGACCATAAATCACATAACAAGTGAATATAGTCAACTCGCCCAGAAGGAGTATGAACACTGACACGATAGAGTAACAAGGGTGATACACTTCGAACTGAGTAAACAATTGGGATTTAACCATACGGAAAAGTGGTACCAGCACAGACCAGAGGCAGCCCTTGAGATTGGAAACTACAAACTACTCTGAGACTTTGACATCCTAATCGACCACCTCATCAAGGCAAGAAGACCAAACTTGGTAATCGTAGACAAAAAAAAAAAAAAGGAAAACCTGCCAAATGATAGACGTGGCTGCACTTGCAGACCATAGAGTAAACAGGAAGGAGAGTGAAAAACTAGAAAAATACCAAGATCTAGCAAGAGAACTGAAGAAGACGTGGAAAATGAAAGTCAGGGTAGTACCAGTAATGATAGGCACACTAGGAACTGTCCCAAAGATATTGAGGTCTAGACTAGAGGAGCTCGGGATAAAAGGAAGGATTACGACTGTACAGACCACAGCACTGCTAGGAGGCGCATGGGTACAGAGGAAAGGACTTGAAATATAAAGTCTACGACAATAAATGTTACTATTAGCCAAACAGAGGAAGGAAAATGGAAGCAAAGATGTGAACCACTTCACTGGAGTGATAGGCGAGGGAGAGAAGAGATGTGGGGTAGAGACCTGAAGAGACTCACTGTCACTCAGCCTTTAGCAATGACCATCAGGCAACTGGTGTGAAACTTTGAACCACCGTATTACTGTAGTCTATGAGTATGTAGAGAGGAGGGTTGGAGACTTGAGAAGACCTGCTGTCACTCGACCCCCTGTGGTAACCACCAGACAACTGATGTGAGACTGCAAATACTACTACTACTACTACTACTACTACTACTAATAATAATAATAATAATAATGATAATAAGAAAGGTATGTGCAAACGAATAGTGAAGAAATCATAAAGTGTGCGAGAGATAGTGCAACAAACAACAAAGTAGAAAACAATGGAACAGTACAGCAAACAAGAAAAGAAAGATGGGAAGAAAAGAAATTATATGGCGAGTTTAAAAGGCAGATACAAGATGTAGCAGACGAGAAATCATGGACGTGGTTACAAAAAGGAAACCTTAAGAGAGAAACGGAATCGCTCATCATGGCAGCCCAAAACAAAAGCATAAGGACAAACTACATAAAAACAAAAATCGACAGAACACAAACATCAAATGCCGCATGTGCGGTGAAAGAGATGAGACAGTAAACCACATAACTAGTGAATGTAGTCAACTCGCCCAGAAGGAGTATAAGCATAGACACGATAGAGTAGCAACGATGATACACTGGGAACAAAGCAAACAAATGGGATTCAGCCATGTGGAAAAGTGGTATCAGCACAAGCCAGAGGCAGTTTTGGAGGATGACAACCACAAACTACTCCGGGACTTTGACATCCAAACTGACCACCTCATCCAGGCAAGAAGACCGGACTTAGTAATAGTAGACAAAAAGGGGAAGGATTGAGACCGTACAGACCACAGCGCTACTGGGAACTGCACGGATACTGAGGAAGGTGCTAGAGATACAAATACTTCAACGAATTTTAGCCCTGACATAATAGGTGAAAGAGAGAGGAGATGTTAGCTGAAGACCTGAGGAGACTTATTGTCACTCAGCCTTCAGCGATAACCACTGGGCAACCGGTGTGAAACTGTAAATTGCAGAATTACTGCGACCTATGAGTACTAGGAGAGGAGGGCTGGAGACTTGAGGAGACTTGCTGTCACTCAAACTCCAGCGGTTACCACCAGGCAACTGGTGTGAGATTCCAAATAATAATAATAATAATAATGACGATAATAATGATAATAATGAAGAATCTGATGAGACCAACGCGTCCTTCTCCCCAAGCCAGTATCAAGAAAATGACACGATGGAGACGGCACAAATAGCAGCGCAGCTGTGACAGACAATGACAATATGAGAGGAGGTATGGAAACCTTGAGGGGATCGATTGTCACTCAACCCATACTGATAATTGCAAATGGTGTGAAACTGTAATCCACAGCACTGCTGCCGACTGTGAGAGTGTGAAAAGGAGGGCTCGATATTCGGGGAGACTTGCTGTCACTCGGTCTCTAGCGACCACGAGGCAACTGATGACAAAGTGAATAATAATAAGAAGAAGAATTAAAGTAATAATGAAGATAATAATAATAATAATAATAATAATAATAATAATAATAATATTAATAATAATAATAATAATATTAATAATAATAATAATAATAATCTATACAACTACTTTGATCAATTTTTTATATGAATTTCAGAGATGAAGAATTATCATTTTTATATGCTAAATATCCCGATTGATGTCCTTGGAATAGGTATAAATCCATCTACCACCCACTCAACCCAGCAATGGGTAAAATAGCAGGGCAAATTGGGGCCTCGAGCCTTTGGATGGCATCCAGTTTAGGAAGAGGACGACTCACTCTAAACCATGGTTTGACGCCTAATTTGACGCCCATCCAGTACCTGTTGTAGCCAAGCTGATGCCAGACATATCACTCTCTTCTTTTCTCTGGACTACATCAGCCAAGCCGTGGGAGAGATTCTGACAAATGGGTATCCAAGGTCTCCATTTGCTTCGACGCGGAGGAGACGTGCCATTGTATTTGGAGACAGAATGGAGGCCATTATTTTGTTATGATACATAGTTATACTGAATAATTGTTCCTATCTATCTTTTGTAAATAGAATGATGTCAGATATCCGAACGCTTCGAGGCTGTGATTTTTTTTTCTCTTCTGTTGGCTATTGACTATTTTTATCAGCTATCACGAAAGTTGTGGCTACGATGATTTCGACACGTTTCCAGAAAATCGATCAGACAAGAAGTAACTGAAGTGATGTTCACAATCGCAGAAGCAAGAGCAATGAATACGCGAGAATCGCCGTAATTTTTGCCTCACAGTCGCTCTACGAAACCAGAAGACATTCAAATATTGCATGCAGCGAAGAGTATCTGCATTGAGTGAAGAACGAGAAATGTCACGTGTACATGCTCTAACAGAATCGCCTCGCAGACACACCATCCAGCTAGCACAATGGGAGAAAGGGAAATACGTAATGGATATCTTTTTTTCATATTGAGTTACAATCACAGAGTCCTTGGCGTACTTGTGAAAGACAGGCTGCCGCGTTTTCACGCTGCAGATATGTTCCTAAAGGAGGTGGCGTAAACAAATTCTTCGTAAAGGTAATCCATCATGTAAACGTGTCAATATAAGTTATTTGTAATGAAATTAATATTAATCACATTGAACTGCAATTACAGATTCCGTGGCGTCGGGGATGCATTCCTAGAGGAAGCAGCTTAAACTAAATCGGCATAAAATTAATCCGTTGTATAAGCATAGAAATATAAGGTTTCGGTTGTACATATATACAAAAGATTATTTTAATAGATAAAACAAATATATTATAACTGAATGATTTATCCCGAAACCGCATTATTTTTTAAACGTTTGAAACAAAATGGTGAAAATCAAAGCCCCGTAAACGTGAGTTTTTTTTTTTTTATATAAGAGATATTCATCATCTCTCTATGAAAAATAATCAGATGATTCAAGTTTTGGGAGTTGTATTTCATACATAAATGATCTGCCAAAAATGCTTTAGCACGGTCACATAATTTGTTTAATCCAGAAATCCGTACAAAAAATAAGGAAAAAAACATAAAAAAGACTCAAAACAACTGTTTACACTGAAGAAGATTATCAATGAATCGTTAATTATGAGAATTTTCGTGAATAAAGCAGAGGTGTGTATGTAGACGAAGACGGTTCAATGGACTATAGCCTGGCAATTAGTTCTAAATGAATCTTAATTTGAAATTTTATTTGAATAGCGTACGTTCTCTGTGATTAGTATTCACCACTAAATCAAGTATCTAGACAAAGAAAGAGATTATGTCGCAATAAAGATGATATTTGATATATGAAATCAATTCTTGTGTCATATTAAGCTACAGATTTATAAAAGTAATTACGTATATATGTATAAGAGAAGATGAATCATCAAATCTTTAGCCTGACACATTGTTAATAACTGTAATTTGATCTGTGATCAACTCTGTGAGATTAATATTCATCACCCAATCAGAAGCGTCGACATCTGCTGATACCCCAATCTGGACACATCTTCAGGGATGTTCCCAGAATCCTCTTGTGTTTTGGTTCTCCCAACTTCATACACCGCCCTGCAAGAGACCCCACCGATCCCAACGTGTATCCAGACGGCTAGCCATTTGCAACCCGTGGCTCTCCCCATTTTAGCCTCTACTATCTTGGGGATCTCGCTACTACTTCTCTTTTTCCTTTCAACATCAATTCCCAGATGCAGGAAAATGGATATTCTCTGAAATAAATGTTTTCCCCCTTCCTCATTAAGATACGGAATTATTGATGTAACTGCGTAGAATAGAAATCACGCACTATATGCAGACAATAAAAATACAATCTTAAGTAAGCAGAGGAAAATGATAAGTTTATTGAATATTCATAATTCAGACCCAAGATAGTCCACTGAACAATTAATACTGTTCTCACAGGTTTTCTTCGATAACATATCCGGGGACATTTGACATTAAAGTCAAAATATAGATTATCTAGGGAGAAATCTCATTACGATCTAGACGAATGGTGAATATATCAGAGTATGGAATATTAATGATTTATATATGTATTGATAAAGAAAACCCAGAAAGTTGAGTATATATCTAGAAACATAGAGGTTTTTTTCTTTATATTTCTGAATATTTACTTTTGCTTGTATCGAATATTTCATTGTGAGAGAATTTATACAAAAATTAAGAATTCTTCTCATCGTTGAACACCGTCAACCCAAACTGTTACCAAAATTATCACCACAGATCTCCTCAGTTTTCAAGTGAGTTTCGATGGCTATGTTTGTATATATGTTTATACCATACGTAGAGGCTGCACGTACAAAGCTGCACAGTTGAAAATTCAAATATCTACCCCTTATTATAACTGGGAAGAAATTTTCCTCCCCACCCGAATATCCATTTAATGAGGGATCTAGTTTAGATTGTAAATTCATGCTAAATTGGTACCTTATTTTAAGTCTGATGAAATTTGCGCTTGTCTCTGACATTTTTGTGATCACTGCCCAACAAAAGACAAAAGAAGTAACTCATTCAACGATCACTTTTTTTACCAACTTTAAATCGATCTACCCAAACATAACATGTCACCAAAAGACATTGGCTGTGAGACAGTTTCTATTTACTGCCTAACCAGACCTGTTGAATATTTATTTAGATTTGTATTGAATATCGCGTTTCGGTAAATTATATCGAAAATTGAAGAATTTGTATGATTATTGAATATTTATGATCGGTTTTTGAATCAAGTAAGACATCTCATGACAATTGAGCATCTAGAAAAATGGAGAACGTCTAATATTCATGAATATGTATGATTAGTATAACTTTTTCCCACGGAATTATTCAGTTAATGTGAAAATTACGATTTTTTATAATCCAGTATTTCAATGAGAATTTGTTTTCTAATACAAATGCGATGTCGGTGAGGAAAAAAAAATTTTTATCCCACTGACGATCTTTTTGATTGTGGAAATATAATATCACTCTTGCTTTCAGTTATTTTTTCCCAACAAACTGTTTATGTAAACAATGCTATCACGGTTAGGATTGATAAAAAAAAATTGCATTAATTTCGTGCACTCTAATGATTACGTACGAAGCAGTAAGATTTGTAGGCAACAAAAACCGAATCAGATTCACAGTTGTATATCAGCACTGACTGCATTTGAACCCGGTATAGATAGGCAATATTTCGTATCGCTCTCCATTGAATTAACCAATCACCCATATAGCTCTAGAAATATATTTTGCAGTAACGGTATTCAAAAATTCCTTGTACGAACGATTTAACCAATACAATTTTCTGTCGTTTTTTTTTACCTAAAATTAGAGTAAATTTTGACACTCAATCTGTATGTAAAATCAAGGCAAAGTGATTTTTTTTCAAAGATTAGTTTAATAGACTAATCTAGATTTGACGACTGTCTCAACTCAGAATTTGTTCCTCTGTCGCCTTGCATATCTTTTTATGGCTAGAATCAGGGGTCCGAAACCAATGTGTCTATCCTAATCAGAAATTGAATTATATCTGAGTCTGATCTTTGCACGTCTATCAGCAGGAGTTAATTGTTCCTGACATAATGTTGGATATCTTCCAGCTTACTCTTTATTAAATATATAAGTTTAGTCTGGTGTAAGGCCGATTGAGTTATAAATACCGTGTTGTGTCAATACCTCAATTGGAAAGGACCTACCTGATTTGGAAGCCATCTTTCGATATCCTAGCTTTATACAGAGCTCCAAAACTGGTTACGCACATCAGAGAGAAATACGGAACCATCTGAGCTACAAGACAATACGGATCGGAATAAAGAAGAATAGAACTGCAGCGTTGAATTTATTCACTCACTACTAAAGGCTAACCAGCCTGAGTTCAGTTGCGATAAAAAGCAACAACAATTAAAATGAATGTAATTAAGAGCAGCAGTTGATGGTTACCAACACTTAATGTAATAAAAAAATATACTTTTAAAAAATTGTATTTCATTTCATCACGGTTGTAATGATTTTCTAGACTAGCTTGATAACCATTTGCTTTACATCGAATTGACTACTGAAATATTCTTACTTTTTTCTAGTACAGTACAATTGCGAATAGGAGTGGGAGGATTGTGTTGCGCCAATATTCAAAGTAAGATGACCTGCCATTCTTTAGAGCCGCCAGCCTTTAAAACTGACTGATGTCTCAGTGGAAAAGCAGTCATCTCAGCCGTGAGGCCTGCATTTTCTCTAGTTAATATATAGCATGGTTACTGATGTGGTCACTCCCGTTGAGGATCAAACACACTAATTTTGCAACGGTGGAAAATTAGCAAACATCTTAGTCACGAAGCAGGTCCGGATATAGCTTCCCTGTCCCAACAACTTCAGAAGATACCGACACTGCGACTCATAAGACGGAGAGGTCTGGCGGATCTTGGACATCGACGGGCTGCCGTTACTGCTGTTGATGACTGTAACACTGATAATTCCCACTCGAAAAACAGTAGAATAATCGTGTTGAAATCGGAAAGATCTGTGAATGGGATGTTTTTTTTTTTTAAATAAAGGTATTCTAAGCCGCTTCTTTTGCGAACTTACGTCGACAGGATGCGGAATTAAGGATTCTTTTTTTTTGTTTCCATCTCGCTCGCCAGCGCGAGATAAGGAAACAAATTTAAATTGACGCATACGCAACAAACCAGATATTTTATACTACATTACGGACTAAGCCGAATGTCGCCTAGATGCAGCTGCGATGTTTTTCAATATCAAATCTCTTGTCCTCATAAGGTGACTTATTTGGAATAAACAACCAATCTCTTATCCAGTTTTTTTACTCTCTTTCCCGTCAAGAGTTGTATTCGTGTGTACCTTTGATATAACCAATCTTTCAACATTTATTTTCAAAAATAATTGACCATATCTATATGATAAAGTAGTAAGATATACATGCATTCTTATGAATAGAGAACTACGCATCAAACCGGGAAAGCATAAGTATTCAGAATCAGTGGGTCTCAGTCTGCTAACAGCACACATTTTACGTCGAATTTTGCCCCCTAATAGGCATTGATTTCCATTGCGTTGAAAAACGTCCATCTGAAAAGTTTTTTTTTGTTTTGTTTCTTTTAAATCGGAAATTCGCCACACAATTGTAATAGACCTGGACACATATCAACATCACCAGGGGAGCAGTTTTGTAATATTTATTTAAACTATTGGTCATTCACGTAAAGGAGTCAAATGTTTTTGTTTTTTTTTCTCCTAATTTTATCAAATCTTCGACAAATAACGGCAATTCTGTTTTGACACAGAAACAGTCTCCGGGCTCCCTTTATATGTAAGAATAATTCTCAAAATATTCAGAAGTGAAAGGGAAGGATTTTTTTTTTAGGAATCAGATTGAAGGGAAACCTTTTTCTTTTGAGTGGTTAAAAAGTTTGGGCAATTGCTTTCCTGATGGCGGGGTCAATTGTGATGAAAAACCTTACCATCCTTTCTAGGAATCAAGAGTGGAAATAGACTTTTTTTTTCTCTTTTTTTCATGGGTCAAAAGTAAAGAAAAATCCTCAACTTTCTAAGGGAACAAAAGTAGAGGGGACCTCCTTTTTACGAATCTGAACGCTTTGGCCCTCTATTTTACTCTTTGGATATTCAACCTGGCGACGGCGTGTACTTCAGCTAGACTATGCAATAAGGAAATAATGCGTGTTTGTATTCCAACAAATCAGGAACTATGCATCACAGAGGAAAAACATGGGCTTATTCATAATCCACAGATCTCAATTTACATTTGTAATTGACAATATGTATGGGTCTTTAGTTGGACTCAACTATTTTTTTTTCATGCTGGATTTTCCATAAAACTATTGTATCAAGACCCATTATACCTCATCCAAAGATAGTACCATTAATTGTGAAGAAAAAATGATGATTAATGGTGATAAGAGGTGGTTACACACTTTCCGTAAGTGCACTCGTATTTTGTTTGATTCTATGAAATATCTATAAAATATCACTTGTTTTTCTGTATTGGTACATTTGTTTTGTTTTTTGTTTTGTGTGTTGTTTTTTTTACCAGGCAATGCTGAATAGCCAAGCTAGTTTTATATTAGTTGTATTCCTGTGTTTCTTTGATGAAATAACCTTTTTTTTTCTTAAACATTTTCGTATATAAGTGGCCTTTAAAAAAAAAAATTGTAGTATTCGTGAGTTTTGTCTGATTTTTTCTCTTTACTTTGGTTAATGTATTCAAACGGTCGGTAATGTAAAAGAACGAACGTAAAAATGCGATACAAAGGAGGAAGACATGAAGAGAGAGTGTACGTATATTTTCTAAAGAATGTTTGATTCGAACAGCAGGTGAATTTTGCATAGAAAACTATGCAATTCCTTGCGTTCTTGCCTGTACTTTCTATTCAAAGTATAGCGTTTAAACAGTAGGTACTGTATACGTAATGCTAGCATGTAAGCATGTCTTCTTTCGATCGAAGGTATGTATTTCCCTTGACTCTTCCAATATATATAAAAGTCTTCGAAAGAGAAATCAGAAATGCAACAAAGGGTGACGGGAAAAATGAAACGTAGAATATCTTCCCTAAAGGATGAATACTGCAGTTATTATTATTTTCTTTTCTTTTAATTCATTTATATACTCATTTTTGCAAGCGGCACGCTTTTATATTTATATTCTCTTCTTGATTGGTGGTATTAAACACTCACATAAACATAAATACACATACATGCATTATGCAATTTTGAATTACAAATATGATATTATTGAAAAGGGAGGAAATTCCTTTTATATAAACATATAAGTGACTGTTATCGTATTGATGGCATGGAGAGTTTTGAACTTATACACACAAACACATACAGTCAAGTACTTCTTCGATCGATAATATACATATTTGACTTACTTACCAGTACCACTAAGATAGACTAACTTCTCAAAAAATGCTAGATCAAGCCAGTCAGTTGGCAGCCTGCCTTATGAGTTATCAGCTGAATTCTGATCCGAAGTTTCCATCAGATATCGTTCGGTCAATGTGATCAATATTCACAAAAGAATTAAGCGTTTTCAGTATGATTTTTTTGTATAAGGGACTATCATTATTTTCAGGTGATTTTGGGACTGTTGATAATACATATTTAAATATACATATCAGACAGGTCCGCAAATTGAGAACTATGCAACGTTCACATGAGAAAATTATGCTAGGCCTCACTTAGAGAGACCACAAAACGGCACAGTATATCTGGGAAAAGACAGGAATCAGGGACTTCATAGAATCCATTACAAAGCTCAGGTGGCAGTAGGCTGGCTATGTTGCACGAATGGTGGACAACCGATGGACATCGCGACTCACGACGTGTATCCCCTGAGATCACATGTGGAACCGAAGCTGGCAGAATATTAGATGGAGAGTCAAGCTGGAAAAATTCAGAAAGTACTGTCTCAGCGACGCCCATGATAGAGAAGTGTGGTGAATCCTGGGGAAGATTTATGTCCAATAACGGATGTTGAGAGACTGATGATGATGATGATGATGATGATATATATATATATATATATATATATATTGAGGATCTGTTATAGCTGGAAAATGGTGGTTGCATTTCATTGCACGTTTGTGCCCCGTGGCAGCAACAAAACAACAACACAGGAAGTAACGGAAAATACAAGATTCATGTGTTGGGATTCAGAATTGAACTTATATCTTTCTTCCTCGGCTGACTTAGGATAAATCGATAGTTTTCATTTAAAGACCAATCAAGATCCGCAATCAGAGAGAGGAAGAGAGAAGTTGATCAGTCCTTCTATCCATCAGCGTCTGACCCTTTTTCTAGTATTCTCTCGTCTGTTCCGTTACTTACTCTACTCTTCTCTACTGGTGATCAAAATTTGAGCCCTATTTATAGGCAAGGGTGTTTTTTTTATACTGCCATCTATTTTACAGTATTACCTCATCTTCTTTTTTTACCTGATACTTGATACTAAATAAAAAAAATAATAATAATCTACCGTCTTCTCTTCTATTTTCCTACAGCTTCCTTCTGTTTTTCACGCCACGAAACATACGGTCAAGTTTTCTTACCTCTACTGTCCCTTCACACCATCCTTTTCTTTATCAACCTCTTTTTGCTTTTTGTGGCTGTGACTGGCTATCTATATACAGGGGTTCGAGGTACCACAATTCATCTTTTTGATAAATTAACCTAAAGGTTAACTCTGTAGCTTATCTTATCTTTGACCAAGTATATAAGTATACAGTATCTTTAACAAAAATGCTATTAATCAAAAAATAAAAAAATGAAATGAAATATCCAGTTGACTCATCAGCCTTCATATTGTAACACACACACACACACACACACATATATATATATATATATATAAATATATATATATGTATATATATATATACATGTATGTGTATACATATGTATATATATATATATGTATACATATATACATGTATACATATATATATAATATGTATATATATACACATATATATATATATATATATATATATATATATATATATATATATATTGAGGATCACACACGCACACACACATATACGTATATATATATATATGCATATATATATATACATATATATATTTATACACATATATATATGTGTGTGTGTGTGATCCTCAATATATATATATATATATATATATATATATATATATATATATATATATATATATATATATAAGGTTGAATGAGAAAGAATAGTTTTACGGAGATCGACTCACACCAGTTTTTCAATAGGGAAGGGTCTTCACACAGAGAATAATCAAAATTCGGAATATTCTGACGCAAATTATAATATTGATAATAAATACTTGCGTAAAACAAACACTTTTGAATGATTACACAACTGATTTGTTGTTGTACTTACGTATATATTAGAGTATATCAGCACAAAATTGTCTTTTAAAGTACAGACATTCCCATTTCTGAAATAATCACTCAAAGAGACGCCAATGGCAATCTTGAGATTGAAGTTATATGAACAAATCTTTGTCTGTATATCAAGAACTAGATTATCTTTTTTATAAATATATTTGAACTTATCTTTGAAACAAATGAAAATCCCAGACCCCATTAAACTCAAGATTGTCGTCTGCTTTGAGAAGACATGGAAAATTGAAATAGAACTGTTTTAGATGTCAATGATTGTGATGATGAATATTGTGACGAGTTATCGGCCCAAAGGAAATGAATAAATATATGCAGAGTCTTTCTTTCTTCCTTTTTTTTTAATGAAAATGATTGAAAACAGAGTGGAAAGAGGGAGTAAAAGCAAGATGTCAACCAGGCCGCCATATTTTTTATGGCATCTCATGGCTGAATACATTTTGCACAGATTTAGAATCGACAAATCATCTGAACACTGAAATAGCCAGGAATTGAAGAAAAGTTTTTTAAAAAATGAATAAGGTTCTCTGCAAATGACAGGTTTATGGATTGTTTGAAAGATCTACATTTGACCCTTGTTGGCTATTCACAGTTTTTTTTTTCAATGCACAGACGACATGCGTAATATATCACTGAGACGTAGTACACGACGCAAATGTCTTTTAAAATTTATGTGAAAACCTTTGCTCATTTTTCTGTGGAGAATCTCATAATATTTTGAAAGATTTACATTTTACTTCTGGTGGCCGTTCACACTCTATTGGTATCGATAGATAAAGGAATGACACTGATATAACCTTTCCTGTGTACAAAGCTAGGTGCAATAAATGGAAAACTTGGTATAGCCAGTCAACAGGACCTCTCTCTCTCTCTCTCTCGGCGTCATTGATTATGCCGAAAGGAAACCAACCATCTTAGAGGGGCTCCACTGCCTGTTGAGGTATCAGTCATCTATCTTCTCGACTGATTGCCCCCCCCCCCTAGCTAGAGAGCCCTATCTGGTCTGGTATATTACCCATCGAAAGAGAATCCTTCAATACACGCTTTTTCTCAAGTTGAATAAGCGTGAAGTGAACGTAAATAGCCTCGACCGGAATTTGAACTCATTTAGCCGATTTTATTGTCCACACCATTCATCACTCTGCAAAGAAAGACACATTTATAAGATACAAACGTGTTATATGTACATCGTATGATATGTGAGAAAAAAAATCATTAAAAATTGATATGAATGCCTGTGCATACATTTTTTTGGTTGTAAAATTTCAATTATTTGAAAGATTTGCATACTTTCGTTGGCTATTCAGGATTTTTATTTTCAAAACATACGACAGACAATGATAAAGGAGTCATATATACATTACACGGAGGAGAAAGAAAAAAACCTTTTCAAATTAATCTGAACGCCTTCCTTTTATTTTGCTATTGAAAATCTAATAAACATTTGAAAAATTGCTGTTCACTTTTGATGCCTATTCACAACCCTTTCAACAGCGATAGGGGATATAAATATAAATAACAATCGAGCAATATATACAACATGCTGACTGCAAAAAATACATTTCAAATTCATGGATCTTTTATTTGGGGCAGATTTTTTCAAACCAAAACCCCTATTCTGGCACTTGTAAACAATGTTCAACCGCTGGCTAGTTGCAAAGGTCACAAGGAGCTGATTAAAGTTCAAGGACACTTCAAAGACCTCTCCTGGAATTTTACAGAAGCCTCATGAGGAAATAACACAAAGATAAGGAGATATTTATTATACAGAAGAATTTAAAGTAGAAATTTCAATATAAAATAAGCAATCCGTGTGTTAGAGACCATCAATCATATCTGTCACCATACTGTCAATATATGTTGTTTTTTTTTCAGTTTTCTAGTCAGTAGGACTGGATGGTAGACTGGTTAGCTGTGTATGTATCATGCATACTGCCAATGGAGCTAGAGGGCTGAAAATTTAAACATTAATTCCTTATTATGTCTGGGAAAAAACAATTTTTTCATTTCTTTCTAAATGAGTTTTTAGTGCAACGTATGCTCATGTTTAATTGGTCTCGGATTTCGTGTCTAATAGCATTCGTGCTTATTTTTTTTCCAGTTCAGACTTTTATTCAATGACCACTGCCCCACAGGAGGCGAGGGAGGTAACATATTTGTTAATGACCTCATTTTCCCAACTTCTTAATTGATCACCCCGAACATGCTGCCAAAAGTCATTGGTCATGTGACAGTTTCTATTGAGTGACTGGCCAGACCTGTTTTAATTTCTTTCGTTAATACTCCGGACTAAATCGTTTTTTGGTTTCGATGATCGGACATACTCCTTGGATATCCACTTATTTTCCACTGTTGGTTTACCTGACTCGAAACATTTCATTATTACTAGTGCAGGAAAATCCACAAATAATGCAACCATCTCAATCATGAGACAGACTACCTCATCAGTTCATACGTTTATATTCCCTAAACTTAGCTGCAAAACAAAAGAAGGGAATCACCAGATAAGAAGTACTGAATTTGCTGCAGAAGTCGATTGTGTATGTAGCGTACTTTGATAGAAAAAAAAACAACAAAAACAACAAACAAAAAAATGAGGAGCGTGGCATGAACGTCATCCATCTTCAGGAAACACACAAAGAGGAGATGACTTTGTCTCCATCACTTTCAACCCACATAGATAGCTCTTCAGTGCAACTCACTGCTTAAATGGATCGGATGAAAAAAAAAAAAGAATCTGCATCACCCTCTAGGGACTCCATTCAGTGGGTCAAAATGGAAAATCAATGGCCTTGGGGTCGTCAAAAGGTGAAAGTCGCCCTAACTCCTGATGTAGCGACGACAACCTGTCTAGCAAGCCATAACGTTATATGCAGAGACTTTGACAGCTGCTACTAAAACGGGGTTTTTTCCACCACCCCTGATGTTAAATAACGATCTCCACCTGATGATGGACCTCGAAAATCTATTATTATTCGATTCTTCCCGCCATAAAAGTTAGACAAATCTGCACCTCTCCTTCATTTCTCTTAATTAATCCTACCGATGGCAACGCACAGTGCTGACAAAATGTTCTTGCAGACCACTGTCTAATCATCCTGCAAAACAGCATTAGCACAAAAACATAAGCCTCAGACAAGAAGCAACAGAATTTCTGCAAAACCAACCGGAAAAAGTTCAGTTTACCACCGGGAGCCTTTGCAAGGACCTCCCTTCCTCAACAGAGAGAAAAAAACATAGCCTCCAACGTACTTGAGATGTTCAAAATAGCGTAGTGCTCTATCCTACGAAGAAGGAGCCCTAAATACATGCTTTTCTGGGATGCTGAGTATGGAACAGCCCCTAATTTCTACCCCCCCCCAAAAAAAAAACAATCAGGTCCATAAAGCAGACTGTAGCAAAACATACCCTTTACACATCAACTCCAACGATTTATGCCACATTCAAGCCACAATCAATACCTTTGTCTGGACTCATTAGCACCATACAAAACCATACGTTCAGAAAGAGCGCCTGGCCCTTGAGTCCCTGTAAAAAAAATGAAAGTGATTGAGTTGCTCAAACAGTTTCTCTCAGACCGCTACTCAGCATCAATAAACTATAAGAGTACATCATCTTTGCCCACATTCCTCAAGCCGTGGAGGAATACGTACCATACCAGGAAGCTGCATTACCCAAAAGGAAATCAACAACTCCTGGGTCCTTCGCCTTGTCAGTCACATGGAGGAGGACTTTGAGAGGAAAGAAAGAAAACTGGATCGCATCTGAAGATCTCTCAGCAGCCTATGACACCTTATGGCACAAAGGCTTTTTTTATAAGCTGCTACAAACCATCACCATGTTGAATTCATGACGCTTTCGGTACAAGACCGATATTCCCACCTTTGAAACTTCTAACGGTGCTCGAAGTCGGAAAATCAGGCCGTAAAATGGACTATCCCAAAGTTCCGTCTTGGCTCCGAAGCTCTTAACAATCTATACTTCCGACTTACCGCCAACTCTGTCAATTAAATATCAATACGTGGTTGTTTGTGCACTCGGATACTCCTTGCCATCTTTTGAAAGTATAGAACCAGCTGCTCAAAAAGACTCAAAATCTGATGCTGCTCTCATAGCGTTTGAAACTTAGAAAAAATTATAATGACATACCGAAGACAGTACGTTCCATTTTCAACCTTACCCATAAGGAGGCAAGAGTGAAAATCAACCTCGAGGATAGGCTTCTAATGATTCAAAATCATCGTGTGTACCTTGGGGTTTTATTGTACAGATGCCCCACTTTTGCAGAATATCTTATAAGGGTTACTGAGAACACTTAGTGGAAGGACAAAAACAAAATAAGTTACACAGTTCATTATATATATATATATATATATATATATATATATATATATATATATATATATATATACTCATCGGTTTTCAGGGTAAAAATGGTCTGAGACCAACAGATGGTAATATACACTATATATATATATATATATATATATATATATATGTATATATATCTGTATATATTGAAGATCAGTTATGTTGGATGATTGTGGTGGTATTTCTTTGCATATATATATATATATATATATATATATATATATATATATATATATATATATATATATATATATATATATATATATATATATATATATATATATATATATATATAGTGTATATTACCATCTGTTGGTCTCAGACGATTTTTACCCTGAAAACCGATGAGTGTCGAACCAAATGATAAAACCCAGCATAATTAGTTAGCTGACCGTTGATATATGACATGTGTCCGGATTTTCTCATATAATTCTCCAATATAGAAGTTTTGAATCGGACCATCAATAGTGGGTGATCCATTGATATTGCCAGTAATATTAGGTCAAAATTGGGTAGTCTGGTCGAGTGGGATCAGGGTTCAAGTCATCTTAGGTCCTGACCACGTGTCTTATTCTGTTCTGGTGGAAGTTCAGTCAAGTAAAAGCATACTGGTTATTGCTTTAAGACGTGCGTTCAATCCAAATTGTTTTCATATCATTTATCAACGTAATGGTTTTGCGTCTGACCATCAATGGTTGGAGATCTAGTGAGGGTTGAACCCACTATCAACAGCCAGCCATTTTGGCTTGCTAATCCATGCTTTACGGTGCGCTTCTCATATGATCTACTTATTAAAAACTACCGGGTGAAATTGCATATATATTTGGATTGATATGTTTTTTCTTGTCTATTTATTGAAAAGAATTCATGAATAGTTCGAAACAATGGGTAGAAAGTATTTTCTTCCGCAACATTACCCTCCCAATCTTACAGCCAAGGAACCAATCGATTCACACTGTATTATAACAGATTTAAAAAATACACATAGTCCAATCAATACGTCTGTAGCCTTGCAATGCGAAAGCATTTTTCATGGTAAGTATTTATGTGTTTGTCATAATGGCGTTACGGCCAAATCTCGTCAGCTAGACCGCTTCTACACACGATCATCGCAATTAGTCAGTACCCAGATGGGTGACCAACTTAGTATACCATGTGCCTTGAACAGTTGAAGACTATGTACACAGCTTTTCGTGGCGATCCCGTTGATCTTCCGAAGAGGCGATCCATTTCTACATCACGTCCTATGAAGTAAGACCAAAATGGAATAGAAAAAAAAAATTTAGTTGATATTTTCCATCGAATTAAATGCATTGTCTACCAAATCATTAGGCCAATCGAACAAATGCCCCTTAACCCTCCTTGCCTGGTCTAATGTTCTCCTTGACAAAGCACTTAATTCATTTGTGAATAACAACCAAATAGTTTCCGTTCAATTGTTGTTTGTCTATTTTTCCGTATTTTCTTTCATCACTCTGTAACAAATTCCGCCTATCTTGCCGAATTCTGCGATGGAATCTCTTGAGCCTACTTTGTTTGGCTTAGAGCTTTTGATTTATTTCCTCTATCACAGTTGCTTGTTCCTTTGGTAGAGTTTTATATTTTGGCAATTAATCACGCCGTTGCATCTTCGTATACGTTTCCCCTGTCGACTTCTCGGCTAATCGCAATAATTTTCGAGTCAGAACAGTGACCTCTGTTCAAAGAGCAACTGCATGGTCAGCAAATATCTAATTTATTACAGATGTTCAGATATTCCAGATATTGATTTCCTGTATTCCCAAATCGAGAGAACGATGAAAATACTACTACTACTACTACTACCACTACTACTCATTATTATTATTATCATTATTTTGCAATCTCACACCAGTTGCCTGGTAGTTACCGCTGGAGTGACAGCAAGTCCCCTCAAGTCTCCAGCCCTCCTCTCCTAGTTCTCATAGGCCACAGTAATACTGTGGTTTACAGTTTCACACCGGTTGCCAAGTAGTCATTGCTGAAGGCTGAGTGACAATAAGTCTCCCCAGGTCTTCAGCCAACATCTTTTCTCTCTTTCGCCTATCATGTCATTGCTATGGTTTACATTTCTGCTTCCATTCCCCTTCCTTTGTTTGGCCACTGCTATCATTTAGTGCTGCAGTCCTTATATTTCTAGCACTTTCCTCAGTATCCGTGCACTTTTTAGCAGTGCGGTGGTCTGTACGGTCTCAATCCTTCCTTTTATCTTGATCTCCTCTAGTCTCGCCCTCAGTGTCTTTGGGACTGTTCCCAGTGCACCTACTATGACTGGCACTACCCTTTCATGTTCCACATCTCCTTTAGTTCTCTTGCTAGATCTTGGTACTTTTCCAGTTTTTCACTCTCCTTTGTCTTTACTCTATGGTCTGCAGGCACAGCCTTGTTTATTATTTGGCATGTTTTCCTCTTCTTGTCTATGATTACCAAGTCTGGTCTTTTTGCCTGGATGTATTTTTTTTTTTTTGTAATTTTACACAAGTTGCTTTTTGGTCATCGCTGTAGACTGAGTGACAGCAAGTCTCTTCAGGTCACAAGCCCTCCTCTCGTATAGTCTTCACATATCACAACAGCACTCTGGTTTATACCATCTCCACCATTCCTTTTTCTCTGTAGTCAGGTCATGACTGACAACTTGGGGGGGGGGGGGGGCGTATACTTCATATTTCCAATCTCCTCGGTATTCGTTCAGACCCCAGTAGTGCTGTGGTTTGATCGTCCAAGTTCTTCCTCTTTTATCTCCAATTCCACCAGTCTCGTTTTCAATTTCTCACTCACGGTTACGATTGCACCCACTATTAATGATACCACCCTAACTTTCATGTTCGTACTTTCTTCAGTTCCTTTGCAAGGTACTGGTATCTCCCTAGCTTTCGCCTCTATTCTTTTCTTACTTTATGATCCGCTGGCACAGCCACGTCTATCATTTTGCAGGTTCTCCTTCCTTTGTCCTTTTATACAAGGTCTAGTCCACTCGCTTTGATAGGCAGGTCAGTTTTGACTATGTTTTCTGTATTTTCCTGTACTGTCTCAGTTTTGTGCCGATACTATTTGTCTACAAGGCCAAATCTCAATCGTTTGCACAGTTCCCAGTATCTAACGCTTACTGCCCTGCCATGCCTGCTCTTGTACTTCTCTTTGGCCAGTTCACGAGTCGTATCCCTTTCTCTACATTGGCGGCATCGGCTGTTTGTTTGGCTCCTTCAACTTGACATTTCGTCCTGATGCATTTGTCTTTGGCCGCCATGATGAACGAATCTGTTTCTCTTTTTATGTTCCTTTTACGTAGTCATCTTCATGATCGATCGTATGTGATATTTTCTATCCGTGTCCTTTTGTTTGTTCCTGTTCTCATTTTCCTTTCCATGTTTTCACCATGACTGCTCCTTCGTTTTCTATTTTGTTGTCTGTTACGCTGCCTCGGAACCCTTTGCATAATATATTCTTTGCTCGCTTGCACATAATTTCCCAACTCCTCATTGACTTTGTAGACATATTCTTCTGTGCCAATGAGTCCTCTGCCATCGTTTATCCCCCTTTGTTCATCCATGTAATGGACCTCTGTATCGGTAGTGATACCGATAGTACCTATGTGTTTGTTCATTTGATAAGATGTCTGCCATTTAACTTGGGTTCTAATATTTTCCTGATCCTTCACAGGGGTTTACTTCTTATTTTTCTCTTTTATTCATTCCTGTTTCATCGAATCAAACTCGAGAATCTCCACGTATTTATATCGGTCCTGTGTAGTTAATGTTCTAATGTTGCTGTTTGGTAGTTCGATTCCTTCTGCTACTACAAGTCTTCCCTTGTCCAATACCATTAGCACGTATTTCTGAAAATTTCAAATTCCATTCTTATGTCGACACTGTATTCTTCAACTTTGTTGGAAACATTCCATGTTCTCTGCAAATAGGTTAATGTCTTCCATGTAGTCGGGGTTGTTGGCTTTTTCTTTTTGTATTTGAAAATCAGCATTTTTTGCTGTTTTCCAATATTCAGTTTAGTGGTATTATTGTTAGTAGAAATAGTAGTCGGGACAGAGAGACCCCTGAAAGATTCCCCTTACATGCGTTTGCATGTTCAAACCAGATGGTCAATGGTGTTGATTAAGTTACAGTTAATCTTCTTGAGTCGTCAGCCTTCGTCTCGACATTACCACCATCGTCAGCAGTGCTGTGGTTTGTAATTCCACACCAATAGCCCGGTAGTTATCACTGAAGGCTAACAGTAAGTCTCCTGAGGTCTCCAGCCCTATTTCCACCGTCCCCACATAGCAGAGCAACACTACGAACTTTTTGTCTCAACCTTTCCCGGCTTTACTTACTATTACTACTATTATTTTTTTTTGAACTACCACAGCGTGTATATATATATATATATATATATATATATATATATATATATATATGTGTGTGTATATATATATATATATATATATATATATGTGTGTGTGTGTGTGTATGTGTGTGTGTATGTGTGTGTGTGTGTCTATGCATGTGTGTGTTTCTGTCTATGCATTTGTGTGTTCATGTGTTTGTTTGCTTCTTTGTCTGTTCCTGTGCCCCTGGACGTGCCGTTTTGTCTACAGGCTTGACAATTGGCATCAATATCCTACCAAATCCCTTCTAAAATTTTTGACTTCGATTTTTAGGCAGAAAAAAACTTTTTGACCTTTGTTGGCCTTATACTCTTGTGTTTATTTGTCTGAAAGTCCCAGTGCTCCTGACCTTACCGTTTTATCTACAGACTTGGAAATTGGCATCCGTAGTCCTCTGTATCCCTACCAAAAATGCTTTCTTTCGTGGGGGGGGGGGGTTAGTTCTAGGAAAAGCCATTTTGATATTTTGGGGGCCTTCATGAACACCTTTTTTCCAGAAGAAAACCATTTGAAAATGGACTTGGAGGGGTCATAATCACGAAACCAGTAAAAAAAAGGACTACATCATAGCGGACAAAAGCGACACAGCAAAAGATATTTAAATCTTTAATCAAATCAATGTAGAATGCAATCACAGAATGATGTAATGTGAAATTCAAATTCATACCGAGAAAGTGCACAGGAAAATATTCTGCACAAAACTGCGACCATTTACCGTACAAATAGAGCTCACTCGACGCTTCAAGGTAGAATTGAAAAACAGGTACAAGATTCTAATCGAACTGGTAGAGGATACCAACGAGCATAACAACAAAAAAACATCCCAGATAGAAGCTGTCAATATGCTTAAGCCAAACATCAAGTAAACCATCAGTAAACCTTCAGATAAACCCACGAATCTCATGGGACAAAAAGATGGAAGATTGAATAAACAGGGTTAAATAGAATCATCAGTAAGAAACGAGATAAAGGAAGACATAAACAAATTCTATAACGACTTGGAATCAATACTTGAAGATACTTGACAATTCAACATCATTATTCGGGACATCAATGCTCAGGTGGGACATTGTCAAAAAATCGATGCTTTAAGACTATTACTTTCAGTTTGGAAGAATGCAAATAGCCAGTGAGCTTTAAAAAAAGGGACACTTCATAACAGATTGGGATTAAATTGTTGAACATGTCAAAAAATTCAACAAGAACGTATATTCTTCCAAACAAGAGACATGGAACAATGAACAAGATTACGAGCGACCAGTTCATAGATTTCCCATAAGCTACTGCGTAGGAGGTGGGGCAAGCCATCAAACGAACAAAAACAGCTGAGGCTCCTGGACTAGAGAACATTGACATCGACCTACGCCCAAAAGCTGTTGAAGCCATTACTAGGAAGAAGCTATAGTATTCAACGAGTGCTTCATACAGAGCAGAGTCTAAGAAGATTGAGACCCAGCAATCATAATGCTGTTATATAAAATAAAAACCCAAGTTATTTAAACAACAAGGCGAAAAGGCAACTCATATGCATTAACAAACTTTTACCAAAATAATCATCAACTGAATAACCAAAACGCTGCATGAAAATCAAGAATTAGAACAGGTTGTTGTCAGAAGAAACTACGCAACCACAGACCATGTCTACCCAAAAGAGGATCCAGCAGAATGTAAAATGCCACTCACTGTTGCTTCGTTGGCTTCAAGAAGTTCTTTGACTCAGTGGAAATCTACAAGATCATTGATGCTATCAAATAACAAGATTTAAACCCTATGTACGATAGTTCTGCAGCATATCCACTGACACAGCAATTCTTTCATCAGGTTACGGATAGATTTTGATCTATTCCGCTTCGAAAAAGGAGTCAGACAAGGCGATACAAGTTCACCCCCAACTCTACACAGCCTGCTTTGAGATGATCCTCCGAAACCTGGACTGGGAAAATAAAGGAATCAGAATTCATGGTTGATGCCCAAGTACGAACTGAATGTAGAAAGTTGGATTTAACACGAACTTCAATAATGCAAGTATCATGTACAACAAATATGTTGAGGAGAAAAGCACAATGATCAGAATTGAAAACGTTGAGCTGATGAGAGTTGAGCACATATATACATAGGACAACACATAGCCGTGAAATCCTCAAAAGAAAACAAAATCAAAGGGTGGATCACTCTAGGTTAGCATGCGTTCTGTGGAACAAACTCAATCTTCAAGAACAAGATTATCCCATTAGTCCTCGAACGAAGAGTCTATACGCAGAACATTTTCCCGATAGTCACGTGCGGAGCCGGAACATTGAACCTAACCTTGAAATTGCCCCTCAAACTAAGAACCATGCAACGTGTATAGGAAATAATCATGGTCAGCATCGGCGCAGTATGTTACAGAGAGAAAAAAAAATCAGGAGTCAGGGATATCATAGAAAACATTAGAAAACTCAAATAGAAATTGTCTGGTCGTATTGCAAAAATGTCAGACAGTCATTGGTCATCATGACTCACAACGTGACCCCACGACATTCATGATACAGAGGTCTGGCAAATGTAGAAACAACGGACGCTAAAAGGTTGCTGCTGCTGCTGCTGATGATGATGATGGTGATAATCAGGTTGTAATCATATAGCAATGAGTGGAAAAAAAATAGAAGATAAAAAAAACAATCTTCTAAACTGAAGAGTATTTTTTAAAATGATTTGATGTTAAATTTCACGGCATTTTCCCGGGCTGTATGGTCTGTACATTTTTTATTGGTTCGAAATTATTGCGTACTTAATTTTTCAATCAATTTTCTTTGGTTTGCTCCGGTTTTAATTGAAATTCGGCCTTTGAAATAGTGATGGTATCAAAGGTGAGTAGGTTCACTGTGCTTGTAACAAATTAAGTCAACTGAAGAGGCTGTTTAAAGAGACATAGAAAGTCTCTGTAATCAAAAGAAAAAAAAAGAAAAAAGAAAGCTTTTGCCTTAATGAGAAAGGTTGATAATAAAAGAGAGAAAGAAATTAAATCATTTCTTTTTCATGCCGTACCTTTCTGAACTTGTCGACCTCATCTCTCCATCTTGTATTCTGCCGGCCTCAGTTTCGCATGTAATCCCTGGGGATTTACGTCGTGAATCATGATGCCAAGTAGTTTGTCTGACATTCTCGTATCATGACCAGCCCATTGCCATTAGAGTTTCCAAATGAATTCTTTATTGTTCCGGACTCTTTTCTTTCCAAATGTATTGTGTTGTTTTAGATCTCTCCAGGTGATGCTGAGCATGATTTTCTCAAGTGCAGGTTACATGGTTCACAGTTCGAGGATTCAGTCTTTTGGTTAGGTTCCATATTTCAGTTCTATTGGTGACTATCGGGTGGATGCATTAGTTGTACACTGTTCTTTGTAGGTCTTATGGATTTTTTGGTTCTCAAAGGTTGAGTTTGCTCAGTCGAAGGCTTGCCATCCTAGAGTGATTCTTCACTTGACTTCTCCTCCTCAAACTACTAAACAATCAAATACAAAATTGCGACTTGAAGCATACGCCAGATATTTTTCTTTTCATTGTCAGTTGTGCAATTTTCCTTTCTCGCTCCCTTCCTTCTTTCCTTTCCTTCTTTCTTTCTTTCTTTCTTTATTTCTTCCTGTTTTTCTTTCTTTCTTTCTTTCTTTCTTCCCATATCAATAAACTGATGCATACTTATCGATTCTTCTCTCTACCTTCTTTCTTTCTTTCTTGCTTTCTTTTTTCCGCATTACCTCTCTCTAAACCTTTTCTTCCTTCCTTCCTCCCTTCCTTCCTTCCTTCCTTCCTTTCTTTCTTTCTTTCTTTCTTTCTCCATCCGTACCTCATTTTTTTCTGCCTTTCTTTCTTACTTCCTTTCCAACCTCGATGTGAGTCGACAGTTCTACAAATAAGGAAATTTAATGTTAAGATCAGGTTTGGATAAGATAACAGCGTTTGTATGGAATTTGGTGGACTGAAGAGAGGATGTTTCTAGGGAGATAGTCAGCGTTCATAACAAAAAAAGAAATCTGCTATCTTCATAATTTTTTCCTTTACCAATGAATTATATTGCGTTCGGACAATATTTTTTCCCTTTTATTTTTGATGTAGCGATATTTTCTTTCCTTTCTGACGTTTTAACAGGAATCAATTCTGAAAATCAATTGGAAACGAAAATTTTTTTATACTATTGATATTTTTATTACAGAAACAAATGTTGTCAAATGTTACAGAATGCAGTCAAAATTATTATGATTATTATTATTATTTGCAATTTGCCAGTGGTTACTGCTGGGGATTGAGTGACAGCAAGCCTCCTCAAGTCTCCAGATCTCCTTTCCTTGGACCTCAGCAGTACTGCTGTGTACAGTTACACACCGGTTGCCCTGTGGTTATCGCTGAAGCTTGCGTGACATCAAGTTTCCTCTGGTTTCCAGCTTTCTTCTCATCTCAGCATTTCCTCACCTATCACAGCATCACTGTGGTTCGTACCTCCACCACTGTTTGTGTTTTTTTTTTCTCACGTCCTCCTCTGTTATGCCACTGATATCAGCTGGGATCATACAAATACAATTTCTCGTTCTTTACTCAGTATTCGTGCAGTTCCTAGCAGTGCTGTGGTCTGTACAGTGTCAATCCTCCTTTCGATCCCCAGTTCCTCTAGTCTCGCCTTCAGTATCCGTGGCTCAGTTCTGAGTGTACCTATTATTACTGGTACTACCTTGACTCGACAATTATCTAGATAGAATGATAGGAAACTCGTGCAATTATACAGAAAATTGTCCTCACAAGAACCACCAATTTCCTTTGCAAAGTACTGTCCATGTAAATATTTTGTCTGTTACACAACTCCACGACAGGGCAGGCAACGATGTTATGACTTAGTAGCGCTGGTAGCTTTTCTCTCCTTTTATCTTATATATACCATAGCGGGTGTTAAAACAGGACCAATGCAGTGGGCTGCACAAGAAACAGTTCATAGTTGTATAACAGACAAAATATATACATGGACAGTGCCTCGTGAAAGATATGGGCGGTACCTTTTCGGACAATTTTCTGTATCTCAAAAATGCTTGGGCTTACTATTGATCTACCAAGATATTTGTCAATAACCCTCTTTGTGGTCCCAGGGGCTCCTATAGCAATAGGAATCTTTGAGTCTTGAGTCATCATACTTTTGTGTTCTTAATTTCCAGGTCTTTGCACTTGGGCAGTTTTCCAAACTCTTTTACAGATATGTTTTTGTCTAATCGAATCGTCGTGCCAATTGGTAGGCCTTCTTTTTAAAGTCTTGATCCCCCCTCATGATTGTCAGAGAGCGCACAGCAGTGCTGTAGTTTGCCGTTTCACACTAGTCGCCTGGTGGGCGTCGCCGAAGGCTAAATGACGGTGAGTCTCCTCAGGTTTCCAGCTCATCTCGCAGCATCATGTTGTATCACAGCTGCGGCTTGTGCCGTCCAAATCCCCCCCAGTTTTACATACACATGACTTTTTCATCCTAGCAGTTCAGTCACTACTCCCTAGCTGTCGTGGTATTTCGTAGCATTTCACACTCTTCGATAAACTTATTATTATTATTATTTGGAATCTCACACCAGTTGCCTGGTGGTAACCGCTGGAGTTTGAGTGACAGCAAGTCTCCTCAAGTCTCCAGCCCTCCTCTCCTACTACTCATAGGTCGCAGTAATTCTACGATTTACAGTTTCACACCGGTTGCCCAGTGGTTATCGCTGAAGGCTGAGTGACAATAAGTCTCCTCAGGTCTTCAGCTAACGTCTCCTCCCTCTTTCGCATATCATGACAGAGCTACTATTTGTTGCAGTCCTTATATCTCGAGCACCTTCCTCAGTATCCGTGCAGTTCCAAGTAGCGCTGTGGTCTGTACGGTCTCTATCCTTCTCCTAATCCCGATCTCCTCCAGTCTCTCCCTCAGCGTTTTGGGGACAGTTCCTAGTGCGCCCACTATGACCGGTACTACCCTGGTTTTCATGTTCCACATTTTCCTTAACTCCCTTGCTAGGTCTTGGTATTTTTCCCTTTTTTTTTTTTTCTTTTTTTTATTATTATTATTATTATTATTTGGAATCTCACACCAGTTGCCTGGCGGTAACCGCTGGAGTTTGAGTGACAGCAAGTCTCCTCAAGTCTCCAGCCCTCCTCTCCTACTACTCATAGGTCGCAGTAATTCTGCGATTTACAGTTTCACACCGGTTGCCCAGTGGTTATCGCTGAAGGCTGAGTGACAATAAGTCTCCTCAGGTCTTCAGCTAACGTCTCCTCTCTCTTTCGCATATCATGACAGAGCTACGATTCGTTGCAGTACTTATATCTCTAGCACCTTCCTCAGTACCCGTGCAGTTCCAAGTAGTGCTGTGGTCTGTACGGTCTCTATCCTCCCCCTAATCCCGATCTCCTCCAGTCTCTCCCTCAGCGTTTTGGGGACAGTTCCTAGTGCTCCCACTATGACCGGTACTACCCTGGTTTTCATGTTCCACATTTTCTTCAACTCCCTTGCTAGGTCCTGGTATTTTTCCCTTTTTTCACCCTCCTTCTTTTTTACTCTATGGTCTGCAGGCACAGCAACGTCTATTATTTGGCAGGCCTTCCTTTTTTTGTCTACTATTACTAAGTCCGGCCTTCTTGCCTGGATGAGGTGGTCAGTTTGGATGTCAAAGTCCCACAGTAGTTTGTGGTTGTCATTCTCCAAAACTGCCTCTGGCTTGTGCTGATACCACTTTTCCCCATGGTTGAATCCCATTTGTTTACTTAGTTCCCAGTGTATCATCGTTGCTACTCTATCGTGTCTATGCTTATACTCCTTCTGGGCGAGTTGACTACATTCACTAGTTATGTGGTTTACTGTCTCATCTCTTTCACCGCACATGCGGCATTTGCTGTTTGTCTGAATTCTGTCGATTTTTGCTTTTATGTAGTTTGTCCTTATGCTTTTGTTTTGGGCTGCCATGATGAGCGATTCTGTTTCTCTCTTAAGGTTTCCCTTTCGTAACCACGTCCATGATTTCTCGTCTGCTATATCTTTTATCTGTCTTTTAAACTCGCCGTACAATTTTTTCCCTTCCCACTTTTCTTTTCTAGTTTGCTGTACCGTTCCATTGCTTTCTACTTTGTTTGTTGCACTATCCCTCGCGCTCTTTATGATTTCTTCACTATTTGTTTGCACATATCTATCTAGGACTACTTTAGCTCTCTGGACACAATCTTCTATGCTGATGAGCCCCCTACCACCTTCTTTTCTCTTAACGTATAGTCTATCTGTATCATCCCTAGGGTGTAATGCTTTATGCATCGTCATAAGTTTCCTTGTTCGCCTATCCATTGATTGGAGCTCTTCCTTTGTCCATCCTAGGAATGGTCCTGTATACCTAACTACTGACACAGCCCAGGTGTTCATTCCTTTTATTAGATTTCTGCTATTTAATTTGGTTTCTAATATTTTCCTTATCCTTCTAAGGTATTCCCTCTTAATCTTCTCTTTCATCTCTTCCCGTTTTATCGTGTCACATTCAAGGACACCTAGGTACTTGTATCGGTCTTGTGCAGTCAATGCCCTAATCTTGTTGTTGTCCGGAAGTTCAATTCCCTCAGTCATTGAAAGCCTTCCTTTGTGCATCACCATGATTGCGCATTTTTCTATCCCAAACTCCATTCCTATGTCCTCACTATATTCCCTTACTTCGTTGAACAGAGTCTCAAGCTCTCCCCTGTTTTTCGCAAACAATTTAATATCGTCCATGTACATTAAGTGGTTGACCTTTCCTTTTGTTTTAGAGAAGTGGTATCCTTTGCTGTTTTTCAGGATTCTGTTAAGCGGTATCATTGTTAGAACAAATAATAGTGGGGACAACGAGTCTCCTTGGAAGATCCCCCTTTTTATCCCTACCTCGGCTAGTTTGTCCCCTGCGGCTGTCAAATCTACTTTCCAGTCTTTCATTGAATTACCAATGAATTTAACCACCGGTTCGCTAATTTTGAACATTCTAAGGCATTCGAGTATCCAACTATGTGGAATCATATCGTATGCCTTTTTGTAATCTATCCATCCCATTGCGATATTCTTTCTCCTTTTCCTTACTTCTTTTAAGATCATCTGGTCTATGTAGAGTAAATCGTTTGCCCCTTTGGTTCCTATCCTACACCCTTTCTGTTCTTCTGGTAGTAGCCCCCTTCTATCCATTGACATGTATATTCTCTCTGCTATTTGCCCGGTCAGGATTTTCCACATAAGTGGTAGGCAAGTGATTGGTCTATAGTTGCTTGCTATGTTCCCCTTTCCCGGGTCTTTTTGGATGAGGGTGGTCCTGCCTTTAGTCATCCATTCTGGTGCTTTGCCTTCATTCAGACAATTTTGGAGTAGGTGAGTGAGTCTGCCGTGTAACGTGGTAAATTTTTTGAACCAATACCCATGGATCCCGTCGGGACCCGGTGCTTTCCAGTTGGCTACTTTCCTAAGAGTATGTTTCAATGTGGTTTCATTCAGTACTATTGGTTCTCCCTTGTCTATTTCTCCTAGTTCTTCTCTCATGTTTCCTAACCATTGCGGTGTTACGTTATGTCTTTTTGGGTGCCCCCATATGCTATTCCAATAGTTCTTGGCCTCTGTGGCATCTGGTTTCATGTCCTGCCTTCTTTCCCCATTTAAATCTCGGTAAAACTTTTTCTCATTGTTTTGGAATGTGCGGTTTTGTGTGTATTGGGCCGTTCTTAGTCTGTATCTTTTTAGTCTTGCCTCTTTGGCTAGTCTTTTTTGGTGTAACTCTTCGACTACAGTTGCGATGCCTTTTTGCGTTACCTTGTATTTGTTATAAAGTCTTACTCGTGGTCTGTCTGTGTGTGGTGTATTTCTAAGCAGTACTTCATCTCTCTGTAGTTGGGAGATCTGCCTTTGTAACCTTCTCTCCCAGTTGGGTTTCCCTTCCCTATTATTGCTCGGGTCCCTATCTTGTGTTGTAAAGCTTTGTGCTACCATTTTCGCCCCTGCATAAATTAGGTTGTTGAGTTCTAGGAGGGTGTTTGTTTCTATGTGCTGTAAGAGGCAGTTGACCTGCTCGGTCACTTCTCCGACTTTCTTTCTGTCTTTGTCTCTTAGGGAGGGGAGTGTTGTTTTCTCTCCTAGCATGATCTCTTTCAAAGCTTGTATTTTGGTGTTCTCTTCTACCGTAGGTGCCTCGTCATCACCCTCTGATACATACCTTACTGTGGGGGTCTCATGGGGAATTATTCTAGTTTTGTTATTGGTACTAATTGTGCTGGGGGGGCATTCTTCAGATGTGTCACCTGAACCTCTCTCTACATTAATGCGAATCTCTAGTAGTTCAGTCTCAGACAGCCATTTCTTCTTTTGAATTTGCTTTGCTTGGTCAGCAAGGCGTTGGTTCGATACTTCCACATCAGATTTTTCCCTCCATATTCGGAGCATACGCTCCCTATAAGATCGCACTGAAGGCTTGCTTTTAAAGTAACAATACATAACTAGTCTATTCTCCTCCCTTGTCCATCTCTTCCTCTTGTTTTTTATAGCAGTCACTCCGTGAGGACCGCGCCTTCCCTGGGTGTCGTTAGTGGTATATGAGTCTTGGCCAACAGTAGCTATGTGACGACTGTGTCCCTCCTGAAGGCCATTAAGGGTACACGAGCCGGAGTTTTGGCCAGCAGTCACAGGATGACGACCGGGTCCCTCCTGGTGGCTAACAAGGGAACACCTGCCGGTTACGACACACAAATCTTGAATTTGTGCCCCGTTTTTTGCGGTAAAATGGTTTGGTTGTACTGTCATGATAGGGGTTTTTGGTTCTTTGAGGTAGCGCCAGACCTTGGTGGGTTGGTTAAGACCGATGTGGTTCAGAAATAACCGAAGAGCCCCACCAGCTCTTTTTGGTTCTTTTAAGGTAGCACCAGACCTTGGTGGGTTCGTTGAGGGCAATGAGCTCAGTGGCATTCTCAGAGTTCCACCAGTTCTTACAACCCATGGTACGACCGTACGTGGATAGGCCTTTCTGCTGCACAGATATATCTATTTGGTGGTATGACCATCCCCTCCTAAATTCGGGCCTAAAAATTAGCACTAAGCTTCGTCTGGATAAAATTAACAACCTTGGAGATCATACGTCTCCCTTAAATCTTCTAAGTCTTGACTTATATACTAAGTCTCGCAATCTGTGTTCTTCTCCCACGGTGGATTTCCCCCTGCCAGCCTATATCTACTGAGGGGTCCTAACGGTCAGTGGTGGACAGACTCCATTCATTCATACTCGGGGGGGGGGGGGTAGCTAGGCATTACTTTCCCATAAGACACCTCTTATCTCGGTGGGGGGGTGGAGAATTATTAATTTTAAACTATAAATTATAAATTTAATTCCACTTACCCACGTGCAGCTCCAAGAAACAACAGACCACTCTCTCAACTTTTTTTTTTTGTCTTTTTCATTAGGCAGAATTTGGCAGTGGGCAATTCATCGAAGTGAAAACTTATCGGAATCGCAAAGAAAACCATCTCAGAAGTAGAAATATCAATATGTCAAGAATAATCATTCTTAAAGCCTAAAGTAAAATATCTTTTGAACCTTCGAAAATCATCAAAATATCAAGAATAATCATTCTTAAAGCCTAAAGTAAAATATCTTTTGAACCTTCGAAAATCATCAAAATATCAAGAATAATCATTCTTAAAGCCTAAAGTAAAATATCTTTTGAACCTTCGAAAATCATCAAAATATCAAGAATAATCATTCTTAAAGCCTAAAGTAAAATATCTTTTGAACCTTCGAAAATCATCAAAATATCAAGAATAATCATTCTTAAAGCCTAAAGTAAAATATCTTTTGAACCTTCAAAAATCATCACAGGGCTCATTCAGGGGAGGGGCCTGCGGTCCGAATGTTACAACTACCACTTATAATTATAATTAAAATTATTAAAGTTATTAAAATTATTATTATTATCATTATTATTATTATTATTATTATCATTATTGAGACAATATACATATAAGAGTTTAGTCTGAGTTAGTTTTCAAAGTCAATCACCAGAAATCATTCAAAAAAAGAAATTTACCTCTTTGCCAAAAAATTTTAAAATGCTGCTTCTACCCTCTGTCTCGCAATCTGTGATTATTTATTCTCTGAAAGAGAGAAATATGACATGAAGTCGAAGGGGGGAGTGGGGTATAAGGACTGGTCAACTCTATTCCTAATCTTATCTTAGCTAGTCTCATGCACTGACCCAATCACACTATATACATCCATTTACCAAAACAACACATTTTTCCTGGTCTCTTTCATACTGCATTTACCATAAAGTCAGATTCTCTCTATGATGTAAAAACTACTCTAGACCCCTATTTACAATTTTGTGTGTGGGGGGGGAATAAAATTATGATGAATATTTACAAATAAAAATGAACCCCAATGACTGATATATATTTACAGAAAAAAAAACGAAATCGAAATTAGTATGTGACCCCCCACAAAAGACCTAACGTGGCAGAACAGTAAGTTAACCAGACGAAAAGATGGATGTCAATACAAAAAAAAAAAAAAATCTCTCAAACATCCTCTGGAAAACTTTACCTTCTGTCATCTAGAGGGGGAGGGGATGGGAATCGAAAAAAGTGGAGGACAGAAAAAAAAAAAAAGGGGGGCTGATGATCATTCTCTCCCTAGCTAAGAAACTGTTGGCTAACAGAAAAGGAAAATCTAATCTATCCTAACCTGGGCTGGGTTAGCACGTTCGTGTCAGGACTGCAAAATCCTTAATTAACCAATAGATCTCAAAAAAACCACTCTAATTCAGCACCTTTCACTCGACACAGTCGGGCAACTCTCACCCACCTTCCGTTGAATTCCGACCAAGGGAGCCTCCCCCTCTCGACCCTGATTTTGACTTTGAGCTGGTGCCCAAAGAACGCAATCAGTTGTTCGGGAGTGAAATGCTCTCCTTCGTGGAACCCCTTCTGACGTGTCGTCCAAATCACCATTCGCATCACGCCAAGTAAGCACATTAGCACTATATGTGCGTCCTTCTCCAACGATGGGAACACATTGCTGCAGACAACACTGGCATCCAAGGCAAAAAACCGTGCCCCGACGATGCGAACCATGTGGCCTTCAACCAGCTTGCACAGCGGATGCACCACGCTGCAGTGGAAGAAGGCGTGCTCAATAGACTCCTCCATTCCACCACAGCGCATGCACTCTGGTGAAACTACCAGACCCGCTGCAAAAAGCCGTTTGCCGACCCAGAGAGCATTCCGTATGACTAGCCAGGTGAGGGACGCCTCGTTGTTATTGAGGCACCTCAGTCCGGGCGTCCAAGGCCAGATTGAGCGACTCTCCGCCTTCGTTAAACCGAGCCCCTCGATCATTTCGTCTCGAACGGACCCCCTCACTATTACCCGATATAATGCCCTCCTCGACAACGACTGGGTGTCGTTGAGGCATACCTTCACCCGAGAAAAAACTCGGAGAGCGTGTCGGCATTCTCGATAGAAAGAGCATTCCGCCCGGGGTCTACGGCGGGCCTCACCCCCGTCGTCGGAATGCACGTTTCTTAAGGCTGGGAAAGCCTTCCTGGCGTCTTCTTTCCAGAATTCGCCGTTCTGCTCTTCTTGCGTACACATCCGACCTAAGAAAGTCAAGCGTAGGCTATGTTGCCGAGCTTTGATGTTCGGCATTCCTAGGCCGCCTTCCGCAGGTTGGAGCTGACAGATCTTGCGAGATACCATGGGGTGCCTGTGACCCCATAGGAGTCGAAACATGGCACCTTCCAACTTTTGTTGGTCGGTACACGGAAGAGGGAGCACTGAAAGTCGGTAAAGGATAAGGGGGTAGATGTGAGAGACGCACACCTCGGCCCTACCCTTGAAGGAGAGCTTCCTCCGAGTCCACAGATTAACTGCTTTCTCTACCTTTTCCAGTACACCCGACCAATTTTTCTCCAACTGGAGGTCGGGACCGAACCAGACGCCGAGTATCTTGCACGGCCCTTCCGTCCAGGCAAAGGGACCAGGGAGAGAGCGCCCTCTCCACGAGTCCAGCAACAAGCCCTCAGACTTGCCGCAGTTGGCTTTGGCCCCTGTCACCGTCTCATACCTTTGGATCTCTACGCTGATTTCCCTGATCTCGGCACTGCTCGTTACAAGCAAAGTTATGTCATCAACGTAGGCGGTATACTTGACTGGCGTGTGACCACCAGGCAAGGTTAGCCCGCGCAGGACCGGATTCGCCTTTACTTTGCGCAGGAAAGGTTCCAGCGCAAGAATGTACAGCATCGGCGAAAGTGGACAACCTTGACGAACTGATCTGGACAACTGAAAGGCTTTCGACCTCACTCCATTCACTTCCACCACCGAGCTGGGGGATGCATACAAGAGACGAATCCAGGAGCGAAAGATCTCACCGAAGCCAGACGCGGATAAGACGGACTCGAGAAAACGATGGTCGACCCTATCGAATGCTTTGGACTGATCTAACTTGATCAGCGCGGCTCCATTGTCGACTTTCTCAATGATCGTGCGCACCGTGTGCAGATTGTCTTGGATAGTCCGACCCTTTACAGAGCAAGTCTGCTCGGGGCCAATCAGACTCTCCAGCACAGTCTGCAGTCGGTTGGCGAGGACCTTGGCCAAAATCTTCAACTCTGTATTGAGCAGAGTTATGGGCCTGAAGTTATCTACCCCGTCCCCTCCATCTTTGTCCTTGCATAGCAATTTCACTACCCCTCTGGTAAAGCGGCTGGGGATTCTCCCCTGCTTTAACCAGTGGTTAAAGATCAAAGCCAGCAAGTGAACAAAAATGGGCGACAGCCTCAAATACACTTCGTAAGGTAAACCATCGATCCCCGGTGTCTTCTCCTTCTCGATGCTCTTTAACGCTTCCCGGATTTCATCCTCTGTTATGGGCCCCTCGCACCCAGCTGCTTCAGTCGCCTCAAGGCGAGGGAAGTCAGCTAAATAGGCGTCGAACTGAGCCGAATTCAGTCTAGCTTCCCTGGTGAATAGTTCCTGAAAATTGGCACGAAACACCTCACAGATACCTTCGTTTGTGGTCACAAGACGTCCGTCCGGCGATGTGACGCTGGAGATATACCGACTAGACGCACTCCTAATTTCTTCTAGCCTCAGCTCATCGGCCATATTCGTTGCCTCGGGGGACATTCTTTTTAATCTAGCTCTAACTACTAGAGCTTGATCCTTCTTGGCATGCAAGGAGGCCAACTCTGCCTTAGCTATCTTAACCTGGCTAGAGTCCCCTCCCTCCACCGCCCTCTCGATCCGATCTTCTAGTGCCTTTTGTGCTGCTAGTCTCACTAGGTTGAGTCGCCTACTGTAATCGGCTGCAAAAGACCTAATTTTATTTTTGAGGTTCCCCCAGAATTTATTACCCAGGATAGCCCCCGTCAGTTCCCGCTGGATTAGTGATGTTAGCTGGTCCCGAAAATCCTCCATATCCACGAGGGATGTGTTGAATTTCCAGTAACCAGACTTGAAGGGCTTAGCTATACCTAAATTCATTCGGGCCCTTACTAATCTATGGTCCGAAAAGGGCACGCTATGGAAACTTGGACATTCCAAAAACTTATGGTCGACTCTTCTAGCTAAGACCCGATCGATGTAACTGGAACGTTGCACCGAACTCGGGTCGCCACTATTAGTCCAAGTCCATACTACTTGGCGGGGGTGTTCGTTTCGGAATTTATCCACCAGGTCAAGCCTGTTGATCAAATCCCGAAACGGAATCACGTCACCGTTGTTAGTTCCCCTATTTACCCCTCGGTCTATATCGGGATCAAGGACGGCATTCCAATCACCCGCTAACACTAGCCGTCTCGACGGAACTACGAACTGATCGATCTGCCGAAAGAAGTTGATTCGCTCCCCCTGGCCGTTGGGCGCATAAACCCCAATCAAACGAAAAGCCTCCCCTCTTATGGTAACATCAACGACGCACAATCTGCCCGCCGGGTCTGCATACACAAGGGAACACACCGCATTCAAAGAATGGCTTATTAGCCAAGAGACACCTCTGGAGCGGTAATCAAAATATGCTGAAAAGAGACGGAAGTCTCGAGACAGCACACTCTCATTGTCGCTCGAAATAAAGTGTGTCTCCTGTAAACAACAAATACTCACGTCGAGGTGCCGGAGGAGACGACAGAGTCTAGCTCTTCTCGACTCATTCCGGCAACCACGACCATTCAAACTTGCTAAATAGAGAGCCATCTTGTTAATCTATTGGCGTTGCCCTCCTGACGCGAACATTGCCGGTGATAGCACACCGACAGCGGGTCCCATAGGATCTGTGCCCATCTCAGTCTTGATGGAGCACTCCAGGGACACGCCGCCGACGTGCCTGGGGAATGTTAATTTAACTGCCCTATAAAGGGAGGGGTGCATAAAAACAGGGACCCTCCCCGAACAAAAGTTTTTCAGTTTCTGGAGGTCTGGATGATGCCAGACAGCCAGCGGTGATGACATTTTAAATGCTGAGTTGGCTTCTTTTAACATGTCCCACACCTGCCGTGAGGTGTCGCCGACCCGGACCACAGTTAATAGTTTCTTCAGCCCTGGGAACAAGGTAGGGTCCTCCACATCACGTCTTCCAGGTTCAACGAACCGGAAGTTGTGGAGGACCTTTAAATCCCTCAGGGCCTGCTGCTGGAGCTTTGTCTTGTCGAGAATGTCCGGGTCGACACGGCAGATGTGGACCCCTCTCTTGTGTCTGATTTTTTTCTCTTTTTTGGTGGGCTCGCCGGTATCACCCCCGGCTGGGCTTCTCGGCCTCTTTTGTGAGGCCGATTGTGTAGGTGACATGGGTGTGCTTGTTGTTGTTGTTGCTGATGTTGGTGTTGTTGCTGGTGTTGTTGCTGGTGATGCTGATGGTGTTACTTTTGGGGAAGGTTTTGGTGTGGCTGCTGGTGTTGCTGTTGTTGAGGGAGGAAACATAATCAACGGTGGAGGCGGCGGCGGAGGTAGCGGTGATGTGGGCGGTAATGGGGGTGTTGGAGAAGGTATTGGTGTTTTTTGGGGGGTAGATTTTTTTCCTAGTACTGTCAGTTTTGGTTTTTCTGGGGTTGATTTTTTCGTGGGTGGACTTTGTAATGTTTTTGGGGAGGGCGGAGGGGTAACCCTCCCTGCTGGCTGCCTGGACTTTAATTGTTGAAGTAGTGCCGCCGCCTTTTCCTTCCCTACTCGTCCCGGACTAGCATAACCCCCCACTCTAGTCCTTTCCGCATAAGACTGCGGGGTCTCTCCTTGGGGACTGTCGGTGTCGGTTCGCTTTGGGATATGTGGCAACAGGGGTGCTTCTATTTGGGCCTTCTTCCCACTACGACCTACTACCTGCCACTCCCCCTCCGTCTTCTCTTTTTGTGCCACCACCTTTGGTGACGGAGTCGACGGTTTAGGTGAGGGGAGACTTTTACCTCTCCCGGCATCTGACTGGATTCCTCCAGTCATGGCAGTAGGCGAGACTACGGGAGCCTCCTTTTGGGCGGTCACAGAAACTAAGTGGGAAGGGTCTTGCGTCAGGCTGGACGGTTTCTTTTTGCAGACAGCGGCGAGGTGACCGGCCTCCCCGCATATCCAGCAGACTGGCCTCCTACCTTTTACGATAAGAGGCAGTCGCCTCCGACCACCTATGTCCAAATAGTTGGGAATGGCCAGGAACGCCTTCCTGTCGATCATCAGATCAAAACGCCACTCCCCACGCATCACCTCGGAGTCAACCGAGACAATTTCTCCGTATTTCAGGAGAAAAGCCCCGATATGTTCCCCGAGCACGAAGCTGGGCACCTCATGTGCTATTACCCGGGTCCTTCTCCGGCCGAGATACTCAACGCGAATAAAGTACTCCTTCGTTTGGAGCTCTCGGCGCAGGAGATCTGAACAGTCCTGTTCAGTGGGCAATAGTACGTCCCACATCGCAAAGCCATCGCCTTTAACAACTTGTTTGGCTTTGATTCCTAAGCTAGCCAGTGCTTTCAACACTATGTCTTTGTTTGATCGGACAATTCGGTTTGACTTCTTGTCGACCAAAAAGACGGACACCATTTTTTTCTCAATGTCTTTCAATTCGACCAAGTCTACCAGTAAGCCGTCCTCTTTTACAAGGTGACTGTATGTCTGGCAACGCTTGACGAATTCCGCCACATTGACTGTATTTATTACGGGAGGGGATGACCAAACGTTAGGAGAGTCCCCACTTGTCTTTTCTTGTTGTTGTTGTTGTCCCGCCGGAATCGGCGAGTCTGTATTTTCCCCCCTCCCTTCATGGACGGGGGATTTTTTCATGTCTGAATTCTTTTCACTTGTACTGACTGTCTGTGATGTAGACATTTTTTCTTGTTTTTTTTTGTTTTTTTCCCTATTTTAGGGGGTGTGGATGTGCCCCCGCCCTCCCCCTTATCGGGGGAAGCAAACAAGGCCCTCCTGGCCTCGTCGGCCATGAAGGGAAAGAAAAAAATACAAAATCGAGACAAACAACAAAAAAATCGGAACAAAAAAAATCGAGTCAAATCGAAAAAACAACAAGGGCTTATCTTTTCGAACTAGAGTTTCAAGGGGGTCCTACTAGTCCGTAATCTTGTTCGGTGTGGTCGCAGGAAACTTGTCTTTCTTGGCCAAAAAAAGTAACAGTAATCCCGTCGAGCGATCGGTGATTTTGTCCCACGGTGGATTTCCCCCTGCCAGCCTATATCTACTGAGGGGTCCTAACGGTCAGTGGTGGACAGACTCCATTCATTCATACTCGGGGGGGGGGGGTAGCTAGGCATTACTTTCCCATAAGACACCTCTTATCTCGGTGGGGGGGTGGAGAATTATTAATTTTAAACTATAAATTATAAATTTAATTCCACTTACCCACGTGCAGCTCCAAGAAACAACAGACCACTCTCTCAACTTTTTTTTTTTGTCTTTTTCATTAGGCAGAATTTGGCAGTGGGCAATTCATCGAAGTGAAAACTTATCGGAATCGCAAAGAAAACCATCTCAGAAGTAGAAATATCAATATGTCAAGAATAATCATTCTTAAAGCCTAAAGTAAAATATCTTTTGAACCTTCGAAAATCATCGAAATATCAAGAATAATCATTCTTAAAGCCTAAAGTAAAATATCTTTTGAACCTTCGAAAATCATCAAAATATCAAGAATAATCATTCTTAAAGCCTAAAGTAAAATATCTTTTGAACCTTCGAAAATCATCAAAATATCAAGAATAATCATTCTTAAAGCCTAAAGTAAAATATCTTTTGAACCTTCGAAAATCATCAAAATATCAAGAATAATCATTCTTAAAGCCTAAAGTAAAATATCTTTTGAACCTTCGAAAATCATCAAAATATCAAGAATAATCATTCTTAAAGCCTAAAGTAAAATATCTTTTGAACCTTCAAAAATCATCACAGGGCTCATTCAGGGGAGGGGCCTGCGGTCCGAATGTTACAACTACCACTTATAATTATAATTAAAATTATTAAAGTTATTAAAATTATTATTATTATCATTATTATTATTATTATTATTATTATCATTATTGAGACAATATACATATAAGAGTTTAGTCTGAGTTAGTTTTCAAAGTCAATCACCAGAAATCATTCAAAAAAAGAAATTTACCTCTTTGCCAAAAAATTTTAAAATGCTGCTTCTACCCTCTGTCTCGCAATCTGTGTTCTTCTCATTATTTATTCTCTACAAAGAGAAATTTGACATATAGTCGGAGGGGGGAATGGGTAATAGGACTGGTCGATTCTATTCCTAATCTTATCTTAGCTAGTCTCATGCACTGACCCAATCACACTATATACATCCGTTCACCAAAACAACACATTTTTCCTGGTCTCTCTCATACTGCATTTACCATAAAGTCAGATTCTCTCTATGATGCTACTCTAAACCCCTATTTACAATTTTGTGTGTGGGGGGGGAATAAAATTATGATAAATATTTACAAATAAAAATGAACCCCAATGACTGATATATATTTACAGGAAAAAAAAACGAAAACGAAATTAGTATGTGACCCCCCACAAAAGACCTAACATGGCAGAACAGCAAGTTAACCAGACGAAAAGATGGATGTCGAGAGAGAAGAAAAAAAAAAAAAAAAAAAAAAGAAAAAAAAAAAACAAATCCTCTCAAACATCCTCTGGAAAACTTTACCTTCTGTCATCTAGAGGGGGAGGGGATGGGAATCGAAAAAAGTGAAGGACAGAAAAAAAAGGGGGGCCGATGATCATTCTCTCCCTAGCTAAGAAACTGTTGGCTAACAGAAAAGGAAAATCTAATCTATCCTAACCTGGGCTGGGTTAGCACGTTCGTGTCAGGACTGCAAAATCCTTGCTGACCAATAGACCTTCAAAAAAACCACTCTAATTCAGCACCTTTCACTCGACACAGTCGCGCAACTCTCACCCACCTTCCGTTGAATTCCGACCAAGGGAGCCTCTCCCTCTCGACCCTGATTTTGACTTTGAGCTGGTGCCCAAAGAACACAATCAGTTGTTCGGGAGTGAAATGCTCTCCTTCGTGGAACCCCTTCTGACGCGTCGTCCAAATCACCATTCGCATCACGCCAAGTAAGCACATTAGCACTATATGTGCGTCCTTTTCCAACGATGGGAGCACATTGCTGCAGACAACACTGGCATCCAAGGCAAAAAACCGTGCCCCGACGATGCGGACCATGTAGCCTTCAACCAGCTTGCACAGCGGATGCACCACGCTGCAGTGGAAGAAGGCGTGCTCAATAGACTCCTCCATTCCACCACAGCGTATGCACTCTGGTGAATCTACCAGATTCGCTAAAAAAAGCCGTTTGCCGACCCAGAGAGCATTCCGTATGACTAGCCAGGTGAGGGACGCCTCGTTGTTATTGAGGCACCTCAGTCCGGGCGTCCAAGGCCAGATTGAGCGACTCTCTGCCTTCGTTAAACCGAGCCCCTCGATCATTCCGTCTCGAACGGACCCCCTCACTATTACCCGATATAATGCCCTCCTCGACAACGACTGGGTGTCGTTGAGGCATTCCTTCACCCGAGAAAAAACTCGGAGAGCGTGTCGGCATTCTCGATAGAAAGAGCATTCCGCCCGGGGTCTACGGCGGGCCTCACCCCCGTCGTCGGAATGCACGTTTCTTAAGGCTGGGAAAGCCTTCCTGGCGTCTTCTTTCCAGAATTCGCCGTTCTGCTCTTCTTGCGTACACATCCGACCTAAGAAAGTCAAGCGCAGGGTATGTTGCCGAGCTTCGATGTTCGGCATTCCTAGGCCGCCTTCCGCAGGTTGGAGCTGACAGATCTTGCGAGATACCATAGGGTGCCTGTGACCCCATAGGAGTCGAAACATGGCACCTTCCAACTTTAGTTGGTCGGTACACGGAAGAGGGAGCACTGAAAGTCGGTAAAGGATAAGGGGGTAGATGTGAGAGACGCACACCTCGGCCCTACCCTTGAAGGAGAGCTTCCTCCGAGTCCACAGATCAACTGCTTTCTCTACCTTTTCCAGTACACCCGACCAATTTTTCTCCAACTGGAGGTCGGGACCGAACCAGACGCCGAGTATCTTGCACGGCCCTTCCGTCCAGGCAAAGGGACCAGGGAGAGAGCGCCCTCTCCACGAGTCCAGCAACAAGCCCTCAGACTTGTCGCAGTTGGCTTTGGCCCCTGTCACCGTCTCATACCTTTGGATCTCTACGCTGATTTCCCTGATCTCGGCACTGCTCGTTACAAGCAAAGTTATGTCATCAACGTAGGCGGTATACTTGACTGGCGTGTGACCACCAGGCAAGGTTAGCCCGCGCAGGACCGGATTCGCCTTTACTTTGCGCAGGAAAGGTTCCAGCGCAAGAATGTACAGCATCGGCGAAAGTGGACAACCTTGACGAACTGATCTGGACAACTGAAAGGCTTTCGACCTCACTCCATTCACCTCCACCACCGAGCTGGGGGATGCATACAAGAGACGAATCCAGGAGCGAAAGATCTCACCGAAGCCAGACGCGGATAAGACGGACTCGAGAAAACGATGGTCGACCCTATCGAATGCTTTGGACTGATCTAATTTGATCAGCGCGGCTCCATTGTCGACTTTCTCAATGATCGTGCGCACCGTGTGCAGATTGTCTTGGATAGTCCGACCCTTTACAGAGCAAGTCTGCTCGGGGCCAATCAGACTCTCCAGCACAGTCTGCAGTCGGTTGGCGAGGACCTTGGCCAAAATCTTTAACTCTGTATTGAGCAGAGTTATGGGCCTGAAGTTATCTACCCCGTCCCCTCCATCTTTGTCCTTGCATAGCAATTTCACTACCCCTCTGGTAAAGCGGCTGGGGATGCTCCCCTGCTTTAACCAGTGGTTAAAGATCAAAGCCAGCAAGTGAACAAAAATGGGCGACAGCCTCAAATACACTTCGTAAGGTAAACCATCGATCCCCGGTGTCTTCTCCTTCTCGATGCTCTTTAACGCTTCCCGGATTTCATCCTCTGTTATGGGCCCCTCGCACCCAGCTGCTTCAGTCGCCTCAAGGCGAGGGAAGTCAGCTAAATAGGCGTCGAACTGAGCCGAATTCAGTCTAGCTTCCCTGGTGAATAGTTCCTGAAAATTGGCACGAAACACCTCACAGATACCTTCGTTTGTGGTCACAAGACGTCCGTCCGGCGATGTGACGCTGGAGATATGCCGACTAGACGCACTCCTAATTTCTTCTAGCCTCAGCTCATCGGCCATATTCGTTGCCTCGGGGGACATTCTCTTTAATCTAGCTCTAACTACTAGAGCTTGATCCTTCTTGGCATGCAAGGAGGCCAACTCTGCCTTAGCTATCTTAACCTGGCTAGAGTCCCCTCCCTCCACCGCCCGCTCGATCCGATCTTCTAGTGCCTTTTGTGCCGCTAGTCTCACTAGGTTGAGTCGCCTACTGTAATCGGCAGCAAAAGACCTAATTTTGTTTTTGAGGTTCCCCCAGAATTTATTTCCCAGGATAGCCCCCGTCAGTTCCCGCTGGATTAGTGATGTTAGCTGGTCCCGAAAATCATCCATATCCACGAGGGATGTGTTGAATTTCCAGTAACCAGACTTGAAGGGCTTAGCTATACCTAAATTCATTCGGGCCCTTACTAATCTATGGTCCGAAAAGGGGACGCTATGGAAACTTGGACATTCCAAAAACTTATGGTCGACTCTTCTAGCTAAGACCCGATCGATGTAACTGGAATGTTGCACCGAACTCGGGTCGCCACTATTAGTCCAAGTCCATACTACTTGGCCGGGGTGTTCGTTTCGGAATTTATCCACCAGGTCAAGCCTGTTGATCAAATCCCGAAACGGAATCACGTCCCCGTTGTTGGTTCCCCTATTTACCCCTCGGTCTATATCGGGATCAAGGACGGCATTCCAATCACCCGCTAACACTAGCCGTCTCGACGGAACTACGAACTGATCGATCTGCCGAAAGAAGTTGATTCGCTCACCCTGGCCGTTGGGCGCATAAACCCCAATCAAACGAAAAGCCTCCCCTCTTATGGTAACATCAACGACGCACAATCTGCCCGCCGGGTCTGCATACACAAGGGAACACATCGCATTCAAAGAATGGCTTATTAGCCAAGAGACACCTCTGGAGTGGCTATCAAAGTATGCTGAAAAGAGACGAAAGTCTCGAGACAGCACACTCTCATTGTCGCTCGAAATAAAGTGTGTCTCCTGTAAACAACAAATACTCACGTCGAGGTGCCGGAGGAGACGACAGAGTCTAGCTCTTCTCGACTCATTCCGACAACCACGACCATTCAAACTTGCTAAATAGAGAGCCATCTTGTTAATCTATTGGCGTTGCCCTCCTGACGCGAACATTGCCGGTGATAGCACACCGACAGTGGGTCCCATAGGATCAGTGCCCATCTCAGTTCTGATGGTGCCATCCAGGGACACGCCGCCGACGTGCCTAGGGAATGTTAGTTTTGCTGCCCTATAAAGGGAGGGGTGCATGAAGACGGGGACCCTCCCTGAACAAAAGTTTTTCAGTTTGTGGAGGTCTGGATGATGCCAGACAGCCAGCGGTGATGACATTTTGAAAGCTAAGTTGGCTTCTTTTAACATGTCCCACACCTGCCGTGAGGTGTCACCAACCCGGACCACAGTCAGTACTTTCTTTAGCCCTGGGAACAAGGTAGGGTCCTCCACATCACGTCTTCCGGGTTCGACGAACCGGAAGTTGTGGAGGACCTTTAAATCCCTCAGGGCCTGCTGCTGGAGCTTTGTCTTGTCGAGAATGTCCGGGTCGACACGGCAGATGTGGACCCCTCTCTTGTGCCTGATTTTTTTTTCTTTTTTTGTTGTTGGTTCGCCGGTATCGCCCCCGGCTGGGCTTCTCGGCCTCTTTTGTGAGGCCGATTGTGTGGGTGACATGGGTGTTGTTGTTGTTGCTGCTGTTGTTGCTGGTGATGGAGTTAATTTGGAGGTTGGTGTGGCTGCTGGTGTTGTTTTAGGAGAAGGTTTTGGTGTGGCTGCTGGTGTTGTTGTTGTAGAGGGAGGAATCATAATCAACGGCGGAGGCGGCGGCGGAGGTAGCGGTGATGTGGGCGGTAATGGTGGTGTAGGGGATGGTATTTGTTTTTCAGGAGTTTTCAGGGGGGTAGATTTTTTTTTCAATACCGTTAGTTTTGTTTTTTCTGTGGATGAATTTTTTATCGGTGGACTTTGTAATGTTTTCGGGGAGGGCGGAGGGGTAACCCTCCCTGCTGGCTGCCTGGACTTTAGTTGTTGAAGAAGTGCCGCCGCCTTTTCCTTCCCTATTCGTCCTGGACTAGCGTAACCCCCCACTCTAGCCCGTTCCGCATAAGACTGCGGGGTCTCTCCTTGGGGACTGTTGGTGTCGGTTCGCTTTAGGCTATGTGGCAACAGGGGTACCTCTATTTGGGCCTTCTTCCCACTACGACCTACTACCTGCCACTCCCCCTCCGTCTTCTCTTTTTGTGCCACCACCTTTGGTGACGGAGTCGACGGTTTAGGTGAGGGGAGACTTTTACCTCTCCCGGCATCTGACTGGATTCCTCCAGTCATGGCAGTAGGCGAGACTACGGGAGCCTCCTTTTGGGCGGTCACAGAAACTGAGTGGGAAGGGTCTTGCGTCAGGCTGGACGGTTTCTTTTTGCAGATAGCGGCGAGGTGACCGGCCTCCCCGCATATCCAGCAGACTGGCCTCCTACCTTTTACGATAAGAGGCAGTCGCCTCCGACCACCTATGTCCAAATAGTTGGGAATGGCCAGGAACGCCTTCCTGTCGATCATAAGATCAAAACGCCACTCCCCACGCATCACCTCGGAGTCAACCGAGACAATTTCTCCGTATTTCAGGAGAAAAGCCCCGATATGTTCCCCGAGTACGAAGCTGGGCACCTCATGTGCTATTACCCGGGTCCTTCTCCGGCCGAGATACTCAACACGAATGTAATGCTCCTTCGTTTGGAGCTCTCGGCGCAGGAGATCTGAACAGTCCTGTTCAGTGGGCAATAGTACGTCCCACATCGCAAAGCCATCGCCTTTAACAACTTGTTTGGCTTTGATTCCTAAGCTAGCCAGTGCTTTCAACACTATGTCTTTGTTTGATCGGACAATTCGGTTTGACTTCTTGTCGACCAAAAAGACGGACACCATTTTTTTCTCAATGTCTTTCAATTCGACCAAGTCTACCAGTAAGCCGTCCTCTTTTACAAGGTGACTGTATGTCTGGCAACGCTTGACGAATTCCGCCACATTGACTGTATTTATTACGGGAGGGGATGACCAAACGTTAGGAGAGTCCCCACTTGTCTTTTCTTGTTGCTGTTGTTGTCCCGCCGGAATCGGCGAGTCTGTATTTTCCCCCCTCCCTTCATGGACGGGGGATTTTTTCATGTCTGAATTCTTTTCACTTGTACTGTTTGTCTGTGTTGTAGACATTTTTTCTTGTTTTTTTTGTTTTTTTTTCCCTATTTTAGGGGGTGTGGATGTGCCCCCGCCCTCCCCCTTATCGGGGGAAGCAAACAAAGCCCTTCTGGCCTCGTCGGCCATGAAGGGAAAGAAAAAAATACAAAATCAAGACAAACAACAAAAAAATCGGAACAAAAAAAAAATCGAATCAAATCGAAAAAACAACAAGGGCTTATCTTTTCGAACTAGAGTTTCAAGGGGGTCCTACTAGTCCGTAATCTTGTTCGGTGTGGTCGCAGGAAACTTGTCTTTTTGGTCAAAAAAAGTAACAATAATCCAGTCGAGCGATCTGGGTTCTTCTCCCACGGTGGATTTCCCCCTGCCAGCCTATATCTACTGAGGGGTCCTAACGGTCAGTGGTATTATTAATAATGATAATAATAATAATAATAATAATAATATTGCAAATGATAATAATAATTTGATGTCTTGTCGTATTCATTGCATACTGAGTTTTGGCTTGAAACTAAGGACATGCAAAATATTCACACGAACAGTGCTTTGCATAAAAAATGGGAGGTTATTGTGAGGACAATTTTCTGTTTCTCATAAATGCTTGGGTTTCCCGTCATTCTATCAAGATATTTGCCGAGACCCTTTCCATGACCTCGAACAACACTGTGGTTTACAGTTTCGCACCAGTTGCCCGGTGGTCATCGCTGAAGGCTCAGTGACAATAAGTCTCCTTAGGTCTTCAGCCCACATCTCATCCCTCCCTTGCCTATCACACAAGTGCTGTGGTTCATATCTCCGCTCCTATTTTCCTTCTTGCTCCATTAGGCCACTGCTAACATCTAAAGTCGTAGACCTTAAGATAATAATAATAATAATAATAATAATAATAATAATAATAATAATAATAATAATAATAATAATAATAATAATGTCTAGTAGTATTCATTGCACACGGACTTTTGGCTTGAAACTGTGGGCATGCAGCGATGTCACGCGGAGTTGTGTAACAGACAAAATATTTACATGGACAGTGCTTTGCATAGGAAATGGGTGGTTATTGTGAGGACAATTTTCTATTTCTCATAAATGCTTTGGTTTTCTGTCATTCTATCTGGGTATTTGTCCAGTCCCTTTTCATGACCCCAAAGGGGTGCTGCAATAACTATTTTTCATTCTTCTTATTATTATAATCATTATTATTATCATTATCATCATTACTATTATTATTATCATCATTATTATTATTATCATTATTATTATCACTATTGTTGTTGTTGTTGTTTTCGTTATACGGAAAAATTAGATATACTTAAATCAAGAAAAATCATTTGTACTTGACTACTGTGATTGGGCACGTGCGATGCAATGATTTGCATCTCCATTTCCTCTCAAGATCAATCCAGAGCCAGCAATCAAAAGAACACCTGTTGCATCATTGCAACAACATTAGCAGATTTGCGTTGCAATTAAACTTCCTGCAACGTTCTCAATCTGCACATGACATCAGCTGTGTTCTGTGAAATTGCATGAAAGGCATCCAATTTTCAGTGATATTTTCAAGTCTTTTTTCACCTTTTCACACACACACACACACACATATATATATATATATATATATATATATATATATATATATATATACCATAGGAATAGACCAGTCTGGTGAATGGGGAATTTAAACTAAAATAAATATATCGCTTAAATTCAGCCTTACTGACCGTCCAGTTCCGAAGCGCAGAGATAGGATATCGGCCTCCAGGTCTGAAGCGGAGGTTTTAATCCTGCCTCGTGGTACTGGATGAGATAACGGATTGTCCATAACCACAACAAAACATTGCTGTCTGTGGATGACACAATATATATATATATATATATATATATATATATATATATATATATATATATATATATATATTGTGTGTGTATTTATGTTTTTTAATGTTTCCATTTCACTCGTCTTCTTGGTTCGAATCAGAAGTTAGTGGTAAAATCGCCAATGAACAAAATCTGAACAAAAAAAACAAAACGATGTAGAGTACCATGAAAGAGAACTAGAAAAAATCACAAAAGTCGAGAAAAATGTTCAAGAAAGAATAATCTGAAGACATTCAACAACAAAGGGAGATAATCCTCATCAAAGCTTTATCAAACATCTTGGCACCTCAACCACTCTAAACAGAGCGTGTTACCGTACACTTACACACATTTTACCACCAGCCAACAAAGGAAAGCAATGTTTACACAGACAGTTACCTATATTAAATAATGTAAAGGTTAATAATTGTACTGTTCTAATAATTATAAGTAAATAAATAGTATAATAATACTTATTGAAAATGATCTCTTCGTCATCTATTTTTGCTGGAGAATGTAATCATACTTGCATCGCTGAATTGAAACACGTCAATGCAGTGTTATTAGTCACTGCAGATAAGTTGTGCCGAAAATATCTCGAAACAATTTCATGTTTATATTTGCACAAGTATCGAGTGTGCAAATATGTTCGTCACAAGGAAAATAACATAAGTCTTTTGCACATACTGACTACAATGAAAGAGAAGGAACACTGATGACTGCATAGTTAATCTATGGCGTCAGATTCAGGGGAAACATCAAGGAACTCTGGTTCAACATTTATTGATAGCATCGTCGATGATTTGAACATAGCAACAAAGATTTATCAAATAACTGACACCATAAAGTTTGTTTTGTACCTACTATATCGACGTGGCTTATGGTGATTAATCATCGGTATCCAGGCATGCCAACCCTGAAAGATAATGTATTTGTGTATGGATTGGTACTTTTGTTAAGGATCATAGTATACGTGCACGTAAGTGTGGCTTCCTAGCCTTCAGCCTCTGATCCTAGTGTAGTTGTACACACTCGTATATATATATATATATATATATATATATATATATATATATATATATATATATATATATTGTGTGTGTGTGTGTGTGCGTGTGTGTGCGTGAAGTTTGATTCCTGCTGCAGTCTTACTGCTACATTGATACGTTCACCCTGATAACGGGATATAATTTCAAAAGAATATATCACATTTATAATCATATATATATATATATATATATATATATATATATATATATATATATATATATATATATGTATATATATATATGTATATATATGTGTATATAATGTACACATAGTGTTTTATAAATGTGGATACGATACATTCACTCTGTAATAACAGGATATCATTTCAAATGAACGAATTAAATTTATGAATATATATATATATATATATATATATGTGTGTGTGTGTGTGTATGTGTGTGTGTTTATATATATAATGTACACATGGTGTTTTATATACGTGGATATCAAAGCCCATTATATAACTAGTGGTATTTACATTGACAATTATTTATCAAGTTGGTCTAGTCTGGCAGAAAGCAATAAATGCTGAGCACCTAATGAATTTCCTATTCGGTGTCACTGTATTATCGTTCCGATACTATTCACACATGAAGGGTCGATGAGTGTTAGTTGTCTTCTTATAGCCTTTTGATATGAAAAAAAAAAAAAGAAAATGTAATTACAAAAAAATGTCAAAGTTTCAAAGTTGATGATTAATGGGATTTAAAAAGAAAAAAAAGGAAGTAATATTTCGCTACTTGAACTTTTTTCCCTTACTTTCAAATGGATGCTTGTCCACCGGAGACATGTCACACTCTTCCTGTTTCAGGGGTTAGGTCTGAGGACAGGGAACCATGAAAGGAAAAGAAACAAAAACAAAAATTAAAGATGGCACTTTTTGAATTCTTTGCCTTGGTATGAAAGGAAATTAGCAAAACCTTGAAGATACAAGTTGAAAGAGATTTCCCCTGGCAGTTTAAATAGACTGCAACGTTTGAACTAATTTGAGTGATTATTCTGCGGAATACTTAAAAAAAAAAAAAAGATCGATATTTATGAAGATTTAATTAAATCAAAATAGTGCCTCCCTCTTTATCTCTCTCTTTATCTCTCTCCGTCTATCGATCTCGGTCTATTTTAGTCCGTTCATATTTATTTATCTTAGTGTGATATCTATCAATCTATCTATCTATGTGTTTTTTGCTTCCTGTATGTCCATTGCCTTGTGTCTTATCGTATGCTTTTGAATTCGAGGCCTTCTTCGTCGATTAGGGAGGTTTTCTGTTTACCATAAAGGTCTATTCTAGAATGAACACATATTGTCTGAAAATAAAGTAAATATCAAACAAATCGTGTCTCTAATGATTCTTAAGCAATATATATATATATATATATATATATATATATATATATATATATATATATATATATATATATATATATTATATATATATTTGCAAGTAAGTGAAATCAATAAAATTCAAGTTTTCCAAACAACACTATGAGCAGGTGTTATTTTTCCCATTCACAATGATAAATGTGTTAGCTCGATGAATTATGTACACGTTTTTTTTCCCTCATACAAACAAGTCAATTTTGACTTGGATCTTTTTCTTTCACTCTGAGAGACAACGTTAGATCAATTGGAGTTTGCAAGTAATTTCTTGCCTAAATCACATGTTTCTAAACAAATGAATAAAAAATGCTTTTCAAGGCAGGTTATGAATATTATTTCAGAACAACGCGCTGTGAACAAAACTGCTGTTCGCAGATTATCGTTTTGAAATTATGGTCCCGAAGCGTAATACTTTTGAATACTCGTTGGCTCATCGTAGTTGCAGCTAGGGAGGAATGGAGAACCCATACTGGAATTCAAAATCAAACCTTTATTCCCCTTCTTCGGTCGACCGGAAATACGTACTTAGTCTTCGACTGGAGACTAAACAAAATCTTCACTCACAGTGAATGTGATTAATATTCACAACGGAATTAAGTGCTTTCTGTGTTTTAGGGACTATTGTTTATATATATATATATATATATATATATATATATATATATATATATATATATATATATATATATACATATAGTAGGTTGTGGGGTCGCTACACAAACTAGCTCATGTTTCAGACCTCTCTGGGCCTCTTCAGGCGAACCAACTATTTATTTCCAGCTCTACTCTAGAACAACTCAACTCTATGAGTAAAATGTTGTATGAATGGAGCACTCTATGAAATAAATCCATTATATTTCAGAAGTGGCTTTATATTATTGATGTATTATTATATTATGTTATACTGCCTGATTTTTACCACATAAACTGTATATATATATACATATATATATATATATATATATATATATATATATATATATATATATGTGTGTGTGTGTGTGTGTGTGTGTGTATTGAATATCAGTTATGTTGGATGATTGTGGTGGTATTTCTTTGCATGTTCATGCACCGCGGCAGCAACACGGGAAGGAACAAAAGACAAAAGACCCATGTCAAGATTCAAAATCGAACCTATATTTTTCTTCTTTGGCCAACTTAAAATACATCGATAGTGTCCAATTAGAGACCAGGTAAGACCTGCATGCACAGAGAGAGGAAGAGAGAGAAAGAAAGAGAGAGAAGGATAGAAAGAAAAAAGGAAAGCAAGCTTGTCGAGAGAGAGAGAGAAAGAGAGAGAGGGAGAAGGAGAGAGAGAGAGAGCTTTAGAGTTCGACGTCATTCTACTGCCAACAGCCAGGACCAGGCGCCAGAGCCAGCAGCAGCCCGTACGTCTCTGTTTGCCTCTCTACTCTGTCTCTATTTTGAGTGTAAACTCAATCTTTCCGTATGTTTTTTTTAAATGCATCACCGTATCGATTCCCTCTTCCAACATCAATTTGACCACCTTGTATAAGTTTTTTTTTCAGTATATCTTTTTATCTCAACTCCGTCTCTCGTTTTTTTTCGGAAAATGTTTTGATTATTCTACATCTTAAATTTTTTTTGAAAAATTTCACGAACAGGCTGCAATACCATTTAGACCAACAAAAGCAATGAAACAAACACGGTCATATTTGTGTACACGAATTCATACACGTGTTCATCAGTGTGTGTCTAAGACAAAAACAAAAAAAAAGCCCCAGCTTTTTTCAAACTCATACAGAACTCAAAATCACTCTTTTGTATGATTCTTTTTCGTAAACCATAATTCATGAATCTCTTTCTTATCTTCAAAAACTATTCAATTTCCCCAAGGTAACGTATTCTGTTTTATACTAGCCTTATCCAGCCTAAATTTTGATGTGTGATTATACAATATCACCACGAATGACCATCGTGTCAATTTACGGCCAAGTCGTCATAAAATGTTTCCTAAAATATACGAAAATGATCATATTTACTGTGCACACAAGGATTGAATTACAACTGTAAAAACAATATACATCATTAGAAGACATATCCCTTTCCACCATGAAAATAAAAAAGAATGAATTTTCCAGCCTCTTTACCTTCAACATGGATCAATCAATTTTAAAGCTATCTTTTCCATGTACGTTTTTTTGTTAGGTTTTACAAATTTTCATCTCGTTTTTCGTTCATCTTTTTTTATTTCTCTATAAAAGGCATTTTCAAGGGAAAAATCCACACGCTCACCACACGATAAGAAAATGTTGCCAATACCTGCAGACCAGGATATTTTTTTCATTGATAGTTCACCGACCAAGATACACCAGCCATGGGCAAATGTTGCTATTTGAGAAATCAATTCACTGCACACAGCAAAATAAAATCGAAAAACAGCAAAAGGAAAACAAACAATTGTTCTTTCCCGACTTTCTGACCGCAAAGAGCATGTCCAATGCGCGTATGTGAATGCAGAAAATGACACAAGTAACAAAATACGTACAACACAGGGCAAACAAAAATCTGAACTTTAAAAACAATCATGAGTTACATAGTAATTCCTTTAAAGGTAATAACAATTCCCTTTAGTACAAAACACGAAATTTTGCCCTGCAACATGACATAGACTAAGAATGACCAGCTCCATAGAAGTAGGATATTTTCACCATATTAGTTGACGCAGTCATTTAAACCATTCTCTGACATCATAAAAAATAACATGATTTCACAGGTAAATCCAATTATGACTGCCATACCCGTCGGAACAGGTGGAAAGTCCGTTCTTCTACTTACCGAAAAATCATCAACCAGTTCCACCAATGAAGCATATTCCGTATTACACGTCTTCATTTGAACGTTTTAGTCGAAATATTTACGTTCATGCATCTGTTTATACAACAAATCGATGAATCTGCTCGCTTTAGCTAAGACGTAACAGGAAGAAAATACATAAGTTCACAAAAAACGTATTTATATGATACACGGCAGAAGCCAAATTGGGGCCTCACAGGACGAAAATTTGTTCACGAATAAAAAAATTCGTTTGGGTTGAAGATGCAAAATTACCAATTACTTTGAACTGTCATCCACGACTCTGATATTTGTTGCTAACATCTCAAGTCAAAATCACGGGTAGCATATGCTAGAAAAAAAATTCACTACAGCAATGTAAAACTGACATAAATGTACGAGTACACAAGACTTTAAAGAAATGTTGCACATTTAACACAGATTGCAAAATTAAAGTTTAACAAACAACAAAGAATAACTACAACTCATTGTGTTCTGTCAGAAGATAAAAAATATTTCGAACAAAGGAAAAAGACTGGAGGAAAAATGTTCTTCTTGTCATTCATGATTTTTTCATTTTTCAACAAATCTGTTCCGATATCAAAAAAGTCATCTGCACTTTTGTTATGACTGAAAAGTCTCTAAAAGTTCATTTCTCTGTTGTAGATTTTCAACATAAAAATGTGTGTATTTATATGTGTATGTGTGTGTGTGAGTATGTTTGCAAGAAAATATCTTTCTGATGTCGATTCGAATTTCCAGCTGTGGTGTCATTTGTAGTACTGTTTCCTTCTTTCTATTTTTCTTTCTGTTTTTCTTTGGTTCAACTGCAGCTCCAAGCGATAGTGCTCTCGTGAAGTTGGTCAATAGTGTGTCAATCTTAGGTGTTTGATCATATTGTCTATGATGTTACATGGCAAGACCCATGGCATCGGGTCCGCAGTAAAGATCGTACATATCCATGCCCGGATAACAGAGGTCGCGGCATCATTTCGACCATGAAGCATGATGGTGTGGGGACCTTTTTTGACGATGTACCGTTCCGGTGGTACCGCAGCTGCTGGAAGGGAGGAACGAAAGATGTGTATTGGGATTCAGAATTGAACCTTTCTTCCACTTCTTCAGCCGACCGAAAATGCACGCATAGTCTCCGACTGAAGACCAAAAAAATCCTCACTCAGAGAGAGAGAGAGAGAGAGAGAGAGAGAGAGAGAGAGATGGGGGAGAGAGAGAGAGAGAGCAGGTTTGTCGAGAGGGGAGCGAGAGTCTTTCTACTGCCAGCGGTCAGGGCTTGGTGGCACGTAGAACCTGGTACTCATTGCCTGCCTACTCCGGTTCGTTCTGCTGAATCCGTCTATTCTAGTAATCAACCTTTAGTCTCTTTTTTAGAGGCAGAGGTCTCTTCCTATCGATGTCTCTTTTACTTAAATACCCTTCTTTCTTCTTCTACCCGATACCAGAACTAAGTGATCATCTACCCTTCCTTTTTGTATTTCAACCCTGTTTTCTTCCGTTTTTCACATAACTAAACTGAAATCTATCTTTCTCACTTCCGCTGATAGAACCTTATACACCATCTCATTTTTTATCAACTCTTTTTGCTTTCTTCTTTAATGCCTTTTCAGTTAGATGTCTGCGTCATCTTTTGAGTTGGGCTGTATTAATTTTCATATCATCCTATTGCTTTAAACTATATATGTACTATTGTCAGGCACGAACTAAATAATTACATTTTTATTCATACTGTTTTTATTACATTGTGCCAAGACGCACATTTCAGCTGGGGCTCAAAGCGACCAAGCCTTATCTTGTCAATAAATCTACTTACAATATTTCTATAGTTCTTCAGGCATCTGGAATGGGTTACTCCGTAACTTCTTATCTTTGATTGAGTATTTAAGTATAACTCCACTCATACCCACGCCAAATGTATCTTGAAATAATATATTTGAGAAGAAAATCAGATATTCGATTAGAGATCTCTATCAGCCCTTATATTGTAAGTTTTGCAATCTACCCCTTCATAGCTCACATTTGATAAAGAAAAAAATATCTGCAAAACTCAAAACTGAAGTTTATTTGCAGTTTCGGTTCAATCAACGCTACACACTTCTTGATGTTCTTGGGTTGTTTACTTCAACAAACATATCTTATGGCTAAAGGCGTACCTTCAACTGGGTGGACCGGCAGCGCTTGCAATTTCAAAATCAAGCTCACAACGTTCTTTTTGAAAAGAACAAGGGAATTTCCACTCAACTTCAGAATTTCCTATTTTTGTACCTTTTAATATTCGTAATTTTGTCCATCATTTGAGTGAGGCGGTATTAATTTCCATATCATTCTATTGCTTCGAACAATACATCTATTGCTGTCTGTCCCAAACTGAATAATTACATTTTTATTCATACCGTTTTCATTAGATTATGCAAAGGCGTAAATACTTTAATCCTGCTTTCGTGCGGCATTGTCGTCGTCAAATAAACATTTTGTATGAAGCTGTGTTGCCAGAAGAATAAAAACCCCGTATAGCCGTTAACTCTTTGAGGGAAACTTCAAGCTGAACCCCCTTAACGTCATGTCCTTGATAAACAACACAATGTTCATCCTGAGATTGACGATTATTCCACCAAGAGCCTCAGAGGGTAGTTCAAGGTGCAGTTTCAGAACAGCGTTTAACTGGTGACAGCTGTAGCAACAAGTTCACCAAGCGCCTCAAAATGAAGCACAAACTTCGCAACCAAAGGGAGTTATCGCTGATTAGCAATTATTTGACAAAGAGGAACCAAATAACCTTCAAGCTACCAAACTGTCAGATGACATTGCTGGAGAGAATACAAAGGAAGACAACACAAGGTAGGCCAGGAACGATACTCTACAACAGGGAGAAGTAGAGAAAGAACTACAAGAACAGCACTTTTGGGGATTCATTGATAACCTCTGCCCCACTGCGATGCCATATACTTCTCCAAAGAAAAGACGACCGACAATGTATTCACCATGTTCTGTTCTCAGGAAAAGGTCATGTTGCCTTTAATTACGCCTGAAAATAGATCTCATCTCTCATAAGGACCAGAGGACCGGTTTATAAGCTTTTTACCGGCCGTTTTAAAAGTCATTTTTGACGTACAGCACGTCATGATGTTCATTTGATGTATTCGTATACGTTGAATTGTGTTTTTTTCTCATAAGCATATGTTTTGTTCTAGTATGGTTAAGGTACTTTTTTCCAAACACAATATATTAGAATCGGAGTTTATGTAGATAATGTAGAGAGGAATTTCATTTTTAACCCTTGAAGATCGAAATCAGTGAGGAAGGTAAATTCTTTTCCATTTTTTACAGGGCTTAAATCTTGTTCTTTTGGGGTTATTTTTCATTGTTAGGGTCAGAATCATGGATGATCTCTTCATTTTCAATGGTTTAAAAAGAGAGAAGATTATTTTTTTCGAATTAGGAGTCTAAATATAGGGGTGCTTTCTTTTTACTTTTTTGGGTCAAAATTGGAAGAAAGATTTTTTCAGATTATTCAGGTCAAAACCAAAGGTGAACTTTCAGTTTTTACCTCTGGATACCAAAATCTGGGGGGAACTTAAATGAAATTTCATGGGAACCATCCAAACTTATGTGAATTAAAATGTAAACTATTCAAATCATACGAAAAAATTATGAATGGACAAAATTATATGATATTTGGTATGACCTATTCAAAATCATATCAAATTGAATGGGTACTATTCAAAATTATATGAAATATATGAAATTATGTATAAGAACATTCGAGATTATACGGAATATAAGGAACCATTGAAGAACTAGTAAGTATGTGAAATTTATACAATTATACGTGAGATATTCAAAATTATACAAAATTATATATGATCAATGTAAAATCAAATCTATATAAATATATATATATATAAGATGTCATATAATCAGCCTGTCTGTCCGTCCGTCTGTCTGCCCTGCTTTATGGACGCAGGCTAGCATTATTTGAGGTGCATATTATACGGCACAGAAATGAGTTTAAGTAGAAAAGGTATCGAGAATTCTTTTCAAAAGATATCAAAGGGGATCACTTGACAATTAAGCGATAATGCTAGACTAAAACCATACCCGCAGCAGTGGGAAATATTTTCCCCTTCAGGGGTCGAAGTGAAGCAAAATGTTTCCCCTCCCAAAGGGTCATAAATGAAGATAAACATTTCTCCCCTTTAAGGGGTCTTAAGTGAACGATATTTCCCCTTAGGGAGCCAATAGTGTAGGATTTTTCTTTATATATATGAAAGATTAAGAATGGATGGGGATTTTTTCTTATCATCTTCAAGGGGTAAAAAGTGAGAGGAAACTTTTCTAGAATGTTCGTTAGCTTTAACCCCTTTTAACTCCTCAAATGTTTAAGTCGACCTAGACGAATACTTCAGCTGGTGAAATTATTTGGAAACTATACAGAATTATTGGAAATCTCTCTGTGGACTCTTCAAAAGTATATAAAATATATGCAAATTCACGAGAACTACACAAAATTGGATAAAACTATACGTTAACTATCGTAAATTGTATTAGCCAAATAATTTTATTCAAAAACGTAGACTACCCTTACACAAAATGCTGCTAAAATAAACTGAATTCATCTCTTCAATATGTTCTGAATGGGAAAAAACATATTGAAAAAATTGTACGACGGAAAAGTTTCGAAAATGCAGAGAAAACGGCTTTTTAGTCAAATCTTTGTGATTGTAAAGGGCCTAAATTTGACCATGCTGTGTTTCTGCACTGAAGCAAAAAAATATGCAATATAGAAATACAAGATCAGAGACTTTATTATAATCACGTTGTCATATCATAGTAACTGATCAATTTCTAATCAAACGAATCAATTGAAATCATACTGATGATCAAACTTAAATTTAGTCATATATATATACAAGCTGGGGTTCTCTTGTTCCTTCTGTACGTGCATTTTAAATACTGTAACAAGCCTGGAAGCTGCAATTGATAAACTGCAGAAGCTTTTCAGGAGCAGAGAGAAGAGATTGTTTAAATCAGCAAATCCCGACTCTTAAGGACGACGTTCATCTGCAGATCTTTTCCATTCTTGTACTTGTAAGAATAAACTTTGTTACTCCGGACATTGGTGGTAAAAACCCTTGACTGAACGTAGTTGAGCTAAATGTCACCACCTCGCAGAGAATCCAGTGATTTTCAATTGTCATAAATCATCTTTGTTTTCTCTCCTGCTTCTGCCACACCTGTAGAAGCTTAACATGCATATAACACCTTGCTCTTGGAATGAATCTCTTCTTTTGTATTTCTTGACGGGAGCCCCCTTCACGAACCCGTAGAGGATGAGATGTTATATCGCATTCAAGAACTGTATGTAGGGACAAGAAGTGCTTACATGTCGGCTGTGGAGACGTTTTGTAGCCTTAACGTTCTAATTGCAAGGCTTTATTAGTATTTTACTTTGACTCATAACACAAGAACAGGCCATGAAAGTCCACGTTAGTATGGTAACAGAAAAGGGCTTCAAGGTCGTTGTCAATCTCCACCACCTTAGTATTGTTGGTGGTAGTAAACTGCAGAGCCTCTGTTACAATCTGCAGGTCAGCATTTCCCGAGGCATGGTATTTCCCATGCATTTCTCACATTTCTTGGCATCTCTTCACATAGCATGAAAAGCATTGTGACAATCATGTCAACTGCAAATGTCACAATGCTCATCTCTGCATGGAAGCCATTCAAAAGAGATATAACTCTTATCAGATTGCTATCCATCAGTTTGCAGTTGATAATCATTAGAACCTTCCACCGGAGTGACTGTCCAAAAAGTGATTATTGCATTGTCGTGGTTTTGTCGTGCATGCTCACTTTCAAATGTTAGGCTTGAGAATATTCATGTGCTATCTCCCGGATTCGGATTAATCGTCGACAGGAACATAACAGTTGCTGTGCCAGGGATCGCATTATTCCTAACGATACAGGTCTGGAAGACCTAACGCTGACCCTAAGGGCATCAAGATTTGAGCAGCTGTTTTAGACTCGCAGATTGGCAAGCTGCCGGCCGGTCAGTCCTGTCAAATTTCACATTTCTTCTTTGGGGGACCGAATTTGAACCCTTCAAACCATTGAACGATCCAAGGGAGTAGCTTTGATTCTTGGGATAGGTTGCCAAGATCTAATTCTAGAAGTTATAATAATCTCCCTACCATGGAATATACCAAGCTGCAGATGCTATGGTTTACATTGTCGGTCACTTATTGGACACTGTCTGCCGATAGGTCAAAATTGTTTTGTTGCTATGGAACTTCGCATAATTTCGTCCAAACAAGTACACCACCTGGTGTAAGCACCAAACCCCAAGATAGTATAGTTGTACAATACAGAATATGGTCAGAAGTGCTGACTGTGTGATAAAAGCATGAAACTGGGTATAGTAATACTTTTAACAATTCTAGATGAGAAAACATTCAGAAACGAACTTACTTTGGCAATTTATTGATTGAGAGACATATATATATAAATATATTTTGATTTCTTCATGAATTTCTGTATTTACTCACGTACACGTACACTATTTTCTAGGAATCTAAAAACTAAGTTATGTGGAAAAGTTGGCCAGGGTGAGAAAGAAATGATCAAGTTTTGGTGTCGATCCAGAAATTTGTCTATATAGTGTGTACAGCCGTACGAAGACATCCATACTCATCAAGTATGTCGGTAATGAAACGATTGTATGCCATCAGAAAAATTTATACCTTTCGAAGGAGTCAAACTATTGCAGACATTTTTAGAATGACATTAGGCACATCTTATTCTGCAAAATCTGTCGAGAAACTTTTTGCCATGAAAATTTAAGAGAACTGATTCTTAAAAAAATTAATATGGAAAAAAGACCCCTTGACTGCCCTTTCTATGGATAAACAGTTTGAGAACGTTTCCATACCTGAAAATGATGAGTACTGGTCAAAGAATATTTCAATCTAACTTCATCGAGAAGTGTGCAACGTGTGCATGAGAGAATCATGCTCGACCACGCAGGAAGAGATCACAAGGCAGCTCATTATATAAGGAAGAAAACAGGTGTCTGTGACATCATAAAAACTATTAAAAAACCCAAATGGCAATGGGCAGGTCATGTTGCAAGAATGAAAGACAACCGATGGACATCACGTCTCACAACATGGATCCACAGATATCACATAACAAACTGAGGCCAACAGAACAAGATGAGCTAGACAAATTCAACAAATACTGGCTCCACGACGTCCATGATAGAGGATAGTGGTGAATCCTGGGTAAGGTCTATGTCCAACGACGGACGTTAAAAGAATGATGATGATGATGATGATGATGATGATGATGATGATGATGATGATGATATATTCAATGCCAAATGAATAAGGGCAGAAAAAATGATAATAAAACAGTAAAGATGACCTGTAATGCCAATACTACAAATTGAAACCACATTTGAATTCCATTGCATTTTTGTATATGTGTATAGGTCAGTGGTTTGAATGCCCAACCAAACCGTACGTCCGTACCTGATTACGTATCAGAAAATTTTCAAATATTTCTTTTGCACCTAGACATTTAAACAGACATCCAGATCATGTATATAAGGATATATGGATATTATATATGAATGTTCAATACTTTTAGGAAATCATATGAGAACTACTCGGAATTATATGAAATGAATGGAATTGTATACGAATTATACAAAATTATATTAAGTCATTTCTGACTATTCGAAATTATGTGAAATTAGTACATACCTCGTTCCTGGAAGTAAAGTGATTGAAAATCGAAGATGTCAGGTAAATGAGTTCCCCAGAATGAATCAAGCTAAATCTTGGCTCATGGAAGGCGTCTCTAGTGAGATAGAGAGTAAATATTACACTGCAAATTGCCACAAGATAATTAATGAAAGGATTTACCCTTGTGAGACGATGCAAATATGGTATCGAACCGACTGTGGCGGCACTATATGATCTCTGACTTTCATTGATCGATTCGTCTTTCAATTAACATCAGTGCTCGAAGTTAACGACTGACATGAACGATACTTGTATTCAGCTCAGCTCGGCTCAGCTCGGCACAATTTGAGAGTAACGAATTCAACTTCCTTTCACTTGTACGCTGAATTCCACTTTAAAATGGCTGAACTTGAGACGAATTATAGATGACTGGCCCAAATTTGATTACAATCTCGAAACATAGCAAATATAACCGTGACTGTTGTCTGAGTCTAGTACAAAGTCTGGAGTCAATTTTGCTTTCCTATTGTAACCGGAACTTATAGAACAAAAATTAAGATTTTCATCAGAAGTAATCATTATTTAACTGTAGGTATGCTTGATTGAGTCCTGCACAAAGCCCAAATGAACAAAGCACACAGTGAGGATCAAACTCACTGTGCTAGCATCCAAATATTCATTAATCTTAGAATAGTCTGGCACAAGGCAAAAAGCAACAGTGCATCCAGCAAAGATTCAATTAGTGATAAGTAGAATTTGCAAATCGCAACTCGACATCACCGGGAGACATCACAAGACAGCATAATATACTAAAGAAATACCAAGAGTCAGCGACGTTATAGAAACTATTAGGAAACTCAAATAGCAATGAGCTGGTCTCATGTTGCAAGAAAGGTAGACAACCTCTGCACATCACGACAAACAACGTGGAAACCCAGAGATCGTATGCAGGACTGAGGCCAGCAGAGAATAAGATGGCGCAGCAGCTATGATAGGGAAGTCTGGAGAATCCTTGGGAAAGTCAAGAACTGACGCTAAAAGGTTTTAGCTAATGATGATGGACTTCAAAAAATGAAATGCCGAATTTTTTTTTAACATAATATGGCAAATCAATGCCATGATTTTCAAGTGAAAATCGCCCAATGAAGAGAAAGAGGTTGGCTATTCCACCTAAATGAGGAGGTAATAGGTGGTTCAGGGGAGGAAGAAAGTAATACCCAAAGATTCGCTTCAAATAGCTGATCACATGACATTCGATAAAGCAAGCAGAGTTTTATTTTCAATTGACCCTACAGTCAGCATGAGATAGAAGGATATGTCAACTTTTTAGAGCCCAGCTTGATATTACCTAACTCTCCCTGCACGACTAAGATATATTGTAGTTCTTGCTGGGTCAGTAGTTTTAAAAGCCTATGCCACGTCACTTACTTAAAGTGGAGTTGATGTGTTCCAAATAAGATTCACCCCCCCTTCAAAAAACAACACATCATGGAAAACGTCACCACGAAAACAACACTACACATTGGGAATATAACGCCCAAACATTTTCTACAGACATACATCTAACTGAACTGGAGATTAAAGTCAAACGTCAAATTGGACATTATTGGTAATTGAATTAAAGAGTAATCATCTTCTTTGCATCAACAGGAAAGTAAAAAAAAATTGAAAAAACAAAAACAAAATGGAGTTGGCCTTTCTATTTATAGAAAACTCGAAGACAACGGTATAGGATTCGATCTCACAGCCCACAAAGAGGTATGAACTAAACATCATTCAAGTTCTTGTTCCCAACCCACGGTCAGCCTACTCGAAGATGCCGAAATTTACTTCAGCATCATAATGAGGGATTTTAACGATCAGGTATGGAAAATGCAGAATCCTAAAGCCACCGACGGTACGGATAAAAAAGATTGAACAAACAGCAATAAACAAAATCATCGAAAAGAAACGAAGAGATGATATAAAATACGCAACAGCAATCATTAAAAGCATTCTCGAAAAAAATAGGGTTTCCGAAACTTTTTAAAAATCTCCCTGCAAGAAAAACCTGAAATAACTAGCGTATTCAAAGAAAATGGAACCCTAACAAGAGGTAAAGACCAAGTCTGAGAATTGTACAAAAACCTTCATTCCTCAAAAGAAGAAGCACCAAGCAATGAACAGTATATACAAGTCAACAGTTCAAATCCGTCTCAGAAGTTACACTGTGGGAGTCGAAGGGAGCAATCGAACGAGCAAAGAAAGGAAAGGTCCCTGGACCAGGTAGCATCACCATTGACCTACTCAAGAAAGGTAGTAAAACCACCACGAGGAAAAAAGTGATCAGTGACAGAATATCAACTTACTAGCACAAACGACAAAGATATGTGGTAAGTAAACTCAATCGAATTGCTTAGTCATAATCACCATAACATATGAGTAGCAATGATCTGGGAGGTTAAATTGCCGACCACGACGGAACATATTGGCATTTTTTAACATTAACTCAGTCTGTTACATGAGCTGGGGACTCTATAGAATGCCGCCATTCTGTGTAGTTACTAAACTCACTCCGTCAGAAGTTTGAGATACCAATTGTGGATCGAATTCACTATCGTAGCAATAGTCTAGAAGACAATAGTGTTAACCGCTACTCTACTGTGATGCAAAATAACTTGCTCAGCTGGACCAAAGACGTTTGTAGTCGTGACTTGCGCTACTAATTTAAAATACCATTATAATGATGTAGCTGAATTAACTCGAAATCAATCTCTTTTCAATTTCCCTTTGGAAAAGTTAATTAATAATTTTGATGAATATTTTGTTGTTTTATTGGATTTTTCTTCTCTTTGTCTTTGTACAAACGATATCTTGTATGAAGAAATAGTGTTTTACTAAATCAGCAAAATTTTGTGGGGGTTGGCCTGGTGAATTCAAAATTTAAAAGATCCAACCGCTCTAACCTTTTTGTATTGAACTTATCTCCACCGTGTCCATGGCACTGAGAATGGAAAAATTCCAGATCATTCTATGCTGTCGAAATACAAGAACAAAGAACGGGGGAAAAGAATTATAAGAGTATGTGTCCAACCCTAAATGCAATCAAAAGTCGGGATTTCAAATGCAACATTGTGATGGAATCACTAGTATTGTTACGCTTCATGAAAGTTGGCTTTTTGCAACTTCGCTTTCACGGAAGACCTCAGAATACCATAGCTTCTAACCGTGTCTGTGAGCATTAGTTCTCTATCTCGATATATATATATATATATATATATATATATATATATATATATATATATATATATATATATATATATATATATATATATCGTGCATTTATTTGCAAGTTGCAAATTTAGTTTTCAGGAAAGCCTCGTTTATACTTGGTTTGCCAGATTTAAGTGTGACTACTATTGGACACAAACTAACCCACCAATTTAGCATGAATACATCGTAAAATGAATCCCCCAGTAGGGGTTAGTGATTTCAAAATTATACTTCCGTTTTTTTTCCATTAATTCTCTTATTTCCTTCAATATGTGTGTATTTGTTAAACATTGAGAGAGCAATGGTCTGGCACCTTACAATGAACAATCATGGTCATCTTCCCTACATCGTGTCAGATCCTGGGGAAGGTCTATGTCCAACGACAGACGCTAAAAGACTGATGAATATGATGTATCGAAGGAAGTCACTGGAAAGAGAGAAGATGATTCATGTGAGTCGTACCTCCGTAAAAATGGCAGGAAGTTGTGACCACTTTATCATTATAGTTAGATTTGTACTAACGATATCTTATATGAAAAAATAGTGTTCCTTTGAATCACTTAAGAAATTATTTTCTAAGAACTAATAAATTTCCATAAGTCAGATGGTTTGGAACAACCATAGATTGATAGAAAAAAAAGTTAACTGCCTGTGGCTGGAAGCTAATCTAAAACTTAATTTCGACGAAAAGAAATTAATTTGAAGTTTCAAGTAACCAATTGAAAAAAAAAAATAATAACTAAAACACCAATATATCAAGCAAATGTTTCGGGCTTGGATTTTATTATCATGATTTTTTTTCTTTTTTCCCCCTGCACAATGGTAGAAATGATGGGTAATGCACTTGGTAAAATAGGGATCTCAGTTTTGTTACCTCTCAAGAAAAGTGAGTTTTGTGTTTTCAGTCTATGTGATCCTATCATCATCATCATCATCATCATCAGCAGCAGCAGCAGCAGCAGCAGCCTTTGAGCGTCTTTCATTGGACATAGACCTCCCCTACGATTCGTCACACTGCACTATCATGGACGTCGAAGAGGCAGTATCTTCTGAATTTATCTAGCTCCTAATGCTATCTTACTTACTGTCGGCTGGAGTTTCACATATGATCTCTTAGGATCCATGTGATTCCAGCGGTTGTCTTACATTCTTGCAACAGGTCCAGTCCATTGCTATATGATATCTCAGATTTCTATCTTTCCTCTGACAAAAAATGTGCTGTTTTGTGATCTCTCAATTCGATGATGAGTATGATTCTCTCATGTGCATGTTGCATGATTCTAAGTTTGAGTAACAGTCTCTAGGTTAAGTTCCATGTTTCAGCTCCATATATGATTATCGAGAGGATGCATTGATTGTATATCCTTCTTTTGGGGACTATTGGTATCATCTTGTTCAATAAAGTTGAGCTTGCTCTACTAAAAGCTTGCCAACCAAGTGTGCCAAGTTATTTTTCTGTTTTGAAAAAAAAAGAGTGATTTGTTTAGGTTTTCGAGATGGGGTTGGGGGTCTGTTTACAATTTAAGAATAATGATAGTGTGGGCTCATTGTTTTTTGCCGTTCATAAGGTAGTATGGTTTGCATGAATAATCGCTTTTTTTGTTCGAAAAATGTCACACAAATGAAAGAAACTCAAAATTCTTATTTCTCGAATTTTTGGCATAATGTTGAGAAGTTTTGTTGAACGAATGATAATAAAAAATGAGAGAATTAATAAGAAGAAACAAAATTAAATACTTATAAATACTCTAACTCGAATTCTATTGGTGCACCATCATTAACATCGAAAGTGCGAGGTCGTGGAACGTTATTATCCGGATCGTATTGGACTTAATTGTATCCTAAAAAGGAGAACTATTAGAAGGATTAAAACTTCAAAATTTTAGAATTGGATGACTCTTGCAGTTAATGCATTCGCCTGCACTTCTGAAAAATGACGATTAATATGGATATATTTCCCCATTGTTTAGATTGTAAGCAGAATCTTACCGTCTGAAACCATTCAAATTTTCAGTTTTTGTAATTGAGAAATTCCCTGTATGGATTGAACGCACAAAAGATGCCGGTGAGAACATCTTATTCGATTTTTGTAAAATCCAGAACAATCTCTCGTAGATAACTAACTGATTTTGTTTGTCTTCTCAAAGTTTCAGTAACAAGAACAGTTTACTTATTTTCATGACTGTTTAATCGTGAACTGTTAAATTCATTACATGTTATAGAATTACTTTTCATCAGATAAAGTCTTATTAAATGTATCAAGGCCATTACTTAAGATGAATTTCATTTAAATGAGTTTATTGAACAAAACTTGGTGATGACTATCGTCAAAGGGATACAGGCAATAGATCTATCTTTTTATCTTTTTTCTTTTTCTTCCATTCTTCCTTTCTTTCTTCCTCCCTTTCTTTCTCTCTTCCTTTTTTTTTCCATGAAACCAGACAACAAAGCGTATCCCACCTCTTTCTTTCCCTTTGTTCTGATGTTGAAACGATGGGCGAAAACTAATGCCCAGGTTTACATCATTGCCACATTATGAATGGATCCTACTTCGGAAAATCCAAATGTAACTTTTTTGTTGAAAAAAAAAAGTACCTTACGGGTAATTAAAAGTATATTTCCTGTCTTAATTGGGCGAGAATCCGTGGTAAATTACACTTTGGGGGCGTACAGAGTTTTTGGATCGTCAACAGGAAAAAAATTGATTTACGTAACCTCTTACCACGCGCTTGATGAATAGTCATATTTTGATTACTTCCATTAAAAATGTTTTTTTTTTTTAGAGTTTCAAAAAGAGAAATACGCCAGTCTTCCTCGATTATCAGACTTTAAATCGTAAAAGTTGCTCATGAAAAAAAAAAAAAACAATCGAAAGTTTATTTAAGATAAAAGGAAGGCTGTTATACTACAAACACATAAAAATCGAAGTTACCGAGATAACTTATTTACAGTATTTTTGCATCGTTGGTGAAAATAGTATTTATATTGATACAAACGTTTATATCTTGGTTTGTCCATAAATCAAAATCAAATTTATTATATTAGCCGAATTGTTTTATGCTTTTTCATTTCTAATCTCCTTTTATGAGAGAGTTAAAAGTCGATTAAAAGGGAAAGCAAGCCTGAAAGTCAGGCCATAGATGCAATGTTTCCTTTTCTTCAGTGATGCTAACTTTATTTTCCGGTTTACATCTAAAACTGAGTAAAAATAAAAAATCTCCTGGTAGCATCTGCATTCACCAGATGTGTATCTAGAATCATAGAAACATGTTACATGCTAGCAGGGATACCCAACACTGCCTGGGAGAAAATAATTTGGATCATGACCAAACGGAAAAAAATATGAAATGAAATATGAAAATAAAGTAATCATTTGTACTACTTATACGTGAAGGAATTGCTTCAGCGGAAGCAGCATTCCGATGCAAAGAAAAGACCACGTGATATAGTCGCTTAGTAGGAGAAAAGTGTGACCAACAACTTTCAAAATTGAGTATGGTTTATGTATGGTAGCCTCGACTGATCCTGATGTTAAAGTCACACTTGTAAATACTTTGTCCAAGTTCAAATTAACCTCTATGATAAATTTCAGTTTCTTAGGTGCAAAATTGCGTCTAACAACTTTTGAAATTGGCTAAAAACGGCTAAAAATGAACCCAAATGACCTCAAATGACATTTGCATTGCCTTTGACCTTTCCCGGAAAATGATTTATTCCTATGCTAAATTTCAATTCCACATATACGAAATTATGGATCAATGCATGGAAGATTGGGCAGAAATACCCAGAATTGACTTCTGGTGACCTTTAATAACCTCCAGGGTCAACTTAGCTTAGTTTGTTTCCTCCGATGTGGGATTATATACACAACTGCACAAATTCAGTTTGCCCTATTCAAAATTGAGACTCTCAAGTTAAGAAATAGGCTAGAAATGACCTCAGTTGAGCTAAACTGTTCCTTAAAGTCAACTTCACGTTGCCTATTGCATTCAGTAGAAAAAGATTCATCCTTACACAAATCTTAGTTTCATATTTGCCAAATTCTAGCCCCCAAAATGTCTTGAAATGACCAAAAATTATCTCTGAAGATCTTCAATGACTCCAAAAATCAATGCTACATAGACTGCCATGTTATCCACGAGAAAACTTGCCCTTATATTGATTGTCTATATCAAGAACATCATGTCGATAGGTCATGTAGTTTTATCGGAGAAGAGGAACAAATAAACAAGCAGGCAAAAGGCTCAGTATATACATATATTGGTACCGATTATTAAAGAATCGAATATGACTTCAATCTTGAATACCCATATCCGTGAAATATCCTACAAATAAAAAATATCAATAATTTTATAAAAATAAACCAGGTGAAAATATATTTATTTCATTGAAAAATCATCGGAATAGCAATAGCTGGCATGTATATGTAACTAGAAATATCTATACTTAGATGTAAAACATCTAAATTGGCAACACTGATTCCGGTATGTCAGCATGTCAGTCAATAGCAGTAATCTGTGATCAATATCCTACAAAAAAAACCCAAAACAACTCGGAGATTTCAAACAGTTTGTACATACAAAGGCAAACATGGAAAAATAGAATAAAATGGACAGAAAACGAGTAGGGTTAATCACTCAATAGAAACTGTTTGGTGATAACGTCCTTTGACGGGATGTTGTGTTTGGGATGATTAATTGAAAGCTGGAAAAAGGATGATCAATTAATAAGTTTTTTTCTTTGTGATGCAGCAAAAATTAAAAATGCCCGATTGAAAAAAAAAAAAAAAAAAGAAAACGAGCATGAGTCCTGCCGGGCACAAAATAAGTGATCAATCAAGCATAAGCCCACGTTGCAAGTCAAACTGAGAGATGATTCAAAAACTGAACCACAAAAAAAACATTTTCAGCCATAATAAAGGATAAATGTTTAAAATTTCAGCCCTCTAACTCCATTGATTCTATCTATGCAAGTGATACGTAGATACATAGCCAGCCACATCGAAAGCAGAAGAAACCTATTTTTTAGTGACAGTTTTAGTTTTAGTGACAGTTTTGGCAGACGGTTTCTCAAATGAAGACAAAAAGAAAGAAACGCTTTACACAAAATTTTACTTTTTCGATTGTATGATTTGTATAAATAAATAGCAAAATAGATAAGGCATGAAGCTTGTTTCAACCATAATATAATCAAATCAATTTAAGCCAAGACTTTGAAGAACTGTTTAGAGGAAAGAAGAAAGAAGTCGTATTAAAATTGTCTCAATCCGAGCGCAAGTTAAAAAATAGCCTACTTACATGAACTACCAATCTATTGATTTACTACAAAAAATCCCTTCCGTCGATGGTATTAGATTGCAGTTTTAACAACTGTATTTTTTTTTGAAAGAGTATTTTTAATTTGACTGATGCATATCAGACGATAAGAGGTGACCGACCAATTCATCAACCTAAATGTTGTATTATCTACAACAAATATACAAACAATTTTCTAAATAAGAAATGGGATGATGAGAACGAATCATCTTAGACCCTCGGAAAAATATATCTGGAATTATTCGTCTGTAGAATTTGACTATCATCTTTTTTGTAACAAAAGTGTAAACAAAATTGTGATAATCCTTAGGAACAACGCAATTCAACGTAAGAATTTTGATGACAAAGGAGAGACGTTGCATTTTTGATGTTCGAAGAATGAGAAACAGACTGCGTTACCTTTATAATCATGATTGAGATTTACTAATGTACGAATGTCCCTATGTCATCGAATATGACAACAATCTTATGTGTTATTGTAGCCCATTGCACTCTTTCATCCATCCATAATTCGTTTTAAATTTGAGTGATCTACAATTTCGGGCAACACAAAACGAAAAATCGCTTCTTTTAGATGTTTATAACATTCCTTTTTTTTTTCTTTGCCGACAAGATAATCCCTTTTGAGAAATGTCCTATGTCAATTCTCGACCGTGTACATTCGGTCAGTTTGGAGTTAGGACTTGCTGTACTGTTGGATCGTATCTAATCTGACATAATTCTTGATGCATAAAAATGCTGTAGATTTTCCACAACGGAACATCAGGGTGTCTTTTGTCCATTAGTAAGTCATCAGTCTGCAATGGTTTGCATTAAACGTTTAGACCCCGCCACTTCCAATGAGTTTCACCTATCGATTTCCCTTCGAGTCGACAGAAAGACGTAAATAAAAGCACATCATTTATAAGCGGGGTATTTATTTTAAATTGTTTTCTTCCTTGCTTCTGTCGCCCCCAACCACCAGGTTGTCATTCTCCGACCGTTGAATAAGCAACAGAGATAGAAAATAAAGAACTTTTTTTCCGTCGAGATTTGATCTCCTATCCCTCATCTTTTAGAGCTTTGTTATCCATGATGGTGCTCTTACTATTTTAGCCGTGAAGACTTGACCATTTGACGTCGCTGAAAAAAACCGTATAAATCCGTAAATATATAACAATTTCCCGACTGCTGCTACGGTGTCTATCATGCATTGAAAAATGTCACATGTACATGTCGTACCTTGTGTTTGGGGACTCACTTGCAATGTAAATTCATGCTATATTATTTGTTTCCAGTAGCATTCACGCTGGTTTGTTTATCGGAAATTAAGAATTTTTTTGGTAATCACTTATTCATTTAAGACCCTTTTTTTTCAAATTTTCTAATTGATCACCCCTAACACATTTTTTAAAAGTCTCCATTGAGTGACTAACTAGACTTGTTTGTTCATAGTTAGTTTATTCATATGCTATTGCATCTAATGCTACAAGGGTGTATTATTGCATTGTAAATAAGGATAAAGACAATCATAGCGGTAAAAATCTATCTAGACCGTACATAGTTGGTTTATCTTTCGAAACGGCTGTTTAGACAGTTAATTTATATTAATCAGTGGAGATGCTATTTTAGATAGAGAGATGGCTGACTGTTGTTTTCATATTTGCGTGTTATATTCCGAGTTCATCTCAACAGGGCTTCGAGAAAAGTGCAAATTGAATTCGTTTTAATGAGTTGTACCACGTTCTTGAAAACAATATTCCACAGAGATAAACCTCGTCGCCGAGCAGCTGCCGCTTCACATCGATATAACAGCGAAGGTTTCCTCCCTATCCGAACGTAGAGCTGTTCTAGTAGAGAAAAAAAAATCATATGCTGAAATGTCGTAATGTGAAAAAGCATCCATCATTATATTATAAGATAATTTTTTTCAACCGTTTCCGGACCGAATACCATTTGACCGTTTCAAAACCCCAAAATGGTGAAGATGGCATATTAGGCAAAGTAGCCTGAACTAAAGGTTGATGAGTGGTAAAGGAGACTGGGGTATAGCAGATAAAAGGAAAGGTCGTCACAACAGCTCTATACACACTTTTTCGTAAAAGCAAAACAAAAATGACGTAAAGCGAACATTCGAAAAGCGTGGGATACTTTTCGCTTTGTCATTCGTTGGCGGTAATTCCCTGTCTCCCTAAAAGATACCCGGAAACTTTTATTTTATTTTTATTGAAGCACAGATGCAAATCTGATTAATTACACACTCTATTGGAGAATGAATAATTACATATCCCAGGGCGATCATAATTTGATTAGAAAAGTATTGTTTGAATAAGGATAATCATACTAATAACTTGCCATGCGCAAAACTATTTGGAAAACCCATGCAGCATCTTCCGTGTTTTGCTCGTATTACAGAGTGTTTCAAAAATCAGCTTTTTGACAACCTTTCTCTCAAAACCAACATTTTTGACAACTTGTGATTTTTTTTTTCTAAAAAACGTCATTTCAACAATCTTTTTATTGAAAAGCGTCATTTTGACAATTTTTTCTTCTAAAACCGTCATTTTTGACGATTTATTTTTTCCCCAAAGCGCCGTTTTGACGAGTTTTTCAAAAATGGTCTTTTTGACAACTTTTCTCTCAAAATCCGCCTTTTTGACCACGTTTATTTTAAACGCTCATTTTGACATTTTCTTCCCCGACACCGTCACTTTGACGACTTGTGTTTCAGAATAACTTAAGTTTGCAAACCCATTTTTACAGCTTGATCTCGTTCTGTTTCAAATTCAAAAAAAAAAAAAATTTTTAAAACTAAAATTACAAAAAAAATTCCCAAAAGATGCTAATTACTCACAAATTCTTTTTATAATTGACATTGAAAGTTATTTCCTTTAATCTGGATTAAGGTTTGTAATTGTTTAAATACATCAACTTTTCATTATATTTGAAAACGACATAACTGTCAAGCACTGAGAAATGGATGCTCGAATTAGTTTAGCACATGATGAAGTCATTCCAAACACTAAATATTGTTGCTACGTGACTAATATAGTAGCAGAAAGTCTACATGTACGTAAGTTCTATACTTTTATCTTTACTGTTTGATCCACTAGTTCGGTAAAAATGACTGCTTACTGAACATTCGAAAATGTGTTCAAAGCGATTAGTGTCTGGAGGTAAAAAGTCTCAGGTTAATGACACATCTGATGCGTAGCTTATAATCCTTGAATTAAACATAGCTCTGGTATCGGTTGTCGACTTGAGATAATCTTTGCATCCTCTCCCATGTTTTGGGGGTCAGTCTTTCAAATGAACAAATCATGTTACTACTCCTAACGTTATTTTCTCGTCCCCAACCGAGTCCTAATTCAAAATGACACGATAAGCAAACATTTTGTCAGAATATGAACGTGTTATATATCATAGGGAAGTTCTTTCATTTGGGGTTTATATCCACTGGAGACCCATCTCAAGAAAATTATATTTTCACCTAATTTATTGACATTGGCATCGACATGTCTGGTGCGTGACCCATTCTCCTTAAAATACAAATAACTCTGCTATTAGTTGTCCGGATGAGAATGAAAATATTTTGAACGTGTTTTTGTTTTACTGTACATTGTACTCTAAATGCGACTTTTTTTCATAAGGGGCTTCCAAGGAATATACAGTGCGACAAAAACCCATTCGAAACGTTTAAAAGTTTAAATAACTAATGGTTTCAAAAGTAAATATTCTTACGTCTGCATCGCATGTGTCACCTAGTGCAAATGATTTGCAAGTTGATTGTGCTCAAAACCTAGCTCAGTTGAGTCTGTGCCGCGAATACTTTTGAGGGTATCACAATGCAAGGTTCCCTGCAAATGCATTCTGTTGTACTGCACGCACTGTACTGCAAGTTGTGCGGTTACTCGTAATCGTTGCCTACAAGTTTGCAGGACCTGCCTGGAATGTCAGTTTTGAATGGTCGTAGGTAACCATCTTTATGCTTCATCCAAACCTTTTCCGGTTTTAGGTGGTTTATACTTTCCAATTCTAAAATAAATTAAGAGAACCGTGGAATTTTGTGACTGATTTTGACAGTGGCCATGATTCGGCGTCAACGTCCTTTTTTTCTGTACTGACTCATTGGCTGCTTTCATAATAAATAAAAAAAATCTGTATACCTACCTACTTGGATAACCGTACACCTTGCTGCTTCCGAAGACTTTTCAAGCAAGTTGATGAAACTTTCTCTTCTCTGTTCTTATCACATTTCTAGGGTTAACGAGATATTGACACCAACAGCGCCCACCTGCTTGCATGCATTGAATAGCATCATTAATGGAGGCGCCATTTTCATATCCGTCAAATACAATGCATGCTTGCTTATATCTGGTTAACACATATTTGCAACAATCAAGACAGATCTCTTCAAATGTGCTTCCTCTTTTCCAGGGTATCCGTTATAATATTACACGGTTTGAGTTATTAAGATTCATATCAACACTAGAAAAAAAAAAAGGAAAAGAAAAGAAAAAGGTAGTTAATTTTCCAGGATGACTGGGTTTTTTATGCATAAACCGTATCATGCCTGACCCCGAGGGTCTGGATGGATGTGCAAAAAAAGACGCCTCCCAAGGAATGCCAATATTTGCGATGAAATACATAACAGCTATGACTCTCAGCTCTTTGAATATTATTGGTGTTATATTTGTATGATCAGAATTTAGATATTTGATATTTATCATTCCGATTTTTATTATATCTCAAAGTATTTTTATTCTCGCCACTGGTTTTACTCAAAATGTTTTTGGTATATATGTTACTTCAATGCCCATAACACGAGAAGCGTTGAATCCATCGATACTTCTTACATTTTGATTTACGCTATCAGCTACAAATTGCACAAATTCACATTCAACGGATGAAAGACTTTCAACACTTAAAGACAGAGAGGCACTTCTTTCAATTTCTTTTAGAGTATGAGGAACGGAAGCCATATCTAAGACGAGATTGTCGACTGTACCAAAGCGGTGATACGTCTCCTATGCTAGCTCAAACTACAAAGAGGCCTACAGGGCTTATGGTCTGGCTGCTTACATTATTGCTTCGCTAATAGAAACATTTTACAAGTTAATTTCTCTGTCTGATGCTATATTTCTAAGAAAGACAAATAAAGATTTAGGAACATAATCAGCAGCAGTTTCCACTTGTAGATCTTCCAGGCTGGTAATAATCTATGTCTCTTCCCATAGACCCGGTCATTCTTGATAGGTTTGGCTGCAGCCTCTATGATTTTAATTACTTCTGATTCTGACTCCTTCGAACTTTTCTCCGTGTGAAATTCTCGAGGAACTGTTTCGCTGTACTTGAAAAAAGTAAAAACATTATTTTTTCCATCTATTTCGGTCAAAATAAGTTGGTCTTCAGAATATTCTTGCAATTCCAATGTCAAGTACGGCACACTGTAGGGTTCAAAGTCAGAGCTCATGAGAATACCCCACTTCAATAATGAAATATATTATTGCAAGTTGCTCTCTGTCGTTTTGTGATGTATAAAATTCAAAATATACCTTCTTTTTCCCCAAATCATCTGGCCCACCAAGTATTTCTTTCTTTATGCCATCATCAGAAGTTATTCCTACAGAACTGTTCTTGCTGATTCTGAAGTTTGTACAGGAAGTCTATGGTAGACCACTTCTGAAACAAGGTCCACTACATGAGCTATCCTAACTTTAATGATCTTTGACCAGTCGCCATTATTCCGGACATCTTGACGAGAATCCAACTGGAATTCAAGAATTTGTACGTGGATGATATGAAGATGAACTTCAGTAAAACGAAAATCATGTGCAACGATCACAAGGAGAAATCAGAGATGCAAAACTGTGGAAAGCAGACCACAACATCTACCTAGGACAACGAATTTCTATGAGACCCACGAAAGACGAAGAGATCAAGCAAAGAATCATCCTAAGATGGCAAGCTTTCGCCAAAGCAAGTTCAACCTTCAGAAACAAGATGATCCCAATAATCTGAAAAATAAGAGTATATAAACAACGGATCCTCTTGATAGTCACTTATGGAGCTGAAACATGGAACCTAACCAAGAGAAAAACCTGCAAACTGAGAAGCATGCAACGAGCACATGAGAGAGTCATGTTCAACCTCACATGGAGAGATCACAAGATAGAACAGTATATTAGGAAGGAGACAGGAGTCAGAAACAACATAGAAACTATTAGAAAACTTAGATGGCAATGGGCAGGTCATGTTGGAAGAATGACAGACAACCAATTGATATAAACTAGAAAAATTCAGAAAATACTGGCTCTGTGACGCCCATGATTAAGAAATGCTAGGGAAGGTCTATGTCGAACAACGGACGTTGAATGAATGACTGATGATGATGATGATGATGATGATGATGATGATGATGATGATGACGACGACGACGACGACGACCTCCTTTTTGCTGGAATGCTTCACTCCACAGCAACAAAAAGACAATGTTCTTAAAATACGAACATGCCAGAGGAAAGAGGAGGGGTGGAAACTGGACTGTGTTTCATCAGGGACGGACTGTTTTTTTTGTGTTGTCAATTTCAATATATTTAGAGTTGACCAAACGCTGCCCGCATTTTTTATTATGGATTGTATTTTTTTATCAACGTGCCTAAGGAGCTTTATCTATGGAAATGATCCCTTTACTTGTCTTTTCTGTTCTTTCACAGTGAGAAAAATAACATATCTAAACATCAGCCTAGGAAGACTGCACATAGTATAACTTTGATTCAGAGGAAAAATCAAAGGAGCCAGGAAAATACACTATAACAGAGTATATCCAATTACCGTACAGTGGGGCAATTATGTCTCTTTTACAGGTTTTTTGACGTTGTATATACACATAATATCTGTAATAACTACTTTTTATTACATGAATATATACATTAGTGATACAATGTTATACATATTGGCTGTAAGTCCTTTAATGTGATAAGTTACTTACCTATCGATGCTTTCGTGAACCAAATATAACACACAACATTAATGATGATAGAGGGGGATGTTCAATTGGATATTTTATTTAAGAATATTTCCAACTGCACCAAAAATTTACCACTTAAGAGTAAGATCTCAGTAACAATAGAAAAGTTTAATCGCAGTGGTCCTAATCGTCCCTAATCCCTACTGTGAATCTGAGCTCTTTTTTAATATAGCTTCAGAGTATTTTAAGACAGAATTCTACACTAACAGCAATATAGATAAATTGGTTTATGTATCAAATAAAAACTTACTCCTGTTCAGTCTTTCTGGGATAAGTTAACTTATAATATGTCTTAAAGTACGAACATTTTCCACAAAAGATAGTATAGACGTCATACACATGAATCCATTGTTAACATCTATTATTAGGGATTTCAATTATTTAACATATCAGGGATATCAGAACACTAAATGTTATAAGAAATCGATGCTAAAGTGGGTGGGTTCTGGGTGCCTGGACTCTTATGCAGTGTTCTTACAACTCCCTGTGAGTGAAATGCTTTGTGAATAACTGCACTAATAGTTTAGGCAACTCAAATCAAATATCTGAATGAGAACAAAACTTATAATTGCAGAATGTATGAAAAAGAAGAATAAGAGAAAGTTGACATTATCGAAAAGTTCTCTGATCTTGATTTTCAACATTTAGGGTAGTTCTATTGTCAGATATTGCAAATTTCTGAATATGAATTTAAAGGAAAAGGAAGAAGTGTTGTTTCGTTTCCTCTTCATCATTTCCTGTATCTTCACACAGGAAATGGGTATCTCTATATTTCCTATGCAGGAAGTGATTATTGTGCCAAAAAATATCATTATTTTCACGTTCATTTTCTCAACTTCCAGCCAAAAATTTACAATAACAGTTTATTCAATTTCCTGAAACAATTTCTATGAATTTTCTTTTGGCCACAAATAACAGAAATCATGATGATTTTATGAAAATGGTTCTTTTGTAAACATTATTCTCAATTGAAAGAGCTTCCCGATAATAAATGAAATCTTATAATCTAAGAAGTGTAGCCTATCGAGCCTGACTTAAAAATCTGCCATTTTGAATCTGGCCTTGGTTGGGGACGAGCAAATGATGTAAGGAAAAATTAGACAATCGTTTCATTTGAAAGATTAACCCACAAAACATGGGTAAAGATGCACGGATTATGATACCCAAGTTATGTGCATTTTAAGGAATATGGGCCATGGATTAGACGTGTCGATGTAGATATTTTAAAAAAAATGAAAAATTTAATGTTTACTTCATTATTTCAATTAGCATTCTGGGCATAATCTATAGATATCACTTAATGCCAAGATGACGAATGAATTGTCCCAAAAGATTCAAATCGTGCAAAAATATCCTGAAAACATATCCAGGTAATATGTTTCACAACGGAATTTAATAAAAGGTCCAGATTACAAAACTGACATGAAAAATTAGAAACAAGTTCGAACTAATCACCAAATTTGGTGTAATCCATTTAGAAATTAGGGAGGTAAAGGCTACAAAACTTCAGTTTAGCAAGGGGGACCAGAACTGGCGGCCATTTTTAATATTGCATCTGTTGACCCCTTTCCGATTAATTTGATGGCGGTAAGCCTTTCATATATGAAGGAGACATTAATGGTCAATAATTCATTAAAGAACCTTTTGAAGCAATTTGTTTGAGGCTCATCCAAAAACAAGCTAGATTGACTGGACTAATACCAGAAAAAAAAATTTTTCCCAACGAAGCTTGTTTAATCCCCGTTCTTTTGTAAATGTCTGGAAGAGCAAGAGAGAGATCTTGCGTTCCTATGGTCTGATTCCAGGGTTGTTATTTAAAGATCAAAACACCATTTCCATATTGTCTTCGTACATGATTCTGTTTGATTTAATTGTAATTTCGGAGAAAATAAGCATAATATGAATTATGTGTATAATCCTTTTGATATGAAGGATTTCCTAATTCATCTAATAATCCTCTATCAAATGTATTGATCACAAAACTGCCTCATATAGGACCTATTTAAGATAGGAGGATACGATTTGTACCATTCGATAAGACGTAATTTGACGATGAATTCAGATTTCCGAAAACGACACGATCTGACCAAGCCCATTATTCATGCTTTTTGAAGCTTAATAGCTTGGACACTAATGAATATAGAAAGTTCCACCAAACAATCTATAACGACAAGTACAGTTATTGATTTTAGTTTGGGAATCATCGTGATTTTCCTGGAGCAAGTAAATTTACTAACTTTTCCTTCGCTTCTACGGTGTAAAATACTGTAGTTAGATTTTCCATACAGGAACATTATTTTACATCCGTGAAAGCAAGGGATATCTTAATTTTAATGTAACTAAGGAATGTGCAAAGATTTCCTGAACACAATTTTGCAAACACGTCTTGTGTAAGCGAGTGTTGCCTTCTTGGGCGACCAATAGCATTTGGGCATCATTACAAAGACTACTTTTCTTAAATCATTGAAATAATTTCATGTCATTTGTTTACCTTGAAAATATATGACCCAACCTAAAAAAATAATTTAAGGGATAAGTTTTTCAAATATCGTATTCCAAAGATTAAAGTTTGTTGAAAGAACCTACAAGCAATTTTGTCAAACTCTGGACCAATTTAGAATTGACTCTGTTTCTCTACCGTAGCAAAAATTGGAAAAATCCGCATCTAATTTAGTGGAGTAAACATTCCATTTTTTTTCATCCTCACACGTTAAATCGAAACAATATCATTATCAATATATATATATATTTATATATATATATATATATATATATATATATATATATATATATATATATATATATACAGCATTTCCATTCTGTGATTCGAATTCACGACCACATGTTCATTAGGCAGCTCTTTCACAAGCGGGAACAAAGTGGCAAGTCCTATACATATACAGATCCATGCATACAATACGGAAGTTATTGTCATCATCTTCAGTTGGAATAGAAGTAGAAGTTGAATTAAACCTTGCAGCAACTACATTCGTTATATCTATATAATTAATATACTTAAAATATAAGTACAATCTTTAAAAAACAAAAAAGAAAATCATGGAGACATTCTCTATGATCCTCCAAAGACATTTCTATTTGGGCTGTATGGAAATGGAAATCCCTGAATCCTAAACGGCACTTGTAAAACAAGATATTATATGTATTAGAGAGTATTGTAAGGCTATTTACTTTTAGTAATTGAGGTGCAGCTGAAAAAATAGGTGAAATATTTTTGTTTTCCTTTGAGGTGCATTCAAGCCCTAAACTTTGGACCGTGAAAACATTGTGTAGTTTCAAGAAAAAAATAGTGTTCACGGCGGGGATTCTATTTACAACTTAACAATAGTGCTGAACTAATTATCGTCAGTTTTTTTACGGAAGTAAGGACGGCTTACATTATTCCCTGCAGAATATAGAGCAAGCTGCATGATGCAAGAAAAAGAAAAGAAATAAGAGAATTTATAAAAAATGATATTGGATCAAAGAGAATATAAACCATATAAGCTTTACTCCCATCTTTTGAAATGGTGAAAAATCAAAGTTCCCAGTTGACCATTATTGTAGATTCATGCTAACGAGGGACAAATACATTACTGCTGTTAGTCACAATATTCTTACTAGTATATATAGTTCTAGAGATTAAAATTGTTTGCTGACGACAAATAATACTGAAAAAGTGTAGCCATCAATTATGGCGGTGAGCTGTAACCTTTTTTTATATGTGTGTGTGCGCTTGTTTGTTTGTATGCCCCTGTGCCCCTAGCCATATCTTGTTGTCTACAGATTAGAAAATTGGCATTAGTACTCCACTAGACTCTTTCTAAAAAATATTTCTTAGTTTTTGGAAAGCTTTTAGATGGTTCTATTCCGACAGGTATAATAATATCACCTACCTCCTCCACAAATAAGATGATCTCACGTGTTTTCCATTTTTTTTTTTTTTTACATGTTTCCCCCCCCCCGGAAAACACCAATGATGTCATAAATAAAATTTATTCAGACCATATTTATTCTTCGATTGAATTTATTTTTTTACATGGCTTCAAATATTGACGCTAGGGTTGTTCAAATATCGACTGTGAGTGTGAGTTATATTTGATATTTTTAAAGTTTTGCTAAATTAGCAAAATAGATGGGTAAATGAGATGAGCAAATCTTTTACGCAAGGAAGGGCTGGTAGCTCGGGAAATCAGCACTTGGAATGTTACCTCCTACCAGGGCTCGAACACTAATGACTTTCGCCAGCAAAAACACGCAACCATTCAAACCACACAATGGATGCTTTCTTAGCTAAGCTCTAGTTTGCCTCAAGATCAAACTATGAAACAACCAGTGAGGATTGTAATCGCTGCACAGAGGTGATTTAGGGTATGTTAATATGTTTATTTTTTCGCTAAACTGACTAAAAAATTCGGCAACATTCAGCTAGTTGATCAACAAATATATCTTGAGACACTTATGATATCATCCTGTCAGTTGTAATAGTTTTTCTATCGTTTTTTCTACATTACTGAGCAATTTTTGCATTTTAGATATGATGTCACCAGTGTCTCGCAACCGTATTTGGATTAGCATATCTATTGACTTTGCCGGATTAAAATTGCCAGCAGGAATTTCTGACAACCAAATGTTGAAATACTTTTCGTAAGAACCCCTATGTTATATATATATATATATATATATATATATATATATATATATATATATATATATATATATATATATATATGTATGTATATATATATACATATATATATAATGTGTACTTTAGAGAGTGAGACAGACTCGGGAGTGAAGTTTTTGGTGGTAAGGTTTATTAATCCTTATATGTCAATAGTCCATACATGTTTCGGGATTCTTCCCATCATCAGTGGTGTGTTGTGTGAGTGTGGATTAAAATGTACCATGTGGAACCAGAGTCCACTGCCAGGGGCTATGCATTGTGGGTAAGTTTTGTTGTCAGGGCTACTATATATATACATATATATATATATATATCTCATAATCTTATATGAAGAAAACCCCACTCATTTGGAATCATCTTCAACCGTTACACGGTTAATATATCACTCGAACAAAAAAAAATTTCGTAAATAGACTAGATAATCAAAGAAAATGGGACTAAAAGATAAAAATTCATCAATTATTTATTCTGTTTAGGCTGTCTTCCTCAAGTGATGCATGAACTATACAACGATGGGAGATCATTTCAGATAAGAGTTTCTACATAATATAACAGCATTTTTAATAAATCTGTTGGATCATATATGTCCATTTCTTAAAACATACACACACACACACACACACACACACACACACACATATATATATATATATATATATATATATATATATATATATATATATATATAATACAAATCAGGAATACAGAATAATATAATAGAATATAATATCTAATATGTGATGGGTTTATTCCATTGAGTGTTGGATACATTCAACATTAGGTTGATTGAGAGTAGAGCTAGAATTATGAAATAGTAAGGATTTGATTCACACACACGTTTATGTTTCTTCCTGTTTGTAATCTTCAGGTGAAGTTCCCCTCCATTTGGGCTCCTTCGGGTGGACCTTAGCTTGAAAACAGGGCAAAAACACGTTAGGGTAGCAAATACTTACATCATCATTATATATATATATATATATATATATATATATATATATATAAATATATGTGTGTGTGTGTGTGTGTGTGTGTGTGTATGTGTATGTGCGTATGTGTGTGTGCGTGTGTGTGTGTGTGTACTGAGTGGGGCTCTATTCACCAAAAGGTACCAATGGAGCAAGCAAGAATTTAAGTTCGAACAACGAATCGATCACGGATAATGCCTCGTCTCAGAATGACAGACAATATTTCTCGAACTTCATGCATTGTTTTACGCTATTCATATATTTCTCTTTTTTTTTGCTTATTTTTTGACGAGTAATCCATCACAAGATACGGTAATGTTATTTGACAGAATTTAAAGCAAAAGCATTTTTTTTTTCTTTCATTCAAAATCTTTTGATCAAAACTGAAAAGAAATAACGAACTATCTTTCACTTTATACAATCCTCCGTACTACACGCATTAACGATATACAGATGGAATTTACTAGTGGATAACGGGGAGAAGACGAAACCCACAGAATGACTGAAGGCTGAATAAAGCTGATAATACTATCATGATGATCCAATTTTTGTACGCTTGTTTCGAAAGCTGACAAGAAAATCATATCAACATTTGAAGAGAAAAACAAATAAAAAGATTACTAATTCCTGTATGAAATACTGATACGTGTGGCAAAAAAAGAAGCCTTTCTTTTGTAAAATTTCTTCTTTAAATTAATGTTGAAATATTTAGTAAATGAAGGTATCATTATTACACAGGTGTCATTATTCTACGCCAAAATTAGAAAATAACTTTTCATTTGTTTTTCTTCCTTCTCCTCTGTCATGAAACTTTCTACACTTCATTTCAAAAATATTTGTTTTAAATCGTGAGCATGTATGTTTGGAAATCATTCAACATTTCCTTCTTCATTAATACAAAAGGGCAGAACGTCTCCAGAGATGAAACGGAAAGGTCAACAAAGATGAGAGAAAAAAATAGATTAAAAAGGGACTGAATTCACAGTGAATAAGGAAATGGAATAAAGGGGAGGAGACGGTTGAGGGAACAGCTGGACATACTCAGAGTAGGAGGAAAATATGAATTCTTTAAATAGGAAGTGACCTGACATTAAGTTGTTGGCCTCCGAATACTATCTTTAAACAAGTAGTATCTCATTTTTTCTATTTCCTTCCTCGTGAAGTGTGCATTTTCAAATGTTAAACAAACAACCTTATAACAAAACTGTAATATTGGGATTCCCTTAGGATATCTTGTAGAAGAAAACATTGATTTTTAACTCCCTGTTGCAATTAGATATAATTTTACCTCCGTTAATGAGTTATCATTGTTTTATTCCTATCTCAATAATAGTCTCCAAAAGATCTTTTCTTGTAATTGCCAGGGATAGATCCCAAGGATAGAAGGAGCAGGATTCAGGGTGATTGATCTGAGTAAATGTGTCCCGATTTAGCTTCCTGAGAGGCGAATTACCACAAAGTCGATAAAATAATGATATATGTATATGAATACCGGAGTCAGCAAATTGCTTTGAATTCATGTTTGTCTGTTCAGGTCAAAGAGTCACAGTGGGAACATAAGTTTAACTCTCTTCCTCTCTCAAACGCTTATCAAAGTGATACTGTCATGTGGCTGATTGGTGAAGCTTTGTGTTTTCGTATAAATAACGCAGCTAAAAGGCTTGTGTAGACTAAATTGGAAAAACAAAAATAAACGATTCCACACATTTTTGACCAGTTTGATAAATATTGAATGTCAAACTACTGAAATTGAATATTTGAATAGAAATATCACCGAACATCAATCTATCCATAGATAACAAAGAGCTGTAATTTTCGACGGGCTGTGTGCTCGTTATACGTATAGTAGCTCTCAGTCACGCCTGCTCTAACTCCTGACCCCTGACAATAATTCTATCCCTAGTTTTCAATGCACCTCAATAATAAATACAAGCAATCCTAGCTGAAAATATTCTCTTTCCCTTGTAATGGTCCACCCGGTGATGGAGCCTACGACCCCGAATCGTTAAATAATCGCTTAGCACGAGATTTTACGAGTGCCAGCTCCATATAACTGAGCATAACAATTCAGATTGCAGGTTTTTTTCCATCTTTCGTCAATAACAGAAGTGACTGAAGCAACCAAACTTAATGAAACCACCCAGAAAAAATAAACAGAACATGAAAGAAAATACACAACGGTTGTCATCAAGACAATTCTCGGAAATATTTGTGGTCTCAAAATTATTAACAAATCTCTGAAGGCAGGAAGAGAGAACTATAAAAATAACAAGTGTGTTTTCAAATATCGGGGACTTAACAACAGACATAGGCTGGATTTTTAAACAAGGAATACAGAGAAATAAACAAAATATATGAATCACAAGCAACAAGGTTTCCCAAAAGTTACTCTGTGTAATGTGAAGCAAGCCATCAAACAAACAAAGAAAAGACTCTCGGTCTAGATAATTCACCGACGTACTCAAAAAAGCTGGCGAAGTAATTACTTTGAAAAGAGTCATTCTTTTCGACTTATTCCTAAGACAATGTAAAGTCAAGGGAGATTGGGACACTGCAATCATAATGCAGTTACATAAAAAAAGATACCTGAGAGATCTCAACAACTACAGGTGAATAAGCCTACTCGAGTTCATCTACAATTTATTTACCAAAGTGGTCAGCAGCTGAATCACCAAAGCAATAGATGTTGTTTCTAAGGAAGTAGTACATACTTCTTCCATATTGTTTACTCCATTCTACTGTTTAACTTATTCCAAACGCTGTAACTTGGGAGTAAATTTAGATAAAAAACTGTCATTTTTTCTATCTTACATTTATTCATGGCAAATAGATTGAAAAGGGTGACAAAATTTAAAGAAAAAAGTACGACAGTAACTTTTAGTACTTGGAAAAAGTAACAACTGGTAGTCGGTTTGATCTTATTTTTTGTGACTGTTATTTCCTTAATGACAGACATTTTAATATTTGAAAAGCAAATAAATTATGTTATCAGCTCCATGAAGCTGAATAGCTGAAATACTACCATTGGTTTTAGTCAGACAATCGGTTCACCTATATCGTAGTTTTTTTTTTGTAGGAAACTTTTTTTTACTTTTTCTATATATCATATGGGTACAAAAAACTGTTGAAACCCTCTCAAATCAATGTGTTTCCTTGATCTTTGAAGTGTCCATTTTACTATTCGGTCTGTTGAAAATTATGATAATGACTAATGCGGTTCATTTAGCCCAAGTTTATACCTTGCTCTGACCCGAACCCAGACACCGAAAAGAAGAGAATCGATTAACTTTTGAAGTAAACAATATACAAAAACGAGCAAACATATTTTTCTATACAATTCCAACGATTACGATTGAAACTAATCCTGACTCTATTTCACGAAAAAAATATAGCAAAAAAAAAAAAACATGTCAGAAATTTGATAGTCTAGTTCAAATATTAATAAAAAAATTTTCAGATCAAGAAATTTTGGAGTTCGTCATGCATTTGAAATAATATAATTCAAAGGCGTTGATTCCAAAACTGCCAGGTCACGTTCACAATTTTTGTTATCACAGAAGAGTTCATTCAAAATTTGAGCTAACTTTGTATTTTTATACCAAATTGTGTCCCAAACATTCTGAATGTGACAACGTTACAAATCCCTGTTTTTCCTATATATATGTATATAAACGGGATCACTGATATGTTTTTATGAAGTTAGTTTTTGAAAATTCCTAAAAAATGTCAAGAATAATGGGTTGGGGTCTGCGTTCACGTTCACACCAGCATAGTCTGGTAGAATTCTGTGCAAAATAGGGTCGATCTGGAAAATATGTAACTAAAATCACATGACATATCATAGGACAGGGTATTTCATCTGTTTTCCCGCAATTCATCGTATCAATTCTTCTCTCTTGAGTCGAAGGGTTATAATAAAAAATTTGATGCTTGGTATCCAGCATTTTATGATGATATTGTATGTATATGCGTACTTCATAGTCAACAGTCTATAGTTTGCTAATTTAATTCTTGATGGAGATGTATACGCAATTACATTAGTTGAAGAAAATCCTATCGGTCTTGTTCAAAAACATGGGGCTAGGTATACAAAGGAATTATATATATATATATATATATATATATATATATATATATATATATATATATATATATATATATATATATATATATTGCTCTTCTAGCTTAGGGATGGTGGGTTGGAAATATATGTGTGAGTAAATATATCGCCTAAAGTCAACCTTACTGACCGTCTAGTTCTGCATAGGGCAGAGGTAAGATGCCAGCCTCTGGGTCTGAAGCGAAGATTTTGATCCTACCTCGTGGTACTGGATGGGATAATGGATAGTCTATAGCCACAACAAAGAGTTGTAATACAACGAAACAACTGTTTGTGGATGACACGATCATATAATTATATATATATATATATATATATATATATGCGTATGTGTGTGTGTGTGTGTGTGTGTGTGTGTGCATTTGAAGAGGAGGCAGATCCCTCAAAGGATGAGGAAGAAGAGATTGAGCATTCAGGAAAAAAGTTAGGTATCACTTGTAAATATAAAAATATGTAATCAGATTTTCAGCTTCTGTACTTCTTTTTACTGTGTTCGTCATGAAATACAGTCAAGATGGGTTTGAATCAGTTTACCGAATAGTTTGAGTCAGACTTGAATGGGAAATGTGATTATTCATCCCTGTATTGTATTTACTTCAAAAGTTATGTGATTAGCTATTTTTGGTGTCCAGATTAGCACTCTCTGTGATATAAGCTTGAAATAGACCAAACCGGACATTACTAAAGCCCGATAACAGGCAAAATCATAGAATGGACACTTCAAAGTTAAGCAAAAAATAATTTACAGGACAAAAGGTTGATATCTAATTTATACATGAAAACTTTTTATCGCATTGCTCAACATATATCACCTTTTTGCCGTTTTATTTTTTTGTCCTTAACTTGGGATAAGCTATGTTTGTATCATCATCATCATCATCATCATCATCATCATCATCATTTTATCGTGCGTCGTTGGACATACACTACCCCAAAGAATTGCCAGATCTTTCTATCTCTATCACGGAGTCAGTACCCTCTGAACTTATTTAGTTCGTCGAACTATTTTATATTTGTCGGCCCTGGTTCGTTGTGTGATCTCTGAGGATCCGCGTTATTGGTCATGATGTCCAAGGGTTGTCTGCCAATCTATATGACTAGCCCATTAACATTCAAGTTTTCTTATGGATCTTATGATATCACACTTCTGTCTTCCTTCTAGTATATTGTGCAGTTTTAAGATCCCTCCATGTGATATTGACCATGGTTCTAGGGTACGTTTGATGGTTCTCACATTGAAGGTCAGTTTTTGGTTAGATTTCTTGTTTCAGCTCCATAGGTGACAATCGGGAAGATGCATTGATTCAATAGCTCCCTTTTTTGCATAGGTGGGATTTTCCTGTTCTTGAAGTTTGAGCTTACCCGGTCGGAAGCTTGCCATCCAAAAGTGATTCTTCGCTTGATTCCTTCCTTTTTTGAGAATTTCGTGGATATTTGTTATCTTAAGTAGATGTAATGGTCGATTTTCTCCAGTTTAACACCTTCGATTATGATTATCTTATCTTGAACATGTTCATTGTACATGGCATTTGTTTCACTGAAGTTCATGCACAGACCAACTTGCTCGTATCTCAATCACGACAATTCTTATGAAATTTTCGGGTCAAAATTCTATGGAAAAGATTGTTAATGTCTCTTTCTATTGTTATTACTTCAATAGTTGTGTGATTTTCAAGCAATTCAGTGCCTGGGTTCCAAACACCACTATGTGTCTTATGTGGTTGAAACTAGTCCAATTGGGACATTATTCAATCTTGGGAACTGGCAAAATTATGAAATAGACACCAGGTATCAAGGAAAAACAGGCGACGAAAAAAAAATCTGGCAGCTTGCCATGAATATAACATGACTGCTTTTGAGATCGATTGAATCTATATTTGTCGAGTTACATTCACAATTTGATCAGAAATGACCAAGTATTTGGTTTATACAAACTCAATGGACGCAAGTGCCGCATCCTCACTTGGAGCTTTTGAATATTACTCAAGTATGCTCAACCGAGAGGAAAGAAAAAGCGACTCAATGATATATGGTGGGTAGATTTTTACATTCTTTGTTATATTTTCTTATTTTGGATCACCTTAACTCTCTCCCCCTTGATCGATTCAAGGAAAGAGATGTCAGGATAAAGAAGGGATGAATGGCTGGCCCCCTACCAACCCGTAACCAACAATTTGATACATCGCAGTTATCGAAAATGGAAGCGCAGTAGTTTTTCTCCCATTTATTAGAAAAACTTGTTCGACCTGGATCAATTGTCCATACTGATAAATGAAAAGCTCAACAGAACATTCAAAACACAAATATAACGCGAAACCATTAATCATTCATTGAATTTTGTAAATCCAACGTACTGAGTTAACATACAGACTAACGAGTCACGTCGGAACCAAAAAAAGTCAAGAATTGAGGAGTGTGGCAGAAAGACTGACTTTTTGTAGGGAGTACTTACAAGACTTTGAGTGGCCCGTCAGATTTGGCGATAATGAATTTAATGTGAGCGATCAATATCTTATGAACTTAATCATGGAAATGGAGCATTCTTCTCCCCTACACTAGGAGGGGATGTTTAATTGGTAAATCAAGAAATATGATTTTCTGATTGCCAATCTCGAGCGAAGGATGTTAAAGTCTTTTTGCTGTAGTATCCTTTGTCTATTGCATTCTTTTTCTTCATCATACCAAAATTATACACGTACGTGTTATCTCAATCATATAAAAGTGAAACGTGCTTACGAATAAAAACAGACAATTGATTTTCTGAAGTTTCTGACGATAGCCATAAGGCTTTAAACTTTACATAAATTTATGCTTTTGATATTCACTTAGCTAAACGGAGTACGGCAAAAAGCCAATGGTAGAGGGTTATTAGTGGGGGAAAGAGGAGTGTGCTATGCAAATCTTCAAAGAGGAGAAAACATTAGAAAAAAATCAGCATATGTAATACTGGCTTTTAGTTTGGGTTCGAACCATGATCTCTGCCCTCGGTGAAGATGTATTTATTCATGCAAAATCAATCATGTTATTGAAGTTCACGATGCTCAGCCTAATGTGACACAAGACCTGATGGAGGGGGTTATTGTGGGAAGAAAGATTGCCTCACGCCAATCGACCAGGTGGGGAAATGAAAGTCTACCGAGAAAATCGGTATTCTTTGAACACGAAAGCATTTAGTATAGGATCTCAAGTCGAACACTGCTAATCGTTATATCTTTAGCAAAATATCCGAGAAAAGACTGTTAAGATTTAACCAAAATCTAAAAGATAGATCTGAGAGTAGAATAATTGGATTAATATCGTTCAAGATGGATAGTACAAATGAAATGTCATTTTTACACCGATAATGAAATGGTAAAACTGAGAGATTTAAATGTAATTGCATTTTCGCAGATACAATGTAGATAAAGATACGATTCGTTTTTATAGGAGGTTTTTAAGCCCTGAACGGAAATGGCATTTAGAAGATATCCTGATTTTCACGAACAATTATACCACAGTATGAACTTTCAGCATTAGTTCAAAATATTTTGTACTGAAGTTGTGGATGGTGATAATAATTTTCGAGGTAGGCCCAAATCTGTTATTAATAATGGAGAATTATTGACGACGTTATCCAACGAACCACGAACAACTGTTCGAGGACTCAGTGGAGACTTTTGAACTTCAACGGCGACTGTCAAGCCATATCAAAGCAATAGGAAAGGTTAGTTATATAAGATAATTGGGCCCCGTATGAACGAAATTCTCTATGAAAGCGCCGGACATGCATTTCTTATCTGATTCTTACAAAGCGTACATTATCGGCGTGTAAAGAATTGCTACACTCCATATTCACTTGGCATTTTTCCAACAGATTATCACCTTTTCAAGCATTTCAAAGTTCACGTCCATAGTGGCAGTTTCAATAATAGGAAGCCATTATTTGTACTTCTACTGAATTCCTTGCCTATAAACATTAATGGCATTTTAAACTTCATATCAATAGTAAATTGTTCAATAATAAGGAAGCCGTAATTTGCACCTCTACTGAATTCGTAGCCACTGAACCGAATAGGATTTCTCGTGACGGCATATTATCATTGGGAGAATATTGGAAAAAAGTTACGGCTTCAATCGGGTCATATTACGATGAAATATTGACTGCCCTTTCCTATTTATATTACAATTTACCTTCCTATTCAATTGGAACAACAATCTTCGATTTTATGTCGGTTTCATTATCATCAGACTTTAGACGTCCATCGTTGGACATGAACATTCCCCTGAATCTGCCACACTTCTCTGCCATGGGCGTCGCGGAACCGGTTCTTTCTGGTCCCTCCATCTGATGTTCTGCCGGCCTCTGTTGCACATGTGATATCGGGGGACCCATATCGTGATTCGCGATGTCCACCGGTTATCTGCCATTCCTGCAACATAGCCAACCCATTGCCATTTGAGTTTTTTAATGGATTCTATGATGTCCCTGATTCTTGTCTTTTCGAGATGTGCTGTGCTGTCTTGTGGTCTCTCCATGCGAGGCCCAGTATCATTCTCTCATGTGCACGTTGCATGGTTCTCAATTTGTTGTTCTGTCTCTCGGTAAGTGAACTCTTCGAGTCAATAGTTTGTATACTTTGCAAGATAGAGGGGGGGGATAAAACTCCCGAAATTCTTTGTTAAATAATCAATACTTCTGTTTTTTGGTTAAAAAACAGAAAATAAAATAAAGATGTCGGTGCATTATTTTGTTTATACATTTTACACAGAATAAATTCAATCCAGTTTTGTTCTAGAACTTATGTAATTATGGACAAATAATAGTCATTGAAAATAAAATAGATAAATTTATTTGAGTAAACATTTCTATCTTTGTTTGACACTGAATAAAAATTACATTTTTGGACTTTGCAACGTTTTCTATGTTTATTCTTCAAAGATGTTAAAAAAAACTTTTAAAAAAAGATATCACTGTGTCACCCCCCCCCCCAAACAAGAAAACCATTATTTTGTTGTACAATGCAATTCTTCGGTACCGTAAAAAGTGTAATATCAATTCAAAAGTGTCTACATAATCTCTATTGAAAATAAGAATTGCCTAAAAGTCAATAATTTTTATTTCACTTTTTTCACGGTAGTGCATTCAATCTAAAATCATGAAGTCCTATTTAACTTCCCCCTTACACGGAATCTCATGGTAATAAAAGAATCTGAGATATTAGAATTTTACAAATGAAATTTGGTTTCTTTTTTTGTCCCAGAGAACAATGTTAACACAGAAATATTACTGATACGATTGCTCTTTTTGTAAATTCAATATATATAGATATTTGATTCGTTATCATTAGATGTCTTTTTAGTTCTTAACTTTAATGGTGTCTACCTAGAAATTTAGAGTTATTTCAACAAAATATTTTGAGTGAACAGCACTCCAGTAAAGATTGTACAGCGTTACTTCAAAAAGTTTGAGTCTTGAAATATGGATACTAATCATAAATCTAAAGGGAGACAAAAACCTGTTACTTAATTATGAATTATCGGAATGAGTAGCCAACGATCTCTGAACATTGCTTTGTGCACTTTTGAGTCACCTTATAATATCGTCTCATAGTAATGGAAAATGTTACAAAGAATTAAAAATTGGTTCAACAAGAACTGAATTGAATATTGAATAAGAATTCCATGCCACACATCTCTCAGTTGGACGGGTCAAAGCGTAGATATCGGAATATTAAATCATACAGCATTCTCCATATTTGCCTGATATTTTCTCCAAATTATCTTTTCAAGCATATCGAACTTCGCATCGTGGAAAGTATCTTAATAATGAGCAAGACATCGTTCGCCCTTTCTTTGCCGAAGTAATGACCACTGAACATGGTGAATTCCATAGAGATAGCGTATCATCAATTGTGGACCGTTTGAAAATGGACCTAATTTTGATTAAATATTAGCAGTTTTATGTTGTATATATCTGATTATAACCCGTTTGAAAGTACCAGAGATACCAGAGATCAGAAAGAACAACATTTCATCCTTATTGGTGTTAACATAAAAAAAAGAGTTAAACGTACATGTAAAAGTTACTTATAAGATATGCGGATAATCTGTGTTCAAGAGGTAAAAATTATCTTAATCTCTTGTTATATATCAACGTTAATTCGGATTATACGAGTAACGATAAATTAATTTATTGAAAGCTCACATACTGTAGGATTTCTATCTTTTTTTACAAGCATCACACCAATGCGATGATATAAATCACCATATCAAACGAGATTTAAATTGCTTCTAACAGTGACAGGAAGGAAATGTGAATAGATATGCTAATAACAGTCCTTGTAAAGTAAGATTAGCTGATAATTATTGAGCAGGGTTTTGTATGGGAAGATGGATCATAATAGTGAGACACTTCGTGAAGAAAAATGACAATCTGCTAGCAAAGATAGGATTGTTGAGCACCGCTCTACTCGGAACAAAGTATTAAGAGGAGGCGTGAACCTAAAGTTACATGGAATTTTTTTCAGATTTGATATTTAAGTTCAACGTCCCTACGTTAGATTTAAGAGTCAGTAAGTCTGTGAGGCTTCATTTTCTCATCTCTTTATATGCTTAGATCTTTATATCCAATCAATACATCATACTTGATGGTTTTAAAAGAAGGATGCAAAAGATTGATTGAAAAGAGAGAAATAAAATGAAAGAAAGGGTAGTAAAAAAAAATAATGACAACGATCCATCTAAGGGAGTCGATAAACTCATAACATCTTATGATGACGATCGTTAAATAAGCAATATAAATAAGATGAAAGAAATATTAACAAAATATTAATTACATTGCTAACAAGTTCGAACGATATTAGATCTGATACTATTAATGTAAATGAACAAACCAGATGGCTGCTTAGAGATCGGTAAAGATAAGATATGCCTTATTTAAACAACGCCTATTGATGCAGTCTTCGTGGCGAAATGGGTAACGTTGGGTCGTACGAAAAATACAAGAGTCGAATAATTGCTAAACGTTGAAAAAGAAATCAATACTAATTTACCTTGATAATTGGGGGACATAATTATGAATATAATAGCTTAATTTTGTCAGAAATGCTTGCATAATACCTGACTGCTAATAATCCTATTTTTTCAATGTATTGCTATAATAAAGTTAATAATGCAATATATATATATATATATATATATATATATATATATATATATATATATACTCAATTATATAATTATCATATTTATGTGTGTGTGTATATATATATATATATATATATATATATACACACACATATATACATACATATACATATATATATATTTATAATAGTCACATAATGTCTGTAAATGATTGCGTCAACTACTGATCACTGACATGCCTGTTTTGTGGCTATACAATGCAGATTTTCAAGACAAAACTAGATGAACTAAACGAAGAAAGCAAAAAGAAATCCACGTACACATGAACTTATAGAATCTATTAGGAAACTTACGTAGTAATGGACATGTCTTGTTGCAAGAATGACAGATAACCGATGAATATCACGATTCACAACATGGATTGTCTGGGAGCACATGAAAAGCCAGGGCTGGTAAAATACAAGATGGAGATATGAACTGGACAAATTCAGAAAATACTAGCTTCACAACGCCCGCGATAAAGAAATGTGGTGGATCCTGGAGAAGGTCTATGTCCAATGACGGACATTAAAATAGTGATGATGACGATGTTCTAAAAGTTGCTAAAAAGATATCATAGTGTAACATCAATATCTGTAGACAGCAATAAGGAATGCCCCCAAACCCTACTCAAGTATACCAGGTTTAAATTCCCTTCACGAAAATACAACCTTGATAACTATTTCATTTTTTAAAATACAACAGATAATCATTATGGTGGATGACTTGTTTTAAACAGTTATTCGACAGACTCAAAAAAGTCGCCATTTCTGACGGTGATACCAGTGACGTCACGAGTACGTCATGCTCATTTGATCCAAAACGAGCAACAAAAAAATACAAAAAACAAAATGTATTTTCTTTTAAAACGATTAGAAAATCGATTTTCTTGATTTTATAGATTTTGATTTAAAACAATTACAGAATCAATTTTCTTCTTGATTTTATACGTTTTATTTTAAAACAATCACACAATCAATTTTCTTGATTTAATAGATTTTGTTTTAAAACAATTACAAAATCAATTTTCTTGATTTTGTACATTTTGTTTTTAAAAAAAACTACAATGTCAATTTTCTCGATTTATACATTTTATTTTAAAACAATTACAATATCGATTACTTATTCATGAATTTTCTTTTTAATACGGTTGGCCAATTATTTTTCAAATCAATGTTGTTTAAAACTTAGTTGCAAACAGAGCAACAAAAATATTTTTTTAAATAAATGAATACATATGGTATGGAAAAAAACGTCATCATTATTTTCATTATCAGCCTTTTAGCGTCAGTCGTAGAATTTCCCAAGACTGACATTCACCAGACCGCTCAATCATGAGTGTCTTGGAGCCAACACTTCCCGAACTTATCTTGTTAATTAAACTATCTTATATTTTGCCAGCGACTGTTTAGGATATGATCTCCTGGTATCCACGTTTTGAGTTGATCGGTCGTCTGATATTCTTGCAACATGCTCAGCCCATCGCAATTTGTAATATATAAATACATATATATATATATATATATATATATATATATATATATATATATATATATATATATATATGCCTGACTCATATTTTTTTGTTGTATATTGCACTGCTTTGTCATCTCTCCATGCGATGTTGAGCATGATTCTCTCATATTCACGTTGTATCATTTTCATTTAGCTGGTCAATCTTCTAGTTGGTTTATATATTTCAGCTCCATAGGTGACTACCAGTTGTATACTGTTTCTCAAAACCAATGGGATTTCCTTGTTTTTAAAAGTTGAGCTTGCCGTCAATGTAATTCAACACTCAATTTGAAACAAGATAATAGATAAATGGGTTTCTAGTGCTTTTAACTCATTAATAAAGAATGTCTTTTCGTTTTGTTACAATAAAAACGTGCCTAATAGTTTCCCTGGGAATTTAGTGTAGAAAAGGAAAACTTTCGAATACAGATTAGATTTCTCCTCCTTTAAGTTTACTTTTTTTTCATTTGATTCAATATGCTTATTGCAATTTGCACTATGTCCATTGGGAGACTTTTTATTCGATTATTCACGTTGACGTACAAAAAACATTATTTCTGAAATAACAATTCTTAATCTATTGCTATTTGGTTTTCATAGTAGTAGCATTTTTCACATTTTCTTCTCCTTTTTAATAAATATTCAGGGTCTCTTATTTCTTTTAAGAAACACTGCTTGTGTGATGTAATAGTTGACATACCCGTTGCTTATGTAGAATGTCCTGTGTTCGTTTCCTGGTATGAACAAAGAGTGGGAAATATTCTTCATTGGGACAGATTTTCCCGTGCGCTCAGCATGCAATTGAGTACACTCTAAGCTTTTTGATTTGTGTGGAGGTGTCCCTTCGTTTGACTCACAAAGACTATTCGTTGGTATAAAGTCTTGTTCTCAACCGGACTTGACACTTGCAAGGATCACTAAGCGGAACCATGCGACACAAACTGGTAGTTCGTTACCATCCGTCTTACTCTCAGGGCTGTCTTTTAAGAGAATTGACGTTTTATTTCATTTTACCTCCCTTCTCAAACACCTTTCCAGATTTTATAGAATAATCATCTTAAAAACCAATTCATTTGGAAATGTACAGTTAATTGCTATGAATGAGAAATTTAATTTTTTCTATCGAAAACTAAATTCTGACGTATGTGATTTTTAGTTTTTAATGTTTTCATCTTTCATAATTAATTAGAAAAAAAATTCCAATATTACTGATCGATTGTAAAATAAATAATAGAAAAGATTTTTAAGGTCAGCGATGGGGTTTTCATTTACTTTTATGAGGAGGTTCTGCTCTTATTCTCTTCTTTCAAAGGTTTAGAGTTCTAGGAGGTTGTAACTGTTACCGGTGTGGAAAAAAGCTTTGGCGTGGAGAGTTCCAGTTTAGTATTCACTGTGTAATTCGTTTTTTTTTTTTCGAGAAGTCTCTTACCAAATCTTCCTCCTGTAGGTATGGGTAAAATAACAGGGAAAGCTTGGTCTTCTATCTGTTGGCAACCAGTGCCGGAGAAGAACAGAAATAGGAGTGGAATTCAAAATAGTCAAGGAGATAGGTGCATGGCATAAAATTTGCTATAGTTCCACATTGGATGGCAAGCGTTTGGCAGAACAAGCTCAACCTTCAGAAATAAGAAAATCCCATTAATCCGAAAAAGATGGGTGTATTACCAATGCATCCTCCCAGTAGTCACTTATGGAGCTGAAACATAGAACCTAACCAAGAGACAGATCCGCAAATTGAGAACTGTGCAACGTGCACATGAAAGAATTATGCTAATCCTCACACGGGGAGACCACAAGACGGCACAGTACATCACAGTACATCACAGGAAAAGAGGACAGTCAGAGACATCATAGAATCCATTAGAAAACAGAAATGGCAGTTGGCTGGCCATATTGCAAGAATTGCTGACAACCAATGGATTTTGTGACTCACGACATAGGTCCCCCGATATTACATGCGCAACGAAAGCCAGCAGAATATTAGATGGAGGGATAAGCTAGATAAATTCAGAAAGTACTGGCTCTGCGGCGCCCATGATAGAGAAGTGTTGCAAATCATTGGGAAGGTCTATGTCTAACGACAGACGTTTAAAGTCGTATGATGATGAAGATGATGATGATGATGATGATGATGATGATACTTTAAGGTGTATTATGTAATTTCAGATATTGTGACATTCTAGAATGGACTTTGCTTAGCAAAAGTTGCTGGGCAATATTTCCCACCTGGAAAACCTATAGATATCTCTTGATGAAACAAATTCTAGGATTCATCCGAAATTTTGATCATTTTTTTTTGTGGTTCATTTCTCCACAAAATTTCATTTAAAACATCGAGAACTTTCGAGATACAGTGTGGTAAGATATGAGTGAATATTGATATTAATGAAAGAAACCCGGAATTTTATTATCTCATAAATTTCTATATTATCTTCTATGTCTCTATAAGATATCTCAAAAAAGTTTTCATTCAATTTCCAAGAAAATTTAGTGGCAGGATAACCAGACTATGGGGTGGATTCAGGAATTCGTTTATGATTGGGAGATATCTTCCCATTTCAACATCTTATACATTTCTGTATCCATTCCTGTACGTCTAGCCGATGGCTTCAAATGTTCCCAACGAATTGCAATGGAAATTTCTTGGAGTGTAAGACATATCGTAAACAGGATTCGATTAAACTTTGAGGTGAATGCAAGAATTTGTGATTTGTGCTGGTGTTTTTTTTTTCTATACATTTTTGTATTCGCTTCAGTCTGTCAACAGGATATCTCTAGAAGTTCCGAATGAATCGTGACATAATTTCATGGAAAAGTACATCACTTATCAAGAAAAATGTGATCAATTTCTTGGATGGAGAAATTTGTTTGGGTTTTTTTTCCAATGGAGAGAATTTTTTATCATTTTCGTTTCGTTTTCTTCATACATTTCCGTTCATACTCATATCTGTCCACCCAATATAACTGGGAGTGAATGAATCCAATGAAGGTTAGCTGTGGGTAAGGAAAAGGTGAATCAACTTTTGGGTAGATCAATGAATATATCTATCTGATGTGCATTGCTATATGAAAACATCCATAACTCATGAGGTATGACTGTGATAAGGCCCCTGTACGCCATAATAAGAGTTACACCTTTTGTAATGGTCAGACTGTGTAGAACTCTTGTACACCATTGGACACACTTAATACGATAACAGTCCGTTCCGAAACATTTTGTTCAGAGATTTCGATTTTTAAGCAGTTGCTACGAAAAATCAATTCTATTGACAGACAGTTTAAACATTCTCCCTATCTTGAATTATTAGTACTTATCAATGAACAGCACAGCCAAATTTAATTCTTTTATAACCAACTTCATTCTATTAAATGAATACATTCAGGCAAAAGAATATTTATATAACTTTTTATTCATTATATGTACAATACAAAAGTTGAAGTAATTATCTTCAGTCAGAAGTTCGAGGAACAGCCAGTCTTATTTTCTCGGCAGCTGGTCGTTTTCTCAAAGATGAACAATAGCTTTTGTCCCAAGATAAATAGGAGTTCACGGCCGCCAAATATTCCGAGCTGATAGCGGAGCATATGTAGGCGGGTTCTGTGTCAGGAGAATTTATCAAAGTTGAGAGAAGACTGAATGGTTGGCAAACACTGGATAAAACAAGCTAACGCAGGTCTTAATTGCCGGTGCACTAGGAAATAACCGTCATCATCCGTACAACACAATGAATTAATTATTCAGAGTCAGTGACGTGTATCTCAATGGTGAGCCCAAACAAAGAATCGAAAGTGAATAACATATCTAGACATCTTGAAAACAGGTCTGGATAGTCACTAAAAAGGAACTGTCACACGACCTATGCCTTTTGGTATCATGCTGTGTTCCGGATAATCAACCAAAAGAATTGAAAAAAAGAAAGGGGTGCTTGATGAATAAATTACTTCCCACTCTTTTCGTTGGGCCATGATCACTAGAAAGGGTTGAGTTGTTGAAAAGAAAAAAACAAAACAAGCATGAACGCTACTGGACACAAACCAGACAGGCTGTGTTCGTAGTGATCAACTCAGTAAATTGAAAAAAAAAGTTGGGGTGATCAATGAATAGATTACTTCTCACACTTTTTGTTGAGCCACGAATACCAGAAAAGTTGAAATTCTCCGATGAACAAGCATAGACGCCAAAGGACACATACGAAACATGCCGTGTTCAGGGTGATCAATTGAAGAAATTGAAAAAGGGGTGGTCAATGAATAAATTACTTCCCTCACTTTTGTTGAGCTGTGATCACTAAGAATGTTCAAATTCTTAAAAAAAACCCAACAAAACACAAGCATGCACGCTGCTGAGCATAAACCAGATATGCAAAGTTCGGGATGATCAACTAAAGAAACAGAAATAAGTGTGATCGATGACTAACATGTCCGGGTTGATCAAATAAAGAAATTTTTAAAAAAGGTGATCAATGAATTATTTACTCTTCCCAGTTTTTTATTGGGTCATGATTGCAAGAAAAATTTGATTTCTTACAAGGGACAAACATAAAGCTGGTGGACACAAAACAAGGATAATTTTAGCGTAAACGTACATTGTAAACTACTTAGGGGAAGATCTAAGACCAAAAAACGAAACCCCGTTCTTTCTAGACATATTGAAGAGTAATGTTAAATTTTCCAGCTTTGTAGCTCCAATGGTGATACATAAATAGGCAGCCAGCCAATTTACGAGCCAGCCAGAGCAGCTTCAAAACTGGGTAAAAAAAAACAGAATATGTTTACAGTTTTATAGACAGTTAAAGTTCACATTCTTGATGGTTAGCATACCTGCTTCACACACAGAAGGATACAGGTTCGATTCTAGGTAAGAGCAAAGAGTCTGGAAAACTCTTCATTCGCACAATTTCCCTGTCTAGTTAACAGCAAGCAAAGTAAACGACAAGCTGTGTGAAAATAGCTAGGAAATGAGTCACAGCCCCCTTTTTGAGAACGAGGAAAAACATAAAATCACCATACTCAAAAACTATCACTAAAATCTTTGGCTTACTTTTCTTTATATATATATATATATATATATATATATATATATATATATATATATATAAAAAGTGAGGATATCATTATATTTCAGAATTTATTGTACTTGAATAGGTACACTTTCAGTTTTTCCAGCTGAGGGCCAGATGTACAGAAAGTCCTCGGCTGAGTAAAATCAGTAAGTCATGATTTCGTTAGTCAAATTGTTGTTAGTGACGGGCAATGGATGGCAGTGGTTTCGGTTCAAGTAACCAATTCATTTTGTTACTTCATCCGTTGCATATAATCATGTTCACGGAAAACAAGTCGAGTCCTATCAGTGGTGAGATCAGTTCATAATAACATTTGTTATAAACATTAAAAAAAGGAAGATTTTCTGAGCATCATTCGAGTCGTATGTGTCATTGCTCTCTGCTTATACGCCCATCAAAGGAGTCACAGGGTTGGGAACACCTCGGCAATATTTACTCAGACCCACATGCAGCGAACTAGGCTAGCTGGGTTTTCGTTTTGCTTACGCATCTGGTGTTTCCCAATTGCCATCCATCTAGTTACGAACCAGGTTCGACGTTGCTTAACTTTGGTGATCTTACGAGAACCGTTGTATCCAACGTGTTTCGGCAGTAAATCCTTAATCCTCATCACTTCGGTCAACAAAGTTGGAGTGGTATATATACTCATATGATTGGCCATGTCCAGTCTGCAAGATCACTCAAAAAGAACTTCGTGAAATATTTTTACCGTTTTTTTTCCTCATATATTCATACGTTCATGACTGTTCAGGGATATCTCGAGAAGTTCCTCAATGAATTTCGATTAAACTCAGTGGAGAAGTGTACAGTTGTATACGGAAGAACTAATTTTTTTTTTCAGAACTAAGCACATTTACATCTCCTGCATCGTACTTTTATGCCTGGAATTTCATTTCTGTCCACACTATATCTCTAAAAGTTATCAATGAGTTTCTATGACATTCTGAGGGAGGATGAACAATAGGCTACAGAAAAAATGATTGAATTTTGGAGCAGATCAATTCATAATTACTCATCCTGACAATAGCGTTGGCACAGGTAAGCACTCTTTGAATGTTCCAATTTTGAATGGAGTCCTGTTGAAAGAATTATTTCAATGCCATGGAATTTGCAGAATGTTTCGTACTAAAAGAGTTTCAAATACGTCACCATGTGCAAGAGCATTTTTCTCACAAATGCCAATATATACAATGTTGCCATCATCACACCGGAAGGTCTAAAGGAATAATAATGTGATGATTAAGGATTCAGTTTCAACTGATTGATTTGATATTTTTGAAATGGAATCTATTCAAAGTTAAAGAATGTTTTATTTGCAGAAATAATCATAAAACTAAAAACAAAATTCCACTTTTACACGATGTGTCATTGAGAGCTGGAGACATCGCTTCTGTTACTTCGTCAGCCCGTTTTTATCTCCCTTATTTTATGTAAGCTATTTATAGTAATCTACTTCCGGTTTGCTATAACTGTTTGCCGTATATTCAGCAATTCTGTCCGATTCTAGGCTAACGAGAATCTGAGCAAAGGTTGGACTTTCCCAGTTTGAATTCAGAGCTGTCCTTCTCCTAGAGGTCGAAAACCAAGGCAGTTGAGTCAAGTTTACTCTGCTATTTACAAATAGCTGAGGGAAGTATGAATATCTATCCATGCATTCACCAAAGGCATTAGTAGGAAGTGAATCCAAACTGTCTTCAGTCAGATTTTGGACTCGGCGCACGAATTCCATTTTCTGAGATTTTAACCGTACTACCACTTATGGTAACACCATTACTTAAAGAAAATGTATAACCAATGGATCAAGGCGCCATTTTTCACCACAAATGCAACCATTTAGAAGAAGAAGAAGAAGTGAATGCTGCTGTGTTCAGGTGATTCTATTGTATGGGGAGAAAAAAGAAACGAAAGACTTTAGCATTACAGAATCTGTAAACGATAGAACGAATCAACACGAAGTATTGAAAAACAACTCTAATGAAGCAGTCTCTGTCTTTTCCAAAGCGTTTAAAAAACGATAGCATTGAGTAGACATGCATTCTTATCACATCAGTTGCCAATATTCGATTACTGAACATGACTCTAATTATACCATCGGTTAATTTGCAAGGTTTCATGAGGGATTGGGACCACTTATCGGCAGATTGAAAAAAATGGAATATTGATCTTCTGATAATGCTTTTAAATTACTTTCACTTTTTTAGAAATGATTGAAATAAATTTGAGAGTACAAATATAGAAAAAAAAAAGACTTACAACTTTCAATGCTATATGCATAGTATTTTGATTGCACCATTTGAGTTGGGCAATCTTGGAAGAATGAAATGACATACTGGACAAAAAAGACTATAGATCCACAGACATTGAATATGCCTTTAGAATTCAACATTTTCCAGTATATACCTTGCCTCGACCGCATTTATTGTGTAATCAGGATAGTAATAACGACGTTGGAGAGAAAATGGACCTGACGTGGAATCCAGACGGTCGGATTAACTTAAATTTGCTGTATCTCTTCAGGGCGTTGGTAAGGCACTATGATTTTACAAGCATATACGTTCTAAGTTAGCATCATAAACTATATTTGTTCGAACCACTAAAAATTCTGAAACCAGAGAGATCTCAGTAAAGTTGATACGAAACAAGATAACTCGAAACAATAAAGCCAAATCTATGGAGTTTATATAACCTGTCAATCAAAGACACCTGATGGATGAGATCATAGCCCTTTGGCTAAAATTTATACAAACACTGTCATTTAAGGACTTCGATCAACAATCTTCGACGTAATGCAAACGAAAAAGAACATTCTGGATTTCGCAATATTCTCATGATATATTCAATGATTTCATTTGAATATGATAGTCGACTGTCCAATTCTGGTTGGTCAGTGTGAAATTTCTCGCCTTCAGATTTCATCGATTAGGAGAGAGGTGACAATTGCCCATGGATAGCTGTTGAATGGTACATTCTGACCTCACATGATGGTACATTCTGACCTCACATGAAGCCGTACTGGAGACCTGGTGATTTGCTGCTCATATTCTTCAGCACCTTGGATGACAATAACTTTTGAAATTCTGTGAAGACACCTGACTATGAGAGTTTGTGACAGACTTTGTACTTTGAATAATACATTTTACATTTGTTAAACTATTTCTTGAGTGTCCACTTAACCATTGAGGTGGCCAGCAACATAGTGACTTTATGTCGTGACTGGATCAGCTCAACTTGAGGAACTTCAGTGGAATCTCTTATGCAGATCTTTGAATACACTGTGGACGTAGAAAGTATTGGGTACGTAATACCTGTCTGAGTAGGGTCGGGCAATTGTCAGATAGGCAATCAGGGCTTCTTTCCACTCGTCGATCATAGCAATTAGCGCTCCCTTGTTCCCTCAATGTGCCTTTCCGCCATTCCCGACTGAAAACTTTCAAGTAGGTCGCTCACACCCTACCTCTACTCTGTTTCCCTTCTATGAATCTCGTTGGCATTACGTTCTCCAAGCCTTCCTTACTTATTATATGCCCGCTACATTCCAGCTATCTGTCTCTTATTGTTAGCAACAGTCTCCTTGAACTTTTACAATCTCCTCAAAACGGTTCCATTTGGAGTGATAACTGGAAAGAAAAGAAAATGAACGAAGGGAAGATCGAGTATATTTTTTCCCTAAAGAGTCAAAAAAAGACCAAATTCGGCGTGTTTCCCTCACAGCCTGCAACCAATAACCCTAGTCCTTTATCTTAACGTAAAGCACCCTATAGAAAAGCCGGAAAAAAACTTTCAGTGAGTGACCGAACCACATGTTAACCCTAGTAAACATTGACAACCCAATACATATCTAGTTTTCTCGTTAACGTTGTCACCAAGGACACTTCAATTTGCATTTTTATTGAATGAACTGGAATCAATTGAAACGAAGCAGTTTCCAGCTACAGCAAAGGTGCGAACAGTTATGCCTAGACATTCATTCATCGAGGCTGAATGAATCAGCATCCCGGCACGTTTCCTGTCAAGATACAGGTTTTATTACACACAAAGCACAGAAAGGTTATCGGACCCTATACAAAAAGACTACAATAAAACAAACGTGACCATCTTTGTTATAACAAATATGCATTCTGATTGATGTTTACCTACAAACTTGGGGAAAATAATATTCAAAGCGAAAGGACGGTTGAGCGACGTGTGTATTGAAAAAGCATATCTCATTTGAATATTGCTGGCTCGAAGCTTTTTATATTTCAGATCTCTGTACAAATTGACCCTTTTATCGTTACATTTCTTTGTTATAAACAATTGTGTAATACTGCTTTCATCTATTGAAGGACTAAGGTAATTTTTGATGGCCACTTGGTATGTGTAGGTATGAAGTAGCGAAGAGACAATCAACAAAGGGAAAAGAAAATTGGCAAATCGTGTTCGATTTTTGGCTCAGGCAATTTTGTTCATTTAATTTCGAAATATTTTTCATAAAGTTCTGAAGAAATAATATGAAATCACAGCATCAATTTCCAGTTATCAGAATATTTTCCGCTGGGTCTTCATGACCTCTTGCTACCTTCAAGCAAAGATGTGTACTCCACCATGAAACAACTATTCCAGTTTTGATTCGCTGATTTTTTCGAGAAATTATTCCAACTGATGAAGGGATAGAGAATAATGCATGTAGCGAAACAAAGGAACAATCTGAAGGTTACATTTTTTACGATTATTCAGCGTGCTGGAGAACTTCCCAAACTAGCTCAATGAATATTTCAGCGCATTGGATTTCAAACACGAGTAGAATATTGTTATGTATCAAAACCATTGGTCGACTTATCTTATCTTTTTGCAATGTCACATCAAAACAAACCAACTGATCATTGCGCCGTGGCTCAGTAATAATTTATACAGGTTCAAAAATTTGTATAGGTTCAAGAAGCAATCTGTGATAAATGGTTTTCTCTGAATCCATTAAATTAAAGATGAACCTTGTCAATGGATTCCATTTAGCTTTGGATATTCGAAGTAGTCCTTGATCCATACACGATATTTCAATTTTGTTTCCTCTTAACAAATCCACTTTCCCCCGATAGTGACTATTTCGGCTCAAAATGTCTTTTTACGTTAAGAGCAAAGGGAGGAAGACGATTGTTTGAATGTATGATCTCTGTTTGCTTGCATGAGTTCACGTGGGACCGATTTCTCCCTGGTTTGAATTTTTCTGTAAAGGTTGTAACCTGTTTAAAGTGTTACAACGACCCAGTAAACAAAATTTAACTGTTAGGTTCTTCAGATTCTATCTGGAACTTTTATCGTTTAGATAGTGGAGGAGTAGATACTAAAATGATATCCTGCACGTTAGGGATTAATTTTGATTTTCTGGGATTCTTACCAGCTGAAGCATAAGCTATTAGTCAGATTTAGGGCTTGACTATAAAGATGAACTGAACGAAATAGACTGCATCACATTTTGATTCACGAAGTAAACTCCTTTAATCTAATAAAGTTGCAATATGCTGTCTGCGACCATTCCAAATATTTTGAGGAAACCGATTGCATGCCCCTAATGTCAGAGGTAACCATGCTGTTAATGAACAGACATTCCCCCTGGGGTTATTAAATCGGCAACGAGACACTATTAATGAGCTTGAGTACTGTGTAACCACCTCAGTATAAATGAACGAGCAAGTACGTAGACCAGCATATATATATTGAGGGTTTTGTTGCAAAACTTCGTATCATTGAGGTCTGTCAGATTTAGTTTCATGCAGCTCCTAGCTTTTCCCACCATTTAAAGGGAGATTCGAGAACGTGCACGAAATTAAGAAGGATAGATCAGGGCATTTGATGGCAATCCCGAAAGAGAACTTTCAAAAGTAGAAGGGGCACTCGTATGAATCGGGCACCAACGTGAGTAATTTCATGTTGAGTAAAGCGCCATTGTCCTATGTGGGATTTTTTTTTTGTTAATACCGAATGCCTGGATGTTTTCCAGTCATACTTCAAATTTCTAATAGCTAAAAGCGATCATTAATCATGGGTTATTGATATTTAATTCATGGTCAAGTTCCTTTTCCCGCAATCTTGTCTTCTCATCTGTGTGTTTGATGAGAGACAAAAATCAAAATATACTATAATGAACGTTTGTCCAATTAATAATATCCAAGTGTACATTTCTTTATGAATGGCATTAAACTGTTTATAATTCTAAGAGGATCCCAATCCAGTTTTCATTTCACAATTCAGGATTCAGTAATGAGCTCTCGAGAACAACTGAAACTAGCCTTAGAAAAAAATAAATAGCAGAATTATACAATATATACGTCTTATAATGATTCAATATCTCGTCATCAAAGATTCTTGAAAAGTGACATCTTTTCATGGTTATTATTTTTAAATACTACTTACCATTGCTTTTGTTCTCAAGTTTTGAAGGTAAAAAAAAAATTGTTTTCAAAAATCATTCCAAATTCTGAACATAATATTTAGGCAAAAATAGTCCATAGAAAAACAGCTTATTCTTATCGGAAAATCTGAACATTTCTTCTTTTTTTTTTTTTTCAACATTTTCTCAAAACATAAAAAAAAGATGGTTTTGTCGCTGCAAGCAAAAGATAAGTTTGGGACGAAAAAGTTCGCAAAAAAGTATTTGATAAATAAGTAAGACAAAAAAAAAAAGAAAATTCCATGCTTATTTTCTGAAGTTATATATGATTTCCGTCAGTGATTTTCTTTTTCTAAATTCGTCCGCTGTTTTTGATGGAAGGCGTACACAAATGAATTTACTAATATTAGAATGATGCAAATGTTCCCGGCACTATTCGGCTACAATGTTCAGGAAATCTTAGATGTAACTCTCTTTCTCTTACGTACGTGCCCTGTACGAATCTTATGCAAGAGAGCTGTAGATTGAATTTGTTTTCGTTGGAAATAATGGCTGAATATAGAATGCAAATCCGACACCACTGAATATGTGAGAGAGTTCAGCAGAGATAGACGATGGATTACTGAAGCCAGGGGTAATAATGCAGTAGGTGCAAGCACGTGTCAGGAACGTTCTGCAAAGTTATGAAAAGAGATTTCTAGCTCATGGACGAAGAACACTCTTACAGACTCTGGGAGTTGAGAACTGATGATTAAGAGGAGCTTTTAGAGAAAGATAGATCGTAAAGTATGTGAACTACATAATATATATATATATATATATATATATATATATATATATATATATATATATAAATATATATACATATATATATGTATATATGTGTATATATACATATATACATACATATATATATATATATATATATATATATATATATATATATATATATATGTATATGTATGTATATATATACATATATATACATATATATATATATATATATATATATATATATATATATATATATATATATATATATATATATATATATCAATCCAGTTAGCCATTTACAAGCTTTACGAAATATTCAATATCTAAAAAAAATCAGTTTTGGAAACGATGTTCAAGGAATTGTCTTTCTACACTTGGCTCCGATGGAAAATACTCATTTTTGAAATGAATAGTCACTGGTAATGGGAACTGGATTTATTACAAGAAAACAATAAGGAAGAAAGTTGTTGCTAGATTGAGAAAAATAATCTACATCTCAATCTAAATGGAATCTAGCATAGAAAATTATTTTTTTCTCCGTTCCATGGGATTCCAAAGGAATCCTTCATTACAAATAGCTGAAAACTGTACAAAGCATTGTTGGACCAAGCTACAATTGCCGGATTTGAGTGACATGCTGGTAGAGAGAAAAAACCTATTTTCTTGGCAAGGAATCTGACTTGAAGTTTCGATGCACGACAACCTTTGACCCTCTTTGCAGATACGATGCAGCCAGTGATCCTAGAGCTGATATAGGAAGTCTATCTACATGGAACGTACTCTCCAAGAATCATATGGATATTATCCATTTCTCTTCCTCAACTCCCCTCGTTTGGTCAGCGATATGGATAAGTCAAAGGTACCAAAAAAAATCCTACAAAGAATCAATAGAATCGAAACCGGAATCGACTTTCTGTCATGAAATACACAATTTAGCTGAATATGGCGCAAAATCAAATGAAGCAAGCAGAATACTCTATTAACTGAATATCAATAGCTAATAATATGGCTATTATTATTTGTGCATTGATGAATTTGGTCCAAATGACTGCAGGAATTTTTTTCTTTCTTATTTTTCGTAAATGCAAAAAATGAATAAATAAATAAATGACTAAAAGTGGACTTTGACGGACAGAAATTTATATACTCATTATCTGATTGATGCCCGGTTTGCGTTCAGAAAATACTGATCACAGGAAAATCAACAATTTCAAAAACATTAAAATTTTTAAGTAGATCCACTCTCGATTTTCGTATGTTTTTCAAGGATTGATTCAACCCAAATCTTCATCTTAACAAAAAGAAAAAACATTTTTTCCCAATAACTACGTTGATTTTGGCAGATATCATTTCGATATTTCCTATTTTCAGCCAAAAAAAAATATATATATATATATATAAAACGGTGGTATTTTGCGTGATTGAATTTAGGAAAATAACTTAAAGGTAAGTATCACTACAATTTTTGTTTCCTTGAAAATTTTTTTTTTTAAGCTATTCAATTGAAAATCATTGGTTTAATAGAATTTAAACAGATAATGTTTACGGCAGATTTCTTGTTCTAACCTAATCTGCGAAAAACATTAAATCGAAAACGAAATTTTATAAATTTTGATCAACTTTAGAAAATCAGGTGTCGATTTTCTGATGAGAATATATCTCCATGCCTGAAGAGTTATCAAAAATCACTTATTTACTTCGACTCACTTTTACAGAACTCTCGATTCTTTTTTCGATGGTAGATACTAATGTAACATACGCCATACTTAAAAATTGAGTATCTTTTATCATATTCCACCGCCAAATCGAAACGTTAATAAATTTTGTATTCTCCACAAAAATTGCACGAGCTTTCAACAATAGTGCTCCCCTAAAGCTATTTCATTGCACAAAAAAATCTTTCCCTGAACAGTAAAAAAGGATTTTGCACATTTTTACAAGTTATGAAATAGAAAAAAAAGTATGACAGAAACAAAAAAATGAAAAATATTTCGTGGCTGTCAAATTCCATGCAATATTTCTAGAGTTACCGAATCTCAGAAAAATGTTTTTAGAAAGGGACTCAATGATGATGATCATAATAATCATGATGATGATATAAATTTGCCACTATAGGCATATCTGTGTACAATTTACGCTAAGAAAAAAAAAACCTGTATTCATATTTAAAATGCGCATTAATTCAATTGATGAAAAAGTATAAAACTTGAAGAATTTCAAGCTTATCTGCACCGAGGAACATTCACCAAGCACATTTCATTCATTTATTTTCCTACGACCCTTTCATATATCTCTACCGATAACTCCAAAAATTACCCCATTCATTCATTTTTTTCATTGAAAATTATCTACATTTATCTAACTCATTCATAGAATTATTTAGACTTGTACTATTTTTTTCCATCTTCTACGATGACAAACTATTCCAGTATTTCAAAATTCTTTGGGAGAAAATAATTCATTTGCTTTCACAACTTTTTTTGCAATGGACCTAGCAAGTAAATTTTCCGTCTTAGCTGACTTATCATACATTAGTATCCTGAAATTTGTAAAACCACTTAATATCTTGAAAGTTTCGATTAAATGTCTTCTCCCACTCTTCTTGAAGTGGTCAGGTCCAACTTCTCAAATCGATCCTTATAACCTAAATCTCTCATGCCTCTTAGCATTCCGATAAATTTGCTCTGTACTGTCTCCAGTTTTGAAATTAAATCCCTATTACCATGTCTAGCACGTCAGGCGAAAGCCTGTACACAATACTCCAAATGAGATTGTATCATCACTCAAATTTCTTCTGCATAGCATATAAATCCCAGGATAAAAAATAATGCTGAAGCAAAACAATGAGATGTATTGAAATATTCTCAGAACGAACATTTTCAGAGATTATATCAGATGAAAAAAAAAATAATAGAAAAGCGTGTCTGAAACGCTTGGTTTGTGCATTACTTTATCAATACAGGGAATATTTTTTGAAAGACAATGAATGAATATTCTTTGTATTCGCCGACGAAGCTTGGATGTGTTATATATATATATACGAATGTTCAAGTAAAAGGAATATGACCATATAAACTTCCAAGGTTATCAAACAATAGATGAAGAAATCTCAATGTTCTTTTTAACTAGTTTTTCTTAAAACTTTTTCCGTTGTTCGAGTAGGGAATTAAGTGATATTTATGGGTTTTCAGTAATTTTTCAGATTTTCATTGATTTTTGTTTTAGTTTTATACCTAGTTCTAGCAGTAGCATAGGCCACAATCTTGTGTTTTCCGATTTTCCTAACTGAAGCATAAGTATTAGTTTGGACTATTCTTTGTTTTTTTGTTAACATTAAATAATAATAGTATTTGTAATACTACTGAGTTACCCGAATTTCTTGAATGACGTATTTCCATTATTAATTTCTGGATATAGTCGAACTAAAAATTTTACGGAAATTACCATCCAAAAGAAAATGCACATGCAATTAAAATCTCCATTCCTGTAATTCGACTAAAGGGGATAAATGTAACTTGATCTGCTCTATCAGCCTAATATACGAGATATCCTCTGAAAGCATTGTTGCCTTAGTCTCTTTCAAAGTCCTTGCTTCGAACCACACACAGTTTTCCCAGTCTCTTTTCCATTTTTTCATTCTACAAAGTCCTCCCCTGGAATGACAAACAAATGTTACGTCGCTTTCCCCCTAATCTCTTCCATGGTCTGAATTCTATTCAGGAACAGCCGGTTGTCACAGGTAACCAAACAGAGGCGGTAAGATGAGCTAATAGACATGGTGATTCAATGTTTTGCAAAAAAAAAGTCCGTGCAAAGAATTGACAGGATCGATCACCTTGAATGCACTGATCACACAGTGCAGAAGCTTACTCAATGGCGTCTCACTGTCTACTAAGAAACAACACCGGAGGGCCTCTGTCCAAGAATTTGCAGTAATGACCCCCCGCCTGATTGGTTGCCAAATTACATCAAAGCCGTCCAATATTTGAAAGCCAATTTTATTTATAGCCCTACAGTGTATATCACATAACCTGTGATACCAAGATATCTAAATATAGATGTTGGTAACTTGAAAATTCGTTCTGTCTATCAAGTAAAAATAAGACCGTTTTGAATTTTCGACGAGAACCATGTTAAACAATAATTTTTTGGGCATGTTCTTGTTTTTTGGGTTTGCAATCTCCTGTTATCTTGTACGGAACTTCATAATCCTATCCTCCCTGAACATTTTTATCTTTCTCGGCAAAGAACTGATTTTAATGTCTTTTCTAGCCTTTCAGATAATTGGATTTCTTTCATTAAGAGAATTCTGTACCAACTAGAATGAACTGTAATCCGAAAGTGCAACATCTGGGGAATACGGATAGAGAATGATAGCTTCCTATTCCAAACTGCAGCAATTTTTTCCTGGTCCCCTAGGAGAGAGGCGATATAGAATCTTCTGGATGGAATATCATACCCTTACTTTCAACTGATTCTGAAGGTATTTCGATGGTTGCAGTTTTTAATTCGTGTAATAGGGTGGAGTACTTGTTTGGATTAATCGTTTGCTTCACCGGGAAGAGTTTATAACGGGGGACCCCTTTGATATCCTACCTCTTCCATCTTCAATATCAGAATCAAGAAACAGAAGATACCCTTCAAAAATGCACAGCTGTCAAATATAATCAAAGGCAATTTTTTTAAATGAGGTACGTTGGAGCTAAACGCTTCTGTTATCATCTAAAACCAGAAGATTGTGTAACTTTTCGCCAACCTAATACATAAAAACATGCCAGCTCTGTTGTGTATTTTCTTGGGTTGCATTTTGTAATTGTTGCCCGTTTCTTGCAAATGAAACTATAGCAAAAGCAACCGTTCTCAATCTGTACATTGGAAAGATACATTTTGAGGCTGGATAGTATTGTCGAGTCACTCACAGTGCCCGATTCTACATTCGTTACTAATGGGTGCTGGATCATCGTCTTTGAAGAGAATCTCATCAATTTCTTTTATCATCTTTGGAAAAAAGAAAACAAAAATAAAATACCAGTTGTTTTAAAAACCAATATCGACCATTTAACATTCTGAAGGATAACCCTGGAAACTTCAACGCATCCATCATCTGTTAGAAGATCCTTAGAGCATCATCATATATATATATATATATATATATATATATATATATATATATATATATATATATATATACTGTAATGTTAATATTATAATGCTATATGTACAATAAGTGTTCCAAGTATCTAGCAAAAGAGAGCTAGGATGATATATGAATGAATTACTTACCAATTCGTTTCACACATATACGTTGGCACTCACTGGATAACCACAAAATAGATGTGCAAAACAATTTACTCTTAGTATTATATAACAACATGTAGCTAAACTTCGTCCAATTTTGCCTTTGCGGTACTATTGTTCGTCAAATGTTACATCACTCTTACTTAGATAATTATACGTTTTCATATTCATATCAACGTATTGTACAGGTGAGTATTTTTCTTGCAGGTCCTGTGTTCTCTGATATTATCTGATTTATCAAATTTTTATTAGATTATTCCAGAGTGACCATTTTGCTAATTATTGCATAAATATCACATATCCAGTATCATAACACACACACACACACACACACACACACACACACACACACACACACATATATATATATATATATATATATATATAAAACACTTTTCGGGATATTTTTGTCATTTTAGTCAATTTATGCCAAATATCTGTTTATGTAAATTATGCAATTTTATTCAGCGTTTTTTCTTGATGCTTTACACATAATTTGATATTATGGTAATATTCACGAATTTTTCTCGATGGCATCAGCAGTTGTTTACCATGTGACCATTCCGGGGATTTAAACACCAAAGAATTATATTATCCTGGCTCCACAGAAATATTGATTAAATGACATATCCCATGCAACTATGATTTCAACAAATAGTTTAGGTCATTCGACATGTGATTTATCATTTTATTTAGGGTATTATCATAATTCTTTGGATATGGATGTTCTTTATATTACATATTTTGTATTTTTGGAATAGCTACGTGAGTAATGCTAAAAAATGTACTCGACGATGTGGGATCAATAAGTATAGCGACAGACATTACCTGTGATTGATGGAGGGATGCGTAAATAAATACATTGCTTAATTTTGGACTTCCAGTCCCGAGTGGGGCAGGGGTAGAGCATTTGCCTCTGGGTCTGAAGCGAAGGTTTTGATCTTACTTAGCGTTACTGGAAGGGATACTGGATAGTCTATAACCACACTCAAGAGTTGAAACGAAATAGCTCTCTATGAATGACACCATTATTAATCATCAATATATATATATATATATATATATATATATATATATATATATATATATAGTCACCTAGACCCATAGGAAAAACTTCACCTTAGCCTGTTATAACCCCTGTTCAACTCATAGCCAAAACATTTTCAGTAACTTTTAAGGTTGATACCTATGTAGCTCCTCGACCCCACCACCCCTCCTCCTACACTATCCCAATCATACCAAAACATCCACCTCCACATCACTACCCCCTACCTTGACACACTCTGCCCTCCCCAAGACAAACTGCTGCTGCTTTACCAAAATCCCAATACCTGCTGGTCATTCTTACATTCAGCAGGAGGCATCCAGTAGCCCTGACAACAAAACTTACCCACAATGCATAGTCCCTGGCAGTGGACTCTGGTTCCACATGGTACATTTTAATCCACACTCACACAACACGCACCACTGATGATGGGAGAAATCCCGAAACATGTATGGACTATTGACATATAAGGATTAATAAACCTTACCACCAAAAACTTCACTCCCGAGTCTGTCTCACTCTATAAAGTACACATTATACATACCTTACTGAGACATGGAGAAGGAACACATTCCTACAACAACTATCACTACTGACAAGGACAACCACCCTAACACCACAATGGAACCAACCTCTTCAGACAACATCACAACATGGTCGGTGAGACTCTACCGTAGAAGAGAAAAAATTACCCGCTTTGGGTCACATCTAGACTTCTTAAAGTCCTGTAAGGACAATAAACTCACCCCCATGAATTTCAGGATCTCCCTACTCCCCTCCATAGGGAACCAGGATGCAGATTTCCTTAATCTATGGAACAACAAGATCCACACACTTTCTATGGATCTTTTAGATGACACCATCCAATTCTGCCAAAAAACCATCAAAGACACTCTAACAGATATCAGCGAATTGGAACAAAAACTACAACAACACACATACACAGATGAATATAATGAAATACAGGAAGCGATCAACATCAACATAGGAGGAAGAAAAAAACAACTCAACCTCACCAAAACTAAAAAATACAACAAACTTAGACACAACATCACACACAGATCTGCGAATCCACAGAATATGAGAGAAATTAAGATACAACCCACCAAAAGAGCCACCAGGGTTCTGCTACCCACTCCCAACCTACCACCTACATACCCAAAAAAAAACAATTCCCCCACCAAACACAGATTTAACACTAGACACACAGACACAGGCTACCTAACAAGAATCACCAATACTGACAAAAACATCATCCATACCCACACGAACAACGATAGAAATAGACACACGCATACGAACAAACAAAACAAAAACACCTACACTGGCACTAACAATACTAACACCTATAACAGACACACACATATGAACAAACATAACAGGAACACCTACACAAATACCAATATTACTGACACCAATATTGTGAACAGACACAGCTATATGAACAAACACAACTACAAAAACCAGCATACAGATAATAGGAACAAGAACACTAGACACCACAAGATCCTCAGACCTACTACCCCTCATACTCTGCAAAAGGAAAGCCCTGAGAGTAGCATCCTCCCTCAACCCATCACATTGACCCTTGGAAAGCATTCTGGAGACCCAGGCAAACACCCTGACCAGCAGGTAACCCCTACATCAACCCACACACACACTCTACCAAAAAATGAGGAAAGCCCCCTACCACTAAATATGGAAGGGGGGTTAGAAAACCTGATTCCAACACTAGTAAGCAGTTTAGAAAACTTACTAAAACACTACTACACACCATCAAAATACTAAACTGAACAACCCTCACCACACAGAACACTAATACACACAACTCCTACCATTAATATCCTCACACCCACATCTTAGACACATTCAATAATGGAAGCTTCAAAGTCACCTAGACCCATAGGAAAAACTTCACCTTAGCCTGTTATAACCCCTGTTCAACTCATAGCCAAAACATTTTCAGTAACTTTTAAGGTTGATACCTATGTAGCTCCTCGACCCCACCACCCCTCCTCCTACACTATCCCAATCATACCAAAACATCCACCTCCACATCACTACCCCCTACCTTGACACACTCTGCCCTCCCCAAGACAAACTGCTGCTGCTTTACCAAAATCCCAATACCTGCTGGTCATTCTTACATTCAGCAGGAGGCATCTAGTAGCCCTGACAACAAAACTTACCCACAATGCATAGTCCCTGGCAGTGGACTCTGGTTCCACATGGTACATTTTAATCCACACTCACACAACACGCACCACTGATGATGGGAGAAATCCCGAAACATGTATGGACTATTGACAAATAAGGATTAATAAACCTTACCACCAAAAACTTCACTCCCGAGTCTGTCTCACTCTATAAAGTACACATATATATATATATATATATATATATATATATATATATATATATAGTGTGAATAGTAGAAAGTGAGTCTGAGGTAAAAGTGTATGGGAACTTTGTTCATTACTTATTTAATCTGTAGATGAATTATTTGGGGAGCCAAACATGTTTCTGGAGGTATTCCCAGTTCCAGTAGCGTGTGCTATGTACATATTTGTGTGTGTGTGTGTGTGCGTGTGTGTGCGTGTGTGTGTGTGTGTGTCTGTGGTATAATTGTGTCCAGGGATGTAAAAGTGTTGTTCTACAGGGAGTGGACCGGGATGGGTGTGTTATTTAATTCTGTGTCTATGGTTATTGGGTCTAATGTTTAATTGCCACTATGACTTACCTATGTATTGTAAATTGCATCTATTATATTCTTGTAGGTATTTAATATTTTTGTAACAACACTTAGTGCTATGGCGTTTGTAAAAAATCTCGTTAGTGGTAGAGCTATTGAAGCTGTTAGTTTACTTAAGTTGGTTGTAACAGATTACTTCATCTATCACAAGGTTGACAGAATTTAGTGAATTTAGGGATATTATTATAGACTTTACTCTTTATTATATTGTTGCTGCTTATCATATCTTTGATGTTTTGGGGGCTGTGGTAGGTGATGACTCATAGTTCTACGAATATTTCTTTTCTGAGCGTAGGATATTACATGTCTAGTTGATAATATGCGCTAAAGGTAGGAGTATATATGATGTATATGTATAAACATATATGAAATGATAAATTTATTTGATATCAAGCGTAAGAATATGATAAATGTATCAACTAATGCATCGTCCTGATAGTCAGCTATGAAATATAGTCACCTGAAATATGGTCCCTAAGCAAAATACCAACCTTTGAACTGAGAACCTTGCAAAACGCACGAGAGAGAATAATTTTCAACGTAAAACGTAGAAATCACAAGATTACACAATATATCAAAGGAAGAACAGCAGTACAAGATATCTTAAGGTCCATAAGAAAACTTGAATGGTTATTGACTTGGCATGCTGTGAGAATGGCAGACAGCCGCTGGACATCACGACTCACAACGTGGATCCCTAGAGATCACGTACGGAAACCGGGGCCGACTAAATATACGATTTCGTGACGAACTAATGTTCAGAAGGTACTGGCTCCCCGCTTTCCACGATAGAGGGGTCTGGCGAATCTAAAAGGAGGTCTATGTCAATTGACGGAGGATAAAAAAGTTGCTGTCGCTGATAATATATATCTATCTAAATATATGATAAACAAATACATATATATGATAAACACACACACACACACACATGCACACACACACACACACACATATATATATATATGAAAAACATATATATGAATTTATGTATGAAAAACACACACACACACACACACACACACACACACATATATATATATATATATATATATATATATATATATATATAAATATATATATATATATATATAATGAACATAACGATTAGTGATTGTGTCATCCACGGACAGCTATTTCGTTGTATTATAACTCTTCAGTGTGGCTATAGACTATCAAATATTTCATCCAGTTCCACATGGTTGGATCGAAACCTTCGCTTCAGACACCAAGGCTGGCATTAACATATATATACGATTAATATGTATGTATATATTTGTATGTGTGATAAAAAACATACATGTATATATATGATAAACATATATATTTATGCAACAAACATATATATATGATAAACATATAGGATTAACGTATCCATACATATGATACATATGATAAACATATATATATGATAGAAATATATACATATATATATATGTAAAAGTATCAAAACAGAACAATCACAAAAAACTTTCAATAAGCTAAAATGACGTAAACTAAATAAACAATTACTAAAAATCATCATGGTTGTCGATGGTCAGAGATGACAATACCTTCAATTTTTAATAGATGCTGCTGGTTGCACTGAAAAGTGTCAAGCCATGACCTGTCCTTGGCTTGGAGTACAATGATACATTTCGTCAGCCCCACGCTCCCCTCTTTGGTCAAGACGTTTGAATGGTTGGGCAAAGTGCAGTCGATGACCAGGGCTCTCTACCTGCCACACCCTTTCAGTCAGCTCGGCAATTGAATCACAAGAGGCAATTTCCTAAACTGGTTTCCGACTATGACTACGGAGCCTAGTGTGCCCTGCTATTTACCCGTAACTGAAGAGAGGAAAGATAATCTAATAGCTTCCCCAAGACGTTGATGAAATGAGTTCGTAAGCTTCAGTTTGATCCTGACCATGAAGACAGAATCATAATTAGCAATAACCGTCATCAATTTCAGTAAATATTAATGAATACTATACTCGACAGCCATGATCAGACATTGATAGATAATTATTGTGCTGGACTTGTCCACCATATATTACCTGTTTATGTAACCCAAAATATCATTAATTAAACAAATACGTCAAAACTATTATTCCTTTTGGTGATCAATGATTTATGAATAATGACACAGCAAACCGAATATTCATGTGAAAATAAATCAATGATAAAAATTAGTGTTTTCGAGCAACAATTACATTCGGACTCAGTTTGCAAGGTAGGTATAACAAAGTATCAAAACATTAGATATTTACTGAAAAATAAACCTACGTAAAGAATTTTTCCTTAGTTCAATCGAATATACTCCCCATGACCTCATGCACTAATCAAAACGGTTCTTGAACTTCAATTCTGGGATCATCATTAGCAGCTTTATGGCGTTCTCCTTAATTTCGCCCACGATGTATTTGGGAAAAAGTGAGAAGTTGTATTGAGCCATATCTGCCCAATATGGGAAATATTCTACCAGAGGCCAAGCACAAAACATGGAGAATGACTTTCTCTGTTACAGTATCCCACTACCAACTGTGAAGCCGTAGGGGTGGGTTTCATCTCAAATTTACACGGTAAAGAACCCTCTGATTGGTTGCTGAGTTACATCAGGGAACCCACAAGTAACTAAGTGACTATAAGCTGACTAAAATCACGGAAAGGTATGTATTTATGAATGTGCAATAAGGTTCCCTCTGATTGTTTGCCATCTCTTTATCAAAGCTACATAGCTTGTTCTCAGGGTATACAAAATAGCTGGATTGTTCCCAGATATATTGTCAATTCATTTTGCTCATTCTTTTGCTCTGTTGATCCCAGTTTTAACCATAGTAGTAGTGAAATTTAGCTAAACAATTATTCATTTGATGAAATCATATAATTTGGTACTTTATTAGCCGAAGAATTGGGGAAAAATGGATTTTGAACCATCATGAACGTTCGATAGACTTCCTATATCACCCAATGGTTGCCAGCAACAATTCCAGCTAAGATCAGTTTTATTATCTGCAATGGATATGATCTGATGTTGAGAACATAATGTGCAGTCTAAAGCAACTTTACGATTGGAGGAGACATAGCTGGACTGGCCGGCATTTGGTAGGAGTCAAGTCGAGAGAGGTTAATTGTGCCCTTCCAGATGACCAGTCCCATCAACACAGTGGAGGTAGTTCATGCGTAGACACTATCATCTGACCCTACACTTGGTGTTCATCTTGAATTGTGAGAAATAAGGAAGCTTCTGGACAATTCCAATCTGACACCGATATCATCAGACAAGTCAACACAGCTTATTGAAATAACACTATTCACGCCAGTCATGGCCACCATCTTGAATTTTTCATAACTTGCATGTATTATAAAAGCTAGTTCCGAAGAACTATTCATTTTACACTTGTCTCCATAAGACCCTCAAAAGAAGAAGAAATCAAGCGAAGAATCTCCCTAGGGTGGCAAGCCTGTGATAGAGCAAGCATAACATTCGAGGACAAGAAGATACCAGTAATCCTAAAAAGAAGAGTATAATAGCAATGCATCCTCCTAAAAGTCATCTATGGAGCTGAAACATGGAACCTAACCAAGAGACAGATCCACAAATTGAGAACCATGCAACATGCACATGAAAGAATTATGCTTAACCTCACATGGAGGGACCGCAAGATAGTACAATACGTATGGGATAAGACAGGAATCAGACACATCATAGAATCCATTAAAAGACTCAAATGGCAATGGACAGGCCATGTCGCAAGAATGGTAGACAACCATTTGACATTACGACTCAGGACATGGATATCAAGAGATCACATGCTCTACCGAGGCCGGCAGAGTATTAGATAGAGAGCTCGACCAACTTAAAAATGTATTGGCCCCACGATGCCCACGATAGAGAAGTGTGTCGAATCTTGGGTATGGTCTATGTCCAACAACGGGCGTTAAGAGACTGATGGTGAAGTAATGTTAGGATGTATTCATTGGACCATAATAAGAATTTAAAGCTTATCTTGCAGGACATAACACTTACACTTGAAGTCTACGATTCCATTGGATTGAAGGTAAAACCAAAATTAAGCCCCCTGTAAGTAGTCACAGTGATTGTATTTGATTATGCATCAGATGTATAAAAAAAAGTGAACTGACGACTTTACTTGATAGAGGAAAATGGCCACCATGATAAGATATCGATGGCCTTCCACATAGCCTCTCTAAAGTATTTCACTTCAAGAGATCTCTTCAAGAGAACACTTGAATTGAAGTAAAAGCACGCAAACGTATGAAGTACCGATTAAACTATTAAGGTAATATATTTGATGGGAACGGATATTAATTGGATGTTCAGTGCACTTGCATGCACACTTCAAGGAGTAGCAATCATACTGATATATATATCGGCAGCTCAAAGGTTCTATCCACATACGAGGACATAGACATGTTTACACAGTTAATCGGAAATAAGTTTCACAAGTTTATCGTCTCAGTGTCTACTACTAATTTCGGAGAGAGTTTCAGCCATAAAAATCGATTTTTCTCGTTAAAAGTAAAGGAACTTTAAACTGAAAACAGAGAAAGATTGATCATAAAAAGATTTTCCACCTACGATGTGATGATTAGAATTTCGAAGACTTCGGGCATCGAAAGTCAACCGTATTTAGCATGGGCTTTCACTGCTCCCTTTTTGTGAGCAGTACCCAGCAAGAGCTAATCCCTACACAGCTAGCAAGTGACAATTTAGAAAGAAAATATGGATACAAGATAGCCCAATAAATGATATTTCTTTGCATGGTCAATTCCCCTGAATATTTTGGGAAAACCTCTTTTGTGAGTGAGGAAAAGTGGATAGAATGAATCTTTGCAAACCCTTTCAAAAGAAACCTATTTTGGTGTTTAATATTTGAATTAGAACTAAAAGAAAATGAAAGCCAAGAGTGCATTACTTTCTGTTTGAAGTTTAAAAAAATCTCTTATCTAGATTATATCTGTGTTTATATTTTGAGGGAACCAAAGTGCTATTTGAGACATCTGTTACAAAGGATGTTTGATCCATGACGGATCAAAATTAGTAAATCACTCCATCTAAACATTTTTTGAGTCATGTAATGCAAACTAATTTCGGTGATGGCTTTATTCCATGATGATGCCATCGGATGTGATTGTAAAAGCTATTGTTTATATACTTCCTGATATATACGTCCCTGAAGACTTTTAAGATCTACGACGCAGACACAGACAAACACACGCACACAACACACACACACACACACGCACGCACACACACACACACACACACACACACACACACACACACATATATATATATATATATATATATATATATATATATATATATATATATATATATATATATATACACCTTGGTAGCGCCCAGTGAATTTTCATTCATTCAAAGAAGTAATTTTCCCGACGCCAGGTCCCATAAAGGTAAATATTTACCAAAATCATCCCAGTTTGACACAAAGGCCATACACGCGACTCTACTAGTGAAGTTCGGACACCAACAGTGGTCTAGAAATAACATAGATGAATCTTGTAAAAAATTCCATTATACTCTCCATCTAACTTTTACACAATGAATGACTTGGTATGGCCGATGAAAATTTTGGTAGCGGTTTTTCTACCATTATGGGCTATAAGACTGCAGTATGTGCAATGGAGTGAATACTGGTATCTAATGAGTTGAAAGTAAATATTTCACCTTCATCTGGAATAACATTCATGTCCAAAAGGATTTTAAAGAGAAATCAACAATGCTGGATATGCCCATCACCATAAGGATAGGTGACCGGCGGATATCTGGCCAATGGACACATCAATAAATGGATATTTGACCCCAAAATATATCTGAATGAATAAATGAATGCAAACATTTTTAGATTGTTTTTGTAGAACTCCTAAACTGGAGTTGACTTCATTTTCCTGCTGCAACAAAAACAACAAAAAATGAATGATATTAGCGAAAATTAGGGGTGTAAACCGATATTTAAAAATTCACATCCCTATAGCGCAATTTGAACTCGCGACCAGCTGATTGCCAGAAAGCTGTCGCACTGGGCTAGCTAAATGGACAAGTCTTGGATAGAAACGAAAATTCATCAGACGGATATCCATGGGCTTTCATTCTAATTAATAAATATATTTATACCGAAAAAGCATTTCTAATCATTTTTTTTCATTCAATGTATATAGAGTAAGAAAGTTGTTGTAATTGTCTTCAATTGGAATAAAAGTTGGAGTGAAATTCGAACAGCAGCCGCCAGTTTAGTATGCTCTTCTCTCCTAGCGTTGTAACTGTTTCATATAACAAACAGCAAAAGAGATATCCACCCGAAGCAACGTTCTTTACTCCAAGAGGGTTGAACAGAACTAAGTAAATGACTTACTTAATATCTATTCAGCTGAATATCTGTTGGTGAAATATTCATTCGCAAAATGTCCGTTGACCATGTGATCTGGAGCCATTTCCATCGCCGTCAAAACAATTTCCTAAATCAATAAAGTGAACCTCCGTGGAACTCAATCAAGATGTAAACTTCTCATTGAATTATAGGAAATTGAAGAATCAAATGAAATAATGTCTAAATAATTTGATTGATTTGTATCGGTTTTAGTCCGAACTCCAATAACTAGACTATAACTCGATCATAACTTTTATTCGAATCGTTTATCAGTAAACGATAATATAAATCAATGGTAAATATCATGTAGTCTGGCCTCCTGCGATTTGACCAAAAACTCCGAAACAGATATTTTCATTTATCCAAACGCCTTTCTTTGAGACGAGTACTCTATATGGATTATGCTGGCAATATCTAGACTTGTCTGAACCTTGGCTTCCAGTCGATATCTACGATTATTATATCCAGTCTGTGCAGTGTTCTTTGAGAAAACCTTGCAATAATTCGTAGTGTATGGTTTTGCATCTCGTTAACATATTCAAAAGTAGTTATTCTCATTTGTGATTAGAGTTTATATGTTACTAGTGTATGCACGTGGGTGTGTGTGTTTTTACAACTTTTTGAATAGATAAACAGTTCTTGTGTTGATCGAAACATAATGAAAAATATTTTAGCATGGATTCAACATGAAATTTTTTCCTGAAAAAAACAAACCCCATGAATCATAATACTGCTCAGGTCAACTAGAATACATGAAATTATATTTTCATTCTTCAGAGAATTCATCAAGAGTGAAAATAAATCTTTTCATCTTCAAAAAAGATTCAAAGAAGAATAACTTTTACAAATAATAACACAGAGATATTTTAAGTTATATTTGGACCAGAGAATCGTAATCGTATCAATATCAGAATATCAGGCGACAATTTTAGTTTAAGAGTTAGCAATTTTGTGTCACAAAACGTTATGTACAAGTGATTTCACTCCTTACGTGTTGTCCAGGTTGTGTGAACCTGTGCCAGACTAAGTCAGGCTAAACAAACATCTATTATTCGGGTTTTGGAACAACTCCAATAAGCATACATGGAATATACAAATTCGACCTTCCATTCAGACAAGAGGTTTCCTAATTAGATGTGTTGAAAATAGATATCATTTCTCATGAAAGTGACATGATCAGATAAAGATACGATTTTCTTCTCTCTCCTTACCTTGATATGTGAAAGATACAATGGAAATGATGTAATTTAATATCCAGGTTTAATTTCAGAATCATTTGTATGATTGGGGCGTAGAAAGCTAGAGTAGATACTTTACCTAACGGGCGGTGTAAATTACTGTTCTAGAATTAAGTAGATAGATAGGTGGAAATTATATTTTAATCTAGCTCATCTCAAAAATGGATTTGCCATACTTTATTTTCATTGTTAGAGAGAAAGGGGTCAAATGTTGTGAAGGGTGGGCGCAAAATGTGAAATAAAGGGGTTGGACTACTGTATAAGAAATACGGGGTTGCTAATGTGATAAAAGGCTTAATATCAAAGAAGAGGTGTTAGGGATGGGTTTGTGGTGTTAAAAAAAAGAGGGACTTTCAAATAAAGGTGCCTAACTTGAAAATTGAACAAATAGTAAAAAAAAAAGGGTTGGATGGGATTACTGTTTAGAAAGTGCGGGTAATCTCCAGGAAAGGGGAGCCAATGTTCAGACAAGGGGAGCCAAATGTTAAAAAACGTTGTGCTAATGTCCAAAAGGGGGATATCGGAAAGGACGGAAAATTTGCCCTTAATTTTGTCCAGTACCAGCTAAAGAGAGAAAGGTTCACTTTTCGGTTTAGGCCCCAAAAAGAAAGAAAATCCTTTGGATACTGACCCCTAGAATTAAAAAAAAATTATTCTTCGATTTTTATCCCTAATATTGAAATTCCACTCTTATATTTAGAACTCAAAAAGTGAAGAAAAATTCAATTCAATTCTTAAAATTGAAAAAAATTCCTTCGATTCCGCCCTCGGAAGTGAAAAAAAAGTTCCTTATCAATTTCCACTTCTATATGTGTAAAATAAAGGTCCCCTCTTGATTCAGACCGCTAAAAGTGAAAAATGAAAGTTTCCTTCATATAATCTGCATTTACTCCTTTCTCCAAATTTTGTGTTTTGGATAAACGTAATTAAACCGTCACACATTAAAAGAACATCATTCAAGGAATTCATGTACAGCTAATAAACCTAAAGAACAAGAGGTGTGTAAAAAGAAGTTTTCTTACTTGAAAAACACTATCTTACTTCACATTTTGATTCCAAGAATTGATTTTTAAAAAAAGTTTTTTTCATCAGGTCATTATAGTGTTTTACGAATATTAAATAACATGTAAATATACTCCTGAATCCTACCCTCTTAAAATCATGAGGTGGGTCAAAAACTTATTTGCTGAAAAAATTACCCAGGGTTCAAATCTGTGCCCTCAGAAGATTTCATGGGTTAATGCAGGGTAGTTTTAGCGGCAGGAGAGTACAGACAGGACAGATAGATTGGCGATGAATTATTTTCATCAATTGAAATTTGGGATTGTGGTTTTCTTGAATCATGGGCATTTGTTGTAATCTTCGTTTACATGTTTGTAAAATACGGACAATTTTTTTCACTTCTTTATATGCCGATATTATTTCATTTTCAGTGTATTTTGGAAACAGATGAAGATTTCCTGGGTACGTTTCATTAAACTGCAGAACACCACAAACATTCATTGATCAAACGAAGGAATATAGTATTCTCACTTTTGGTGAGAATTTGTAACTAGTATGAATATAGCTGATTGTCGAGAATTCAGTTTCTGCGCTAGGAAGTGAATCTCATATATTCTGGTCCAATGGCATCACAAGGATAAATTAATCATGAAAGATTAATTGTTACAAGCTATCCTCAGGTAGAAATAGCAGAATTAGGGTTATCCACCTCCGTGGATTAAATAAATTTCACTGTTCGAATCTTGAAAAAAAATCCGACAAACGTTTAAAAAAGACCGGTGACTACAGCGACCAAAACCTCATTCAATCAACATTAAGATACAAGTTCAAATAAGTTATTTTATAATAACTAGAATATACCTTTCCAAAGGTTATTTGATTATGGATCGGCACCGGGGAGCCTAAAGTTATTTGGTAATTTCTTTTCAATAGTTCAAATAACCTAATTCAAGTTATTTTCAAGTCTACACTCAACTCAATTTATTTTAATGTGATCAGACGTTTTAAGTCTGATACGTTTCTATGATATACTTTATGACGTAATTGTTATGTCATGAATAAATTAAAAAATGAGAAGTGTCAGCAACAAAGGAACGGACAGAAAATTTACATATAAGCTCAATATACGGATAGATAATACTATTCGGTTTATGCAAAGGACCACAGTGCTTTAGTTAACTCGATGTTTTTGGAAATCTTAGTAACGTCTTTGATGTTCACCCAACTGTTTATCGATTGTGCAATCAATCAATAATAGTACGTTGCTTCAGGCATCCGAAAAAAAAAGTTATAGAAGCTATGAAAATAGGTTACGCATCGAATTGAGGAAATAAGTCTCGGTCAATGTTTATATACTCGCCTTTACTTTCTTGTTCGGCAGAGAATAAAGATATTTTCTGACAAGATAGTTACTGGCTACGAAGAATTGACTTATTACAAGAACTTAAAACGGTGACAATTATAGCTACACAAGAAACAGCCTCCAGCATCTCATCCTAAACGGAATATACAAAGGAAAAAAAGTTCTTTTCCGTGTTGGATAAAATACCAAAGGGAATTAATAATTCATTACGAATTACTTAAATCTGGCTAAAGTGTCAATATCGGCTGGTTTGAATGACGTATTCAAATAGCAAGTACTTTCTTTTTCTGGACAGGAAAATTGTCTGGCGATTCCAATACATGACAACGACCACCCTTGTATTGTATACGCGATGCAACAGACGATTGGGATGGGAAGGTCTTATTCAGATTTTCATTTGTTGTACTCAACGCAACGTTGATTAGCCGAAGAAAAAAATTTCTCAAAGAATTCATCGAATCAAGAGTTTAATCGTTCTTTTACGATGGGAGAGGCAACTTAGCTTAAAAGTGGCGTTAGTTCATAGAAAGTCAGAAAATACTTTGATCACCAAATAATTCGGCTATAAACTTACATGAATAAAAGATTACGGCGGGGGAAATACTGGAAAGATTAACATCAACCTAATATATTATGATTTCACTTGGCCTCGACCGAGAGAGATGTAGTGGATAACTAAATCTTACAGAAAACAACCTGTTATACCTCACAAAGTTAATGTAGTGGAAAAAGTAATGAAAATGATTTATTATACGTAAAATCAATACATGATATCTCCTTTGGTTAAGAGACAAAGTGTACAATTTTCTTTAGTCTTGCATCTATATCTACGCTAAATCGTATTTAACGATGCATCTTTAAAAACAAGACATTGATGATTAGCTTCATACTCTCTTTTCAGATTTTGTAAGTCTTCGGTTTTGGACAAACACCGACCAAAGTCTGGAGTTGACTTGGTTTTTCTAATGCATCATGAACAGCAAATTAATGGGAGTAAACTTTTCACTTTGTGCCTATCACATCACCTTGAAGTGTACCAATATGTATGATCAATATTTCCGTACCATGATTTGAAATCACGAACAACAGACTGGTAGGCGACTGCCTTACCAACAGAGGTTAATTGACAAGTCTGTCATATCTACTAAAATTTCTGTAAGTTGTACGGAAGGGCTTTCTTTTTATTCTAACAAAAAATATATTTATAAAATTAGCATCTCCCTACCATGTTTCGGAATTAACACGAAGGGATTGGTAGCCCGATCTCTTACCGTCTGAGCCAAACTAATATCATTTATCAAGTACACAATAGCTTTTTTGTTCTAGCAAATAAATACTTTTATGATAATCTGAATATATATTTTAGATATTTCATGTATTATACATGGAATACAGAAGTTGTCGAAATCATCTTCAGTCGTAGTTGTGGGAGTAGAGTTTAACACAGCGGCAGCCATGATTGTTGCAAATATTTTTTCAACATTCTAAATCCATTATTAATCTGTGTTGATTTGATTGGCTACATTAGTGACAATATTAGATCAGGGCTTTTAGCTCGTTCTATCTATTCATCACGCACACGCCACTATTTTCAATTTGGCGGGTGTTTAATGGGTATTAACACTTATGGCAATATGTTGGATGGCATCTAAATATTAATCATGATGATATACACAAAAAATTTTCTTCTCATTTGACTATCTAACATGAGCTAAGGGTTTGCATCCTATGCTTCACTGTGACACGAATTGGAGCAAGGTCCCTTGGTTGTAGGTATGATAGGAGTTGGCAGAAGCCCTATATATCTAGGGGGTCTGCTGTTGGTAGGAATAATCTAATAGTATTGCTTGCCTGGATAGTTAGACAACAGGACGTGAACAATCCGTATTGGTTGATATCTGAGCCTTTTGAATAAGAATCACGACAGTGAGGCTTTTTGTGTGACTTCAAGCTCTGATACAGCTCAGAGATATGTACTGATTGTACAGGTGTGTCACTGACTTTGAAAGTAACCTAAAAGTGTAACAACCAGTGAAGTTTGGAGGCCAGGTCTGAGTAACACCCCAGAAAGGAGTGGGCAGGGTTAGGAGGGACAGTAATCTTAGCAAATGGAAAAACCGTCTGATCCTGACGACTAAGGTCATCAAGTCTTAGACTTAAGTCTTAGATTATCGTAAGTTCAGCTTGATTAGTGAAGTATCAAGTTGTTATGTCACAAATATAGGCTAGGATTTGGGTTTATTTTTACGTTCATGTAGAAGGGAAATTTTGTTTTTATTTTTTTCCAGATATTATGTACATCACTTGATGAAGATGCCTGAGCCGACAATAGACGTTCATCGGCCCTACAAAGATGTAAATTTCGATAATACTGCTGGTGATGATAAGAATTTATCCTAGAACTTCCTCGCAGTTTTTATTTTTTTTCTCATTCTTTCTTCCTTTCATTAAGTTCTAACTTAGAGAAAGTCCGTGTTATTTTTTTTTTTTTCAGACTACCCCCTTTGAGTCTCCCATTTCTCTGCAAAAAATAGTAATGGCTACAATTGAACATTTATTATTTTGATAACCTCGTTTTGCAGTATCCTTCTTTGGTGAATAGGTCTTGTATCTCGTTTCCTATCACCTCTCGAAACAAATTTTGCCTCCCCAATTTCTGTCATTTACGTCGAATATTCATCATAAATTTCAAACTTCAACGTAACAGTTATAGGTAGCTAGATATATTAAGTAATTGAAAGGGGAGAGTAATAACAGCGATGATGATGACAATGAAAACAACAATAACATTAATAGCAATGATAATGGTAAAAGTGAAGCATTAACTTATCAAACATGTTCCTATCCTATTTCCAACCATCTCCCCACCCCTCTCTCTGGTACACTTATTAGGTTAGTCCCAACTTCCTCTCCCCACCCAATCATCTAAAGCCAAACTCCTCCTCCCTCTATTGGTGTATTCCAACTTCTTCATCCCAGAGGGTTGCATCCTATCAGAAGAAATTTGGAAGTAGACACACACCAAAACATGACAAAATTGTGAGAAGTTAGTGTGTGTAATGAATAACAAGACTGAAGGAAGATAACTTTACAATTACTAAGGTCTATACAATAATAGGGGGCAAATATTTATAGTGTAGTACCAACTGAGAGTTCGAGCAAGGGGAGATAATTGGTGAGGCGGGTATTTACAGTCTGGTACCACCAGAGACTTCCAATAAGGGTAGATAATCGTTGAGGCGGGTATGTAAAATCAGATACCACAAAAAAGTTTCAACGAGGGCGATATAACCGAGGTCAGCTATCACGACATTGATAATCGACAATGCAAAGATTTAGAGAGGAAATTTTTTCCTAGCTCGCTGTAGGTATCATGTGTTTGCAGAGTTTTGAATTCAGTTTTTTGATAATGAATAGAAAAATTGCAACAATTATTGTCAAGAAGAGATACAACTGAGTACCAACTGTTATATTCCAGCAAATATGCAAAAGTCTGAGATTCGACTATGCATACAAACGGTATCAGCAAAAAGCGGAGACATTCCTGGAAAACATAAGCCACAAATCACTCTGGACTTTGAAATCCAAACCGACCACCCGACCCAAGCAAAAAGACCAGACCTGGTTGTTGTGAACAAAGGGTAAAAAAGGCTATCAAATAATAATGCTTGCAAATCACAGAGTAATAACGAAAGAGGAGATGAAAGAAGAGGTCGGAGATGACGGTCAGAGTTGTACCAATGATAGTAGGTGCATTCAGAACTCTATCAAATACATTGGAAACAAAACTAGAAGTGCTTCAGATTAGAGGATCGATTGAGACTATCCAGACTGCAGCACTGCAGGGATCTGCACAAAAACTGAGGAGAGTACTATAAATATGAGACGACCCCAGTCGGCGGCAAAGATCAAAAAGCTAGAAGAGGGAAAGGCATTTGAGAATGAACCTGGGGGAGGGTGAGACGATACAAACCACGCCGCTGCTGTGATGGCAAGAGGAGCATTGGAGACTTGGGACTTGCTGTCACTCAGTCTCCAGCAATGACCACAAGGTATCTGGTGTAAAAGACTGAGTGCTGCAGGGTCATACTCAACTCCAGCTGCTATTCCGACTGAAGATGATTACTGCTAAATTTGCATTGCATACATGATGAATGAAAAAATAGATAGCAATACTTTTTTATGAATGTATTTATTTGTTAGGCAGAAATAAGTCCGTACGTATCTGTATGATACATTTTTGTTGATATCCCAGACTTATGAATTTAGCTCAGTCAGTAAGGCAGCCTACTGACAATTAGTCGGCCGTGATCTCGATTTCACAGTTGGGGAATGTTAATTTTACATATCGGTTTACCCATGTAATTTTTATGGCGATTGTTATCGTTGTCCTTGTTTATTTTACGGTAGACAAATGGAGACAACTCAAGATTTGGAGTTTGCCATCAATACTCACAAACTTTTAATCATTTCTATTCCTTGTTGAAGAACAGATATTTTGATTTGCACTAGCATGTTAAAATGAAATTCATGTTTGCTTTTGGCTGTTATCATTCTGATTATACTGCGAAGGTCAGGCCGATTTAAGTCCCTAGAAACCCCAAATCTCTTGTCATTATTTCATTTATTTATTTTAACATACACACACAGTATATATATATATATATATATATATATATATATATATATATGTGTGTGTGTGTGTGTGTGTGTGTGTGTGTGTGTGTGTGTGTTCGTTCGGATTATACTAGTGTTTGTGTGGATTGTAGGAATCACCGGTCGGGAATGGGAATAGGACCTGATATCTTTTTCAAGTTCTGTTCTTCAGACCTCAATTTAGCTATTCTAATTCTAATGCCCCAAGATCTGACCATGTTTATCTTCATAATTGATGAAGAAAAAAAATAGTTCTTTTGCCTGCTGTCTTGCCAGCTGTGTGAGGCATGTCACTTCATCATCATCATCATCATTATCATCATCCGCAGCAGTTGCCTTTCAGCGTCCGTTGTTGGACCTACTCTAAAATTAGCAAGATCTCTCTATTTTCGGCGTTGCAGGGCCAGTACTCACTGAATTTGCTCGTCTTACAATACAACTTTCTTTTGGCCATAATTTTGCATATGATCACTGGAGATCCATGTTGTGATTTTTAATATTCAGCAGTTGTCTGCCATTCATACAAAATGTTTAGTCTAATGCCATTCAAGTGTTGTTTATAGTCTATGTGACATCCTGAACATCTGCCTTTTCTCTGTTCTATCTTATGATCTCTTCATGTGAGATTGGGCATGATTCTCTTATTTGCAAGTTGCATGGTTCAAGTTTGCGGGGTTATCTTTTGGCTAGGTTCCATTTCTTTGATTCATAGTTGAGTACCAGGGGATGCATTCGTTTTATACTTCTTTTGGACTTGTGGGATCTTCTCATTCTTGAAAGTCGAGTTTGCTCTACAGAAAGATTGTGATTCTCCAATTGATTTATCCTTTTCATGATTTCATGGAAATCCGTTGTCCTAGGTAGATGTAAGGGGTCTATTTCTTCAGCTCCACGTTTAGATTTTGATTGAGGTGTCTTTGTCCTAAACATGGCTGTTGAACATGACATTCGTTTTACTGAAATTCATGTGGAGGCAAACTTTCTTGCTTTCTCCCTTCAATGCGTCAAGCATTATTTGGAGGTCGTGAAAGTTCTTTGCAAAGAAGACGACGACGTCAGCAGATCTGAGGTTACTCGAGAATTAGCCGTCCATTCTGATTCCTTTGTTCCCTGTCAAGGTTACAGAAAATCATCTCAAAGCAAGCTGTGGGAAGTTTAGGTGAGCTGGAATCACTTTGTCTCGTTTCTTTTTCTCATGTCTCAGCTCATACCGGTCCAGAGAATGAGAGTTGAAAGGAGAAGAGGAATTAAGAGAGGAAGTGAAAGGGAAGGAATTAACATAGATATTTTGAAACTAGGAGGAGGAAAGAAATGAATGATACTTCATTCCATAATCGTTAGTAAAAATCTTATTTGAAAAGTAAAGGCCATCCGCATGTCTAATCCTCGTGTCCTTCTGAAAAGATGCATATTCGGAGAAAAGTCGATAAACAGTGTGCTTATTTGGATATCATGGACATTGTTCTTCCTGAAACAACTTTTTGCTTCAAAGTTCTGCACTCTATCGTCAGAATACAATCTATGCCTTCCGATGTATCAATAACCTGCCAATGATGATACATGCATACCAAGGGGCTATGTGTCAGTTCTACGACACATGTGCGTGAATCTGTACTTATATAAGTGTACGTGAAATGTACACATGTGTGCCGTCACGAAACGGCGGCCATGCTACAGGTGTGTCTAAAGTAACTTTGGATCTTTTTCACGCGGTGTATTATTTAGTAAGATACGGTAATTTAGAAATTGAAGTATAAAAAAATGACCACTTACTTTTTTAAAGCATACTGCCTAAAGGACCATTAATAGGAAAGTAGCAACAATAATTGGTAAGAGCAGTTGTTGTTGTTGTTGCTGTTGTTGTTGATAATCGTAGATGTAATAGTAATAATGATAATAATAGTGGCTGTGCAAGCAGGTGACAGAGTAAATAAGAAAGGGAGTGAAAACCTAGGGAAAAAAACAGGAACTGGCAAGGGTGTTGAAGAATGTTCGGAACATGACAGTCAGGGTAGTACCAGTTATAGCAGGCGGACACGGAACCAAACCGAAGACAATGAAAGCGAGATTGGAAGAAATGAAGATACCTGTACATCCCACAGCATTGCTGGGAACTTCACGAATACTGAGGAGAATGCTTGAAATATGAGATCTACGACCTCAGCTGTTAGCAGTGGCCTAAGAGAAAAGAGAGGAGGAGAGAGAAAAAAAGAGAAAAAAAAACTCGTCACAAATGGTGGTTGAGGTACGAATCTCAACGCTGCTGTGATATTTGAGGAAGATATGAGTGGAGGACTGAAGACCTGAAGAAACTTTATGTCACTCAGCTTTCAGCGATAACCACAGGGTAACTGATATGTATGTATCGATGGATGTATGTATGGATAAGTGTATGAATAAATAAATAATGATGGTGATGATGATGTCAGGGTAGTGCATTAATAATTGGGGTACTAGGGACCATACCAAAGACACGTAAAATGAAATTGGAAAAACTGAGGGCAAGAGGAAGGATTGAGACTATACAGAACACTGCATTACTGGGTACTGCTCGAATACTGAGTATTTAACTAAAAATATGACCCCAATACGACCCCCAACTAATAGCAATGGCCTAACAGCCCAATGCCCCTTCCCCCAAAAAGACATGGTTGAAGCGGTACCAATCACAGGGCTGCTGTGATAAGTGAGGAAGGTATGAGAAGATGGAGGGAAACCTAATAATGCTAACACTAAGTTAATACATACCATTTATCAAAATTTTATGTTTGTTTGATTGTATCATATTTTGAAAATTTAAAACAGTTTGTTATTATTTCAAGAGAAAAAGTCAAACAAATCTTAATGATAATTTATATATCAATGGATAGAAGGAAACTATTACCTGAAGAACAGAAGGATTCAACTGTGTAGAAAAGTGTTACCAACACAAATCAGAGGCAGCCCTGGAGAATGACAACCACAAACTACTCTGGGACTTTGACATCCAAACTGACCACCTCATCCAGGCAAGAAGACTGGACTTGGTAATCGTAGACAAGAAGAGAAAGACCTGCCAAATAGTAAACGTGGCTATACCTGCAGACCATAGAGTAAAGAGGAAGGAGAGTGAAAAGCTGCAAAAATACTTTAATCCTTAAGTTCCTTCTTTTGTGCTTTGTGTTTTTGCTTGTTTTTTTTTTTTACAATAGCAGAGATAAATTTTGAAAATCATCTACAAATAAAGAATTCTTTAAAATGACCGTATTACTCCCATAGGTTGCAAATAAAAATAAAGTTTTGGAAGCCCTGCTATAACTCTTAAGTTTTTTCCATTATCTTAATTTTTTGTTGGTTTTAAGGTTATGATTCCTTTTGCGAGTAAAAGCAAAATACGAATTAAAAAAAAATTCCAAATAATCTTTTTTGTTCCCCATCAATAACACCACTGCCACTTTTTGATAAGTGTCAATTGTTGAGTGGGAAAAAAAAGAAATGGTTCGAAATGTTATTAACGATGTAACTTAGAATGCTTAACTGGAAATTTCTTTCCCGTCTATGTACAAGTTTCCGAAATCATTTTTTTTAAAAACCCAAGAAATTTGTCTGAACATAATCAAAAATGAAGAAAATCCCCCAAATAATTTATTTCCCATCAGAAATAACCTGGATACTCTAAAGTCGTATGCCGTACTTAGAAAATGAAATCAATTTCTTAGAAAAAAGTTTAGAGTCGAGCAAATAATTTTGTACCAGGGTTGAATACCATGAACTCTCAGAGAATAGATTAAAGAAGTTGGTGTTGGCTTTATTTAAAAAATAGTTTCAATAGAAATGTGAAAAATCATGCATTGTATATAAGTAGTAGTAAGTGAAATAAAATGTATTTTTTTTTTACTAGAGGAGAGTACAGGAGATTCGGAGGCTGTGCAAATACAATGAAAGTGAATGAGAGTAGATTGAATATCAGAAAATTATTTTGAATAATAAAGTTTTAGGTTAATAGAATGCACCACCGGAACACGTACTGCTATTAACAAGTGCAAATGATTTCAAAGAAAAATTATGAAGTTTATCTCACTATCGTTAACAGTAATACGTAATGACTCCAATATTGTGAAAATATAATTGTTTGATATGAGCTTTTATATTTAGAAATGTACAATTCTCTTTCTTTCACATCTAAATAGTTTTTCTTTTGTACGATTGATGTAAAGTAATATTCCAGGTCAGCATTAAAGCAACATTGTAAACAATACAACCTCTACAACAAAATCAAAATTTGTCTTCTAAAAAAATTTCTTACAGTTTTTCTACTACATACAGTAAACAAAGCAGATTGGGAGTAAAAGATAAGCCTCCGTTGTCAATAATCCATTTGTTGTGTTGTGTGCAAAGAATTACTGGAGAACATACTTTCCATTGTGTTATCGAATTTTAAGTGATTTTCCTTGGGTATCACTGTGTATTCCTGCAAGTATCATCAAAAGGCAGCGCTGGTTGTTTATCATCATGCATGTATATACTATATAGTCTCCGAAACAGCAGCACCACAACAGCTGCAAGTTCATCTACGAGAGTAACCTGACACCAAGATTAACTTAAGATAGATGTTGCTGACCTGTGAGATCACTATAGGTTAATTTAAAGGCCCCTGTTTGAAAGCTCTTAATATTAATGGAATATTGCCTTACGTGGTTGAAGATATGTCTCTTCCTGAAAACTAACAGTTCAGTGCCAAAGATATTTGAATGTAGAAGGTTTTAAGCAATATTTCCAATCAACTCTACGAATCTGGGAGTGAAAAAGGATTGTTTTTGTCAGGACAGAAAAAAAAACTAATGCTCATAAGATTAGATTAAGGAAACCTAAAAAGGAGAAAGAAGTTCGGATGTATTTTCTTTTGTCGTGTTTTGATTGAATCTGACAGTCATTTCATGAAATGTTTCATTTTGGGGAAGTATTGAATTTCTAATTCCTACCTGAATACGGTTATTTAAAAAGATAAAATATTTGAGAAATTTCAAAACAATAAAAGAAATATGAGAGTATCGGATCGATTTAAGACTGATATTTATTCCCGAAAGAGTTTTCAAAACTAAAACGCTATCATAAACTTAATTAATGGTAAAATGTTTGCATTTTATGTACGTTAGAAATGGTAAATCGAACATAAATATTTATTTGTTCCTAATGGAACAAGTAGAAGTGCCGATGACTCTGTGGTTGGAACTATTTGAAATGAGGTCAATGGAACGTGTTCAAACTGTAACGAGGAAAAATTGAATTTTCCTATTTTTATTCGTTCGCTTGGAATCTATCAGACCTTCGAAACACTCAAGAAGTTTATCAGTTTTAAGAAAAAAAAATTACGAGGCGGTTACTATTTACGACAATGCTAATCTGCAACCTCACTCCCCATCCATCATAGGATACATCAGATGTTAATTTCTCTTTCTTCTCAGTGCTTACGCCATTTTTGCAATATTAAAAAAAAAGGGATCTAGCCATAACCCAACAATAAATTATGTCTTTCTCTGAGCAAAAACCCCACTCTATCTAAAATACGACAATATAAATAAGGCACCATTTAAATCTAATGCTCCTCTTTGACGTACAGACAACAAACACAATTCATGAATTCTGGCACATAAAATGTTGATAAGAGATAGATATGTGCCCTTGCCTGGTGCATTACTGCTAAGTAAACACACTACCCCAGCAAGAGTTTGAACTGGGTTCGCTAATTCCCCTCATACTGTTAATCGAGGCAGAATATGAATGATGATTGCTTTGGTTTTTTTCAGCATAAGTTTTACTCCAATACTATTATTTTAGGAACCCTTAACCAGAACTGTCAACATAGGTTTCTTTAGATTTCAAGATCGGTCTGACTGGCTATGTATGTTATGTATGTTTAACGCGTACAGGCCTTGCTTAATGGATCTAAAGGGCTGTATATTTAGGCAATTAATCCTTATTTCAGGAAATAGAATGTTCTCTTAAAATTGCCCTCACACATAATACCTTTTCAGAGGAGTGGGTCGGTTTGCAAGGTGATCATATGCTAAATTGATCCTTTCGTTTTATGCCTGCTTGTTTTTGTGTGTGCTTGATCACTCCCTACCAAAGGTGAGGAGAGTCAACTTTTTTTTATTGATCACCTTCGTTTCCAATTTATAGACCTCAACACGACATGCTGCCAAACGACGCTAGCTACACAACAGTTTCTATTGAGTAACTAACAAGACCTGTCTATACTTTATTTTCGAAATTGCTGAATATCGACTGGATCGATTTCCTCATTTTCGAGTTAAACCAACCCATTCTCCGGATACAAACTAGCGTTGGCATCTCTCGTTTCAGCTCTCTCATTTTGGCAACAATCTCTTCTCCTATGTTATATTCTTTCCCATATCACCACGTATCTGTCTACGGGCAAATTAGGGTTAAATCTATAGAACATCTCTGAGTGATCCAACCAACACATTGATCGCCTGATAAACTAACCATCATCCGACACATTCTTACTGATCTGCGGTGAGAACCACTTACGAATTTATGAAACATAATCGAATATTGAAGTGGGATTACTTTCATGAGTTAAAATGGTGCAATACGGGATAAGCGCTGAAAATATCAAACTATTCAAGAATGATAAAATAAGATAAAAAAAAGTCTACCTAGGGCAAAGCTGCTTTACTACGCTTGGAAGTATCGTCGTACACTCATTTAAGAGTCCCTATAACTTTCCAAAACAGTCTGCAATGTCCTTTTTCAGGATCGTCATCAGCTGACTCTGATCTCTTTCATTGTTTGTAATCACTTTAGGAAGACCCAGCGATCGCTGGAAGTAAAGTATTGATTGTAGGGGTAGGGACTGACACACCTAAACGATGCAATGTTTTTATAAAGCAAAACAGCAAAAATCCAGCATGAGATGTGATGAACAACTCGTTTGTTGATTCTGAATGCAGTGTTTACACAGAAAACTATTTCACTCGATTGGTATCTCACTGTCGACTGAGTAACCCGACAGTAGAGTGACTGTTCATACATGTGTGGTACACTCCTCACTGATTGGTTTCTAAGTTACAACCAGTTTTAGAAATTTTCAAAATGGCTGGACACTTTCTGGACATTTGTGATGTGGAACATGAAAATAAATGAAAATAGTGAACTGAACATTTTTTCCTCGACAACAAGTAATTAACCAGTTGTAGCCATGAAGTGATTTCTAGTCAACAGGGATAAAATACAAATGATTTTATTTTCTTGTACTGGCTATACCAGAAGACTTTTTTGCTTATTGCGTTATTTATCACTCACATGTATCAATCAACCCTGCTATAAGTATGAAACCACCAAAGTTGGTACGATTTTTTGCGTTATTGGTATTCATCAAGCTAATCTTGGCCTTGTCCGAAATGAAGGTGAGCGAGCAACCAAGTGGGGATTGAGCTCATTACAGAAGTAATGGTCTTCGACGAGAACTTGTTCACCATTACTATACGGCGAGATGCCTTAATTGTTTATCAATTTCTATGGAATGATGGTCAAGTAGAAAAAGGCGTTTCTCGAGTGCATCTAATTATCTGATGGTCGCAAGTCCAATCCACAAGTCAGGAAGTAATATTCAGTGAGAAAAGCTAGAATGACATTGCAAGGATGTATATTAGAAAAAGAAGAAGGAGGAAGAGGAGGAGGAAGAGAAGAAGGAGGAGAAGAAGAAGAAGAAGAAAAAGAAGAAAAAAGAAGCAAAAGAACAAGAAGAAGAACAAAAGAAGAAGAAGAAAAAGAAGCAAAAGAACAAAAAAAGAAGAAGAAAAAGAAGAAGAAGAAGAAGAAAGAAAAAAACAAAGAAGAAGAAGAAAAAGAAGAAGAAAGAAAAGAGCAAAAGAAGAAGAAGAAAAAGAAGAAGAAGAAAAAAAAAGAAAAAGAAAAAGTAGAAAAAGAAGAAGAAGAAAAAGAAGAAGAAGAAAAAAAAGAAAAAGAAAAAGTAGAAAAAGAAGAAGAAGAAAAAAAGAAGAAGAAGAAGAAGAAGAAGAAGAAGAAGAAGCTGGTGCAAGATATCGTTTAGCATGGACAGTGGAATGAGAGCACTCTCTATCTGCGTGAATTGAATAAAGAGTTGATTTCGAATTCCATAGAAAGTTACTGAATGAGACAGGCCCCCAAAGAGGGTTATATCATTGGATTGTCATTGTTCTGTCTCAGAAGACAATGGAACAACACCGGAGAGTTGCCCCAAGGGTGCATGTCTGGTTGAAGTGTATGGAGATCCTATGATGCCCTGTAGTCAGAACTCCCTCTCAGCCTCGCTTATGTAAACCGAACTAAATAAGAGAGTGATACATTTGGAATTAGCTTGATGGCAAGAGCTACCGGTAAGACGTTAAATTCAGCGTCAAACCTGATTTGGAATCAGAGTTATTTTTCTCCTTGACTGATAGCCTGCCCAAGGCTAGAAAACACACTGGCTTTTTACAGCATTGCGTAATAGATAACTATTGCAATTATCAATTATCCTTAGTCGAACAAAGTAATTAATTTCATGCCGGATTTTTTAAAATCTCGATTTGAGTGGGTTTTTTCCATTACAACCATTAGGACAATCGTTATTTGCAATGAAAAGCAACTAAAATTGTGATAAAAGAAAGACATTGCAAAAATCAATAATGGTTAAAAACACTGTAGGTAATAAAAAAAAATCGAATTGCTGTTGCTTACATTGTTAGTTTAGAAATAATAAACATGGCAACGAAGAATTCTCTAAACAAAAAAAAGTAGGTCTTGGGGTAAGATTTTTATCTTTTCCAACTATAAGGCTCTCGTAGCTCGGTTGGTAAGAGCAGCTTGTGAAGATAACCAGGCCAACCGTCGGCAAAAGAGGTGTGAGTTTGAGTCTCAACTAGAACTAATTTTTCCTTTTCGATCTGCACTATTTACTAACGACTGTAGACTGACCATCTTGTAGATTGGGGTACGAAAGAAATACGAGTATGTATAATAGTTGACGGTGATTCATTTCGTGAAAATAGTTTCAAAAAATATTGTTACAAACAAAACTACTTTTAAAGTCAAAACCAGAAGACAAATGAAACAAGATAAAATATGATACAATATATATATATTTTTTTCATATTCAGAGATTTACTCGGACGGATTCAAATAAGTGAAAACGTAATACATGTTGTTACATCGATATGCTTGTAACTTACTGATGAAAAGGCTTTCATTTTACAAAAAAAAATATATATTCCTTAACAAAATGAATATTCCTGACAATGCCCTCAACTATACTTTCTTACATTAATCATAACAGTCCAAAAGTATAACTCTGATGACAGAACATTGGGCGAAAAAAAAAAAAACACTAAAAAGCAAAGAGTCTGTATTGCGCATTGATTGATTGTACTGTTGCTAAGTCACCAAGAGCTGGGTTATACGGAGTTCGACACGCCAATCGTAAGCTGAAGGAGTTTGTTAGCAAAGAGGGAGTTAAACAGTTGATGAGGAAAAGTCGTAAATTAAAACCATAAGGACATGGCTATTTTTCTTCCTGGCAGCAGCAGCAGATAGGTTGACGTAATACCTCAGGCTTAACGGCGAAGATGTATTGCTCACCACAAAAATAAAAACGAGCCACGTAGATTTATAGAGACTCTTCGACTTGCCCCTACTTTTTGAGCTATAGTACACGTGTTCAGTGTGTATAAACATTAGTTCTCCCTCGTAGATCTCTATATGGATCACCTTATTTTCTTTGGTGTTAATCTTTTTCTTCCTTTGCCCTTTCAACACAAACACACCCATATACACATACATACATCTGCAAACACGCATGTTCGTAACTTTATTGATAAATGTCCTCTTTGAGGTTTCTTCTTAGCTGTGATTATGTAGAACACAAACAACAGTATGTTTGAATATCCAGTACTAGATGGGCTACCCCGATAGAAGTGCGATTGATATTACAATTGCCTTCTGTCGAGGATGTTGACTGGAGCAAAAATGTTTTTGCTACTATTGTCTATGCTAGTAAAAGTGGCCACGTAGGTGAGGGTTTGGTGATGGGGCCTAATGCAGTGAGAAGCATCCACTTTGCAGAAGTGGATACACATTTCTCGTTTTCTGGTACAACCATTTGGAATTAGTCGACGAAAAATATTTCATGAGAACTTCAAACGTACCAAAATCAGTCGTTACAGGGGGAAAAATTCATTTTAAACATTTCGTCTATATAATAACTTTAGTTCTGTCTATATATAACAATGTAATGACATCTATCCCGAGAGAAGTTGGATATGATGTAGACGGCATTCGGAAACGGTGGATCGAATAAAAAAAGATCGTGATTATATTTTTGATGAACTCTGCAATATATTCAGCAAGTCCCGCATCTTTAAACACTGGCTGTAAATCGGATAGCGATTCAATAAAATCTATTGTTGATGATGATATTAGTGAAAGTAATGTTTTCCTTAAATTGACTGACGAGAAATTTCATAAGATGACGTTACAGATTACCTTTTAAATTTATAGGTGAACCCCACGGGGAATATGACATTTTTCACTTTAATTTAAAACGAATTCAGCCAGGAGTAGAAGGATAACCCCAGTCAAAACAATACAGTATACAGATTCCTTACAATATGTTTCATATAGCAAAAACTAATCAATGGTTTGTAAAGTCAGTAAAAAATATTGATATTGCACGAAACTTTGTGTTCTAGACTTGCAAATAATCAGTTTTCGAAATCCTCAGTCTGACATATACCTTCCAACATTTTTGCTCCAGTGCGTTATAGCGTCAAAACATCCTGAAATTATCCATTTCATTGCATTCTTATTCTCTGTGTACAGGTCTCCCTCGCTATCCGACTGTTCGCTTTACGACACTTCAACGACCCATTTTAACAAACCATGATCATATTTTTTTTTTCTATTAGAACATTTAAAATTGTCTCCGTTTAAACCAATGATAATTATTTCCTCGCCGTACGCCATTTTAACTTTCAGAATTTTTTTCCCCCATTGGAGCACTACTTCAGGACAATGGTCAGGATTTATACATTACCTCTAGAATTTGCATGTATTTAACAACTCTAGTTATATTTTTCTATCAGCATTTCAAAATTCTGTTCATAGAGTTAAGGGCTTACCCCCACCCAGAAAAAAAGACTTTGGAGTCGATAGTCTGGCGTGACAGGATAAAGACTATGACGTAAGACCATTCGTGCGAAATAGACGGAGAATGCCCCAAGCGGAAATTTAATTTGGTTGGTCGATCCGATCCCTTGTACCAATAATGGTTCGCCGACGCCGTGCGTATCAAATCCAAGATTTTAGCAAGGTGAGTAACAAACCAAAAACCTAATAGCCTACTCTGTGGCTGAGATTGCTGCGTATCTTCAAGTGCAAGTAAAGGATTGTGTTGCAACACTCTTCCAAGTAAGTCTTAGCTCGAATTTAGACTAAGATGAATATCTCAAAGGCCAACCTTCCAGGCCAGCGGATATAGTTACCATGCTTACGAGTTTGGCACAATACAATCTCTCAATTCTTCATTACTCCTTCATCTGGTCTTGTGCTGCGCTAATGATAATTTTGTAGATATTGATGACGAAATTATCTCCACAGGAAGCAGAAAAATCTTCACACTTTTACCAGATATCGTTTTTCGATAGGAGGAAAAAGTCGAAAATTCATACGCTGGTATTTTTTTAGGCCAGCAAGCAAGCCTTCCTCATTATAAAGAATAGGGTAACACGATTCTCTTACCACGAATTCATCGGGTATCGTACGTGACTAAGCTGGATGAATATATAACCACTAAAAACGGTTGCAATGCAAAAGAGATTCTAATGATGAAAAATGATTCTAAATGACTGCTTCGAAAGACTTTTTGTCTCCAGTGATGTTCAGGAAGAGAATTTATATTAGTTTGGTTTAACATATCTTATCAATGCTGAAATGCTGTTATAGTCCAATGATCGTGCATATACTTCCGATTAACTTTTATAAGTTCTATGTCTCATACTTGCAGTAAATCCGATAGTGATTCAAGACAATTAGAAGATGGTGATGAAAGCTGTGAAAGCAATGGTTCATCAGAAGTACACGCACGATCTTCCTTCACGGGGACTGCCATTTTAAAAGCCACAAAAAAATTCCATTCAAAAATGTTTATAAAAATATCAAAAAAGATATTGACGCACCAAAATTTGCACATATATTTGCATATATTATTTTCATTATCTCTTTTTTTTCTGAATTAGTGAACTTTCATTTATCTCACTCAATTTTTCTTGGGATCTGGAGACTATTAACACTGTTGTAGATAGAAATAGAATGGAAAAACCACAATGGAATTGGAGATATATCTTTTCTTTTGCATACTAGTCACCCTTCTATTGGGGAGACTGTATACTTCAATCTTTTTATCGATCATCTGATACAGTTTATTTAACACAGGTAGGCTTAACGAAAGAAAAAAAAAACGCATCAAAGTTTTTACCCACTGTGATGATTGCACATATAATGAAAATGCAAATGCCCCCTGAATACAGAATTTCAATGAACATTGTTTTATAATAGAAAAGCTTGTTCAATACCATTAATTAGCTTGAGTGCCCGTCTACGTCGTGTTAAATATTCAAGGAGTAAAGAAAACAAATGAGTAAAGTTTTCAGGTTCTGACTTCACTTTTGACACTTTTCACTTTTTGACCTATGGAGACGAAGAAAAAAAACAACTTCCCTAACTTTGGATATGAATGGGTGTATTTTCCACCTTTCGCTCTTTGGAAGGGGATAACCCCCCCTTCACGTTTAACCTTCGAAGGTTTTCAATTCATTATGATCCCTCTAAGTGAAAAGATCTCCTTTCATTTTGATCCCTTCAAATGAAGGGGAAAGTTTCTTTTGCTTTATGGCTCTCCAGAGTAGAAAGGCTCCCTTCAGTTTGATCTTTAAGCGCGAAAAAAGGTTCCCTTTCATTTTTGACCCCATTGAGAATTATGTGGAGATTGAAATACGAATCTTCTGGATAAAGACCAAATCAACATATCTATATCTATCTATCGATCTATCAATCTCTCTCTCTCTCTCTCTCTCTCTCTCTCCCTATATATATATATATATATATATATATATATATATATATATGTATAAGTATATATGCATATGTATATGCGTATATGTGTATGTATATGTATAAGTATGTATTCATATGTATATGCATATATGTGTATATAAATGTATATGTATAAGTATATGTGCATATGTATATGCATATATGTGTACATATATGTATACGTATGTATACAAATGTATATGCATATATGCGTATATATATATATATGTATACGTCTAAGTATATATACATATGTATATGTATGTACGTGTACATATGTGGGTATATGTATATATATATATATATATATATATATACGTACACATATATGTATATAAGTATACGTATATGTGTGTGTGTATATATATATATATATATATATATATATATATAATCATACTCTGTGAACATTTTGGTGACGAACTCTATCCTAACTGATTCTTTTTTTCGATTAGACAACATTTGGTAAGTTGTTATCTCAATGTTTATATGATTTAACGAGTGCAACTACAATAGTTTGGAGATAAGGATAATTTTTTCAGATAGATATTTCATCAGCAGCAGCCTTTTGGAATCCGTTTTTAAACATAGACCTTCTACAGGATTTTCCATGCCCTTCTATCATGGGCGTAGCAAAAACAGTACTTTCTGATCTTGTCTCGTTGCTCACACCATCTTACATCTTGCCAACCACAGTTTCTTAAACAATCCCTGGGGATGAAGTTCAGTGCGTCAGGAGGTCCAGCAGTTGTCTCACATACTTGCAACATGACCATCCAAAGTGCCACCTGGGTTTTTCAAATAGATTTTGTGATATCCCTGACTCATCTTTTTCTTCTTTAGTATTCTGCACTGTTTTGCGATTTGTCCATGTGATGTCGAGCCCGATTCTCTATGTGCCTCAGTTTGAGGGTCAATCATTTACTTAGATTCCATATTTCAGCAGGGTTTGACCCTCTAAAGTGTCTTGAAAATAAATTGAGACCAGCTGATATTTAATATGCTTTTGTTTTTTGTCTTTTCTGTATATGTGTTTCTCAACTTATAAGAGTACAAATATACTACTTTATTGCGAAGATTATGATTTTTTAGATAAGCCAGTTGACAAAGACCAAAGGACCAATTTTGCATGTTATGTTTTGTTATTGTGAATTAAACCTTCCCCCAAGAATACATTTTGCTGGTGAATGTTCAATATCTAATTTACTAAGTTCCTGCACTAGTCACCACGGATAATTTGTTGGCCACTGCTGCAGCTTTGTTGTGCAATGTAATCAAGGATAGACATTTGGTTAGTGATAGTGAGTCATGTAAATTTACTGCAAATAGCTTTCTTATATAGGAATGTACCACATGTTATTATATAAAATTGCATTCCAGATTATTTCACGATATAAATGCGTGGTAAGTATACTAATTTAACAAGTTTTTCGTGCAAGCTGTGATATCACGGATAGGATTAATGAACGCGTCAAAACTTCCATTAATTTATTTAACAAGTTTCGATATTCAATTTCCGTGCTGTGTTGTGAAAATCAAAAAAAAAAGTGATCGTCAATGGTCAAAAATCCAGGCATACCGTTCCTGATAGAACTAGTATCATCATCATCAGTCTTTTAACGTCTATTGTTGGATATAGACCTTCCCAAGGATCCGCCATACTTGTCTATCATGAGCGTCGCGGAGCCAGTATTTTCTAAATTTGTCTAGTTAAGAACTAGTATATTTACTAGTTAATAGTTATGGAAAAAAGTCGTGGATATCAATGGCGGAAATTATTTGCGTCCCTTGATCCCCACCCCATGGTTCAGTTAGTAAGTCAGTTACGAGAGGTCGATGTGTGTGGAAGTAAATGGAATGAAGTGTGAATGATAGAGGAAGAGTGTGTGCGGTGTCTTTATAAAGGAAAAAACAAAAACCTGGACGCTATTTTCGCCTTTTGTACACGCCCCCTTTTTTTGAAAAAAGTGAGGAAGTAACCAGAAGCAAGCTATTGGAAAGCGGGGACTATCTGTATTTGAATTCAGTTTGATAGTAGTTCTTTTTTTACAAAAGGAACTAGAAATCGTTTCAGAATCCATAGTTTAAAATGTTGAGGAGGTGATATTTTTTATCGATTAACGTGTTATCTCCAAATACAAAAACTCCATAGTTCTAGAGAGAACATTACATAATTCATAAATAACCGAATATCAGTGACGTGCAGTGAACTTTAAACTTGGCCACGTAATAAGTACTCGTACATTCTACTGAATCATTTATGAAATTAATCAAGAAAAAACATTTGTATTCGTAAAGCGACCAGTACAAAAATAAGAAAAGTAAAGTTAATCGTGGAAAAATAATCTTGCTTACTCATAGAGGATTTCTAAGCAATTTCAATGCCTGGTTACATATTTGACAAAAATTACAACATTTTTGTGGTTTCCATTGCTGTTTCCACAGATAAGGAGATAATTTTTTTAGAATCCTTCAAAAATAGAATTCACTTCAGAGAAATGTGGAAATATTGCTTATTTATTTCAGGATAGAGAGTGAAAATGCGTTTATTTACTAGGTTGAGTCGTAACAAAAATTTAGAACTCAGTTTTCAGTTTACGTGATTTTATGTAATTCAGACCTACCACTACCACGAAGATCGCCAGGTATTGGCTCGCTTGTGATGAATACGAATGAATGAAATGGGGAGATATAGCGGGTTGAACAGCGTAACAAGCTAAAAAGATAATCAGCTACTGGCTATCGTACACAAATAGTATTAACGTTTATAATTAAAAGAAAATTAATGGAAATTATTTTTCAAAAAATATGTATCGCAAAATTTGTAAAAACCTTATACTTATCGAATAATAGAACATCATTCTTTTGGATTCTAGAATTTCATTATCTTCGCCAAAAACATTGATCTGATGACCAAAATTTTTAAAAGGCCATAATGTAAAAAATCAAGCAGTTAAAAAAAAAAACAACTCTATAAGCAGAAAATGAGTTTTGACATCTCTTTTTTTTTCTTTCCCCAATTAAGAGCAGATTAAAAAAAAAAGATGCTTTGTAGGATTTGATGAATTTCCAACGGATTTAGTTTTTCTAGAGTATTATCTTCATTTAAATGCAATTTGGATGACTAACATATTTAATCTAGATTTTTTAAGATAATCAGGTGAGAGAGGTAACTTGAAAAATATATTTCCATGTGGTTTTCTTATAAATATCCTCCTCTAAGGATTTTTTTCCGAATTTCTTTATTGAAATCAACCTATTAACATATTTAGGGTGGAATTTTCGGGCTCAATTTACCCAATGCAATTCGTACAGATATATATAAGGGTCAGTTATTGTAAACTAGTTTTCAAACACGGTTTCATATCGTCCAAAAAAAAAAATAATAATTATGAATTGAAAGTTTTGTTTTGTGAATCGTATTTGACTGGAGGTACGATTGATATTTACGGAATAATTCAAAGTAACGCAGCAAGCTCTTCTATTTATTTCCTTTATTTATTTACATCTGTTAGGTACAAATCAATTATCTCCCTTGGTGGCAACGATTCAGGTGATGTTCTTCCAGAATTGCATGTCTCTTGATATTCAACAGGATAGAAATGACAACATTACATACGTAAAACTTTTTTAGTGTCATCGTTGGTTAAGAGGAATTGCCAAGTCAAACAAGTTATTCGACTGCATCTAAGATATTAGAAAAACGTTGCTTTACAGCACAGAAATAATCATTTTCCTTGGTTCTCTCACACTCATTGATTGATGCAATTTTCAGTGATTATGGACTACTTGTGAATGTATTTATTCAGATAAATTAATTTTTGTGAGCGCTTCTACGGACTTTTTAGAAAATGCGACTTGTGTCATTGAAAAAGCCCATAAATTTCCACTAAAGAAACATAGCTGCAACAGCCGAGTTGTGAAGAGTGAGAGTCAGTGAAGGGCATTGATTCGTAAGCAGTGAATGAGTTCATGATATTTTAAGTTGCATGACTCTTGACGATATTCAAATTATTGAAAGTTTTTTTATGTTTTCAAGTTATTTCTTTTTTAAAAAAATTTGCTCATGACACTTGTGAAACAAATCGTTGACCATGTAGTGCATGACCTGCATGTCTTGAATGCACGTCCCTGCTTGATATTTATGTAAACCCTAATATTACAAATATTATTCATCAAATAAAGGGTTTCATTATAATAGCCAGGCTATCAGCATCTGCTGTTGGACATATACCTAACGTTGAACATTATACTTTTCATATGATCGTTGCATGGTTCTTGATTTGTGAGTTAATCTTTTGGCTAAGTTCCTTTCTCAACCTCATGGGTGACACCAGGAGGAGGCATCGGTTTAGACCTTTCTTTTCAAAATTAATTTTAAAAAAACATGTTCCGTGACATAGTACTTGCTTTGCTGAGCGTTTGCCAATCAGGAATCATTCTCCGTTTGATTTCTTCTTCCCCCTTGGCATGCTAATCCTTTAATATATTGTATCATGAATTACAATGAAAGCATTTAAAGAAAGACAATATTTTGATGAGTTTACAAGAACTTCAATCAATGCGAAATTCTGTGATTGTGATTTGGAAAACAGCGACCAATCTTACTTCATGTTTGTGGAATCATTCTGTTATCGCAATCTGAGAGGGTGTGGATACATTGTAATTACTCCCATGATGTGATTGTGGGTTAGGTATTTAACGAGTTAGTAATTGAAAAATCATCCCCCAAACTATGTGGTGTTCGATTTGCATTGTTAATTCATCTTGGATTGGACACATACTTTGTACTCACTTCTGAGGTTATTCTTATGACGTAGCTAGCTTATATAAGCGTCGTTTCGAAATAGAATTGTGTAAGTGAGAGAGAGAGAGAGAGAGAGAGAGAGAGAGAGAGAGAGAGAGAGAGAGAGAGAGAGAAAGAAAAATTGACACAGAAGATTTTATACAGTTGTAAAAGCCATGCTTATCTATTTGAATACAGCAATTGAAGTTTTTTTTAGTATCTAAACTGTATCAAATTATCAGTACTGTTTCTCAATCAATCAATTGTAAAGTTACCACGTACTATTTATTATACGATGATAATACTGTTTACATTAACTGGCTTCGGCCCACTGTTGAAATGATCTTCTGCGTTATTATACGGTGAATGTATGATTTGGCCTAGACAACGTAAGTAGAATAAACAATTAAAGAAAATGGGCATGCTGCTGGGATAATATATGCACGCACAATTTTCTGAACATCAGCTCCGAACTTTTGAAAATTGGCCTACACTTTAAAAAGAAATCTCCCTTGTTTTTGTTTTCTTTCATAATACATGGCCGGCTCCGTTATTACTTAGTCCCCTCATCACCCCATTTTATTACCATCAGCTTTCCCTTTTAAAACAATCGTGCACCCACTTTTTGAAGCCCCCATCCCCTTTACTGGATTATAAGCCTTACCTTCTTTAACATTTTACCTCCTTCTTTAACATCATTACCCGCTTCTTAAACTTCAATACCCTTTTTTAACATCGGGCCCCCTTCTTTAACTTTATGCCCTATGCCCTCTCTTCACGTTTGGCATTTTTTCATCATGAGTGAACCTTATTTTCAAACAGTGTAAAGAGAGAGTGATATTGAGTCAATTCAAATTGAACACCGGTTCCCATCTATCCACGGCCGCCTTTTGGTACCATGCGTAGAGTACCACGTCTAGAAAAGGACACCAATGTATCCTGACGATTCAAAAAAAATTCCGATTCATAATTACATTAGGCTCCATCAGATGAATATAAGCAAAGTAATGCAAGATATAGGATTTCTTGGAGTAATAAGATTATTTTTGGCGTCTCCGTCTTTATCATCGTGTACCCGGTGCTTTTCCCTTGGCCTGTGCCGACAGCCGAACCCAGCCTGTCTGATGTAAAGTCGGACGACACATACGCGTGGTAGAAAGTTTAAGAAAATGTCCCGAAAAAGACAACAGGGTCAGGGTCAGGGTCAGAGATGAGTGAGAAGAAACATTCAGACAACACTGATGCATTGCATGCAGATATGTTTATATCAGGTCTTGAAATATTGGGAAAAGCTGCTTTAAAATTCGATTCAAGCGTAAGAGAACATGGAAAAAAAAACTTTAGAAATTTTTCTTAAAGTTTAACTTTTGTTAAAATTCTACATGTAAAAAAAAAATTGCCGACATCTTTTTGCAAAAAAAGAGAAAACTTATTTCAATTTTATTATCTTAGGATATTTTTTTTTATCATCATAATTTGACACTTCTCCTTGGTTAACTTATAAAATGACAGACATGAAGTCACAAGTACAAACCAAAATTTCAAAATAAGATAAGTAATATTTCAATTTAATGAATTGAGTACTAAGTAATTTTTTTTTATTGGTAACCGTTCACTGTGTCTAAATCCATATTGTCTAAATCAAGTTGGTCTAACCAAGAAGCAACCAACTCGTCTTTGCATCATGGACTGGTTCAATATAGACAACACTTTTACTGGCAGTTGGACGGTGAAACATACGTGAGAAGTCAACTTTTAGTCATTCGTAATTGACCAATGTACTCGATTTCATTTCTGAAAAGTTTCATCAATTGAATTAAGTTTCCAACTGGGTTAATTTATTAGCACATGCTTTGCAGCCGAGTACCGGTCAACGGCCCAGTGGTTGGAGACCTCTGGTCAAAACTATCAAACTTGATTCAGTCAACAATTTCCTGTAAAGATATTCGAAATTGCTAAATAAACTGTTAAAACTGACCAAGTTGTTGTTATTGAGATAAAGAATGATAATAAAGTGATAATTCATTTGTAAACAATGCAATTTCAGCGGTGTACTCCACATCAAAGATGAAAAAAAAAACCCTTCAAACTTGCAGAAAATATTATTGAGTGCTTCGGTTGCAAGTTTCCTGTGTATTTTCATGGTTTGTTGAAATGTTTACTCAATTGTTCTTTCCTTTCATTGTATAGTGCATTGTTAAGAAAAGCATTATGCACATTTCCTCATTGGCATTATAAATTCTGGTTTGTGATATATCTCTTTGGTTTAAAGATCACATCCGCGTGATTTTTCTTGGAAAGGCACCACAAAGCAATAATGCTTAGGGCACCAAAGTAGCAAACAGCAGCCCAGCTCCTATTTATCTTATAAATTCCTTTTTTGACGGCAATTTTCTCCGCCCGGTAGGGTGGACATTTATTCTAGGAACATTAATTCAAAATTTGATCGTTTGATATTCATCTATCAGCAAGAAAATAATTCAGAGTTGGGTTTCTCGCGCAGGAAAAAATTTCTATCTTCCTTAACAGCTTTTCGACCGAAATCTTTATATATCTTATCTTGGGTATCTGCACATTCAATTGGAGTGAAACCTTCATAGGATTAACTGAGGCATGCTACCCCTATTGTCCAATTGTTGCAACTTTTCTGTATGGTTTTTCGCCGATATGAAGTAGAAATCCTTCAATTTATTCATTTCTCTTATTGAATCTACAAATCTCTACAGGAATTCAGAATTATTATTTGATACGGACAACCAACAAAGAGGGAAACTTTGAGAGTTGATGAATTGGTTAGAATGGGAAAATTTAACATAATTTTCCGAACATAACGAAAGCACAGAGTGGATATACATGAAATGAAGGAATATGAATGTAAATAACTGAATAAGATGGAATAACGTTGAACATATATATATATATATATATATATATATATATATATATATATATATATATATATATATATATATGTATATATATATATATATGTGTGTGTGTGTATATATATATATATGTATATATATATATATATACGTATGTATATATATATTCATATATTGATATATATATATATATATATATATGTGTGTGTGTGAGTGTATAATGTGAGTGTGTGTTTATGTCGTGGATGTGAATTCATCTAACAGAATATTGATGACGTGACAATGGGTAAGTGGAGAGAAAAACTCAAGATAAAAGCATTTCTGAAATGATGGGTTCGAAGTGGATCATTTCAGCAATTGGCAGAGCAGCCCATAAGATAGCAAGAGCATTGGCAGAAATCCCATCCCCATTACTAGGCACAATCAGCCCCACACCCCTTAAAAATCTGGATACCTCATACACAAAATAAATGACATAGATATGAAAAACAAACTCATGACCAGCCTCGATGTGAAATCACTTTACAACAACATCCAAGTTTTTAAAAAATGCCTACGCCTACTTGGCTAGGATTAAACTAACCCTACTCACAAACAAAATCAACAAGATATGTACGCTTCTAACAAACCAATGCTTGTATAGCTTCAACAGAAATTCCTACAAACAAAAATCCAGGTTAGGGGGCCCCCGATAGGTGTATTCTCTAGAATTCCTGAAATCGGGCCCTTTCACATATATCATACCCAAAACAGCCCCTTGCTTTTGGTACATCGATAATGCCCAAATACTATACCCTCAAAATATAGATCTGGACAACGTTGTAAATAAACTGAACCCAGTGGAACCGTCTATTGAATTCACACTAGAAAAAGGGTCCAAAAACTCACTACCTTTCCTTGAAACCCTACACAGGACCATCATCACGATCGAACGAAGTGAACACCACAAAGCCACCGGTGAGAACGACTGCATACATTGTACTACCAGAAACTTAGAAAATAAATTCAGGATTGATCCAATGCTTTTATCTAACGGCCCCTCAGGATGTGTAGCTCCGAATACATTGAGGACGAAGATGAATATATAAAAAGAATCCCCCGGTTCTCTCCAATACTAATGGCATTTCATATACCACACAAAGGAGGAAGCATATACGATCGCCACAACAAGCAGCAAACAAGACGAAAAGAAAAAAAACATCGCTATCATTAGATGCATCATATTACCCACTAATACAAACCACCACTAACCTCAGCTCCAACCTAAACAAGCTTTAAATACACCTGGCCACCAACAACTCAACAACCATCAGAACAACCGTTGGACACCAGGACTCACTAAATAGATCCCCGGAGATCATATGCGAAATTGTGACCGACTGAGAGTGAGACTGCCTGACAATCAAAATAAACTGAAGGAGTAATGGCTCTGATATGCCTATGATAGAGAGGTCTGGCGAATCCTGGAGAAGATCTATGTCCAACGAAGGACGCTAAAGGGCTGATAATGATTTCATTCTCATTACTACTCACAAGTACTTACTTCTTCCTGAAAGATGCAACAGTTAACTATCTAATATAAAAACAATAACAAATCTTTCAAAAACTAAGATGGAAGATAAAAGTTGAAATTCTTGAAAAATGCATGGTAGGGAATTGAGTTTTATATAGACACATAAGCCGTTTGGATTATGAACAAGCCTCAAACCATGCAAGCTAAATATATACCACATAAGCGTATAATGAAATTCTTGGGTTAAAATTGAATTGTACAAATATTAATGGAAGATGGGAAGTGCAGTATCCATAATTCATAAGGCGTGATAGTGTTTCCTGTACTCTTATTTGGAAAATTAGAGACTGGATAAAAAGTTGAAAGCTGGTAATTTTTTTGCTGGCATCTTTCACACTCACTTGATTATTAAAAAAAACAAAAAAAAAAACAGGGGAGATAAGTTGAGGGAGAGTCAAGGAAAGAGTACGTTTCCAGAAACTGGTGGCTACAAAAATCGTTGGATGAGCGGTTCTTTTAATAGGGGAACGTGGCTCTCTTCTTCATAGACAAAAAGTCAAGTAAAGATGGCAGACGATGAATCGGCGTTTATAGACTAGGAACAAAGCCAGTGGCTGTTGAGATGCTCACAGATACGCATGATATAATAAAAAGCCGAAGGAAGTTTTCCAAAGAGACTTCCCAAAAAGTGTTGCTTTGCAAAATTTGAACATAGAAGGAAAAAAGAAACAGTTGAGATGTGCAGATAAAAATTGTGGCGAAAGGAAAAAAGCGTTGAAACCAGACAAAACAAACAATAAAACAACTGCATGTCTGGATGGAATTCAAAGAGTGGAAAATGCTGAAACTGGTTGAAAGTACTCCTACTAAAAAAGTAACAGTAGAAGCCAGAGGCCTACCGAAGTTGTAAACTTTCGAAAGAAAGCACATACTAAAGCGCCAGGACATATACAGAAAGATATTTTTTTTTTACATTTTTGATTCTGTATTTAAAAAATCCAAACACTTTACAAAAGAAAATACATCATTGATACTTTGTTTTTGAACATAATTCTTTTTATACTACTGTTCTAAGGGCAAAATACAGTTTACTTCTAATACAGGCCACTTAAAGTTTTGGGATTTTGAGGGCTCTAAACATTGAAATAGGATTAATTTACTGATTGATATTTAACAGGGTTATTGTGATATTTATATTCATGATGATTTACAGTGATCGCATATTTAGTATCACTCATCTCGGATCGCTTCACAGTAACATTTTTTCTCTTCATGGGTAAGCGTTGTAGCATTACAGAGCATAACTTTTAAAAAAAAGAATCAATTTTCGAAGATACACTCTGCAATACTACAAAACTTACCGTGATAGAAAGGAAATGTTACTGTGTAGCAATTAAAATGAGTGACACTCAGCAAGCGATCACTGTAAAATGTTACGAACATAAACATAATACTTCCGTTTGATAAAACTCCTCGACTGGGAGCTCAATTAAATTTATTTGATTGAATGATTCGAATCCTCAAGCTCCCAAAACTTTCAGTGACTGATATTACAGAACTGACATGCCGGAATTACAAACCAGGAAGTGTTTACACTTAAAGTTCATATTATAGTGTATAAAACTATGGGTGTGGAGGAACTTTTGAAATTCATATATCGTTGCATATCGAGTCCATCCTGAGAAGGTCAATGAATGCTCCTCATGCAGTTGGGTCATAAATCTATATCATGTTTAAAATCATAGCATAAGACGTGTATGAAAATACCTAAAAATTAATGAGATTCGTTTTCTATCACGCAAGGGTATTGAGGTACTTAAAGATTGATGCGAAGGTGCCATTCTCGGAGAATGGGCCCAGCGGGGAGGGGCGACCACTGACGCTACCTGGAAATGGTCAACGCACGAAACCTGCCTTAGCCTTCAGATGAGGTAAATTACAATATATACTTGATATATAGTGACCGGCAATTCTTCTTCCAGGGAGCACCCCAAAAATTGCATCAAGAGATCTAAGGTCAGAGTGAGGTTTGTGTTGGCAGGTGTGACTGAGTAAACTGGGCTTTCCCAGAATGACCCACCTTAAAATGCAACAGTGAATTATGTGTCCTTTCAGTTTTGTGCCTCTTGGTGTACGGATTCCTTAACACGAAGAATTGACCATTTGTCACATTTTGCCATCATGAGAGTGAAAAATAGATAAGCACTTGCGTCTTGATTGGGTGAACACTACTTGAAATTGATGATGTCCATGCGCAATTTCGCTTGCCGACGAAACATGTTAGGCTGCTGGCTGCCAGGGACAAGATAACTCATTTTAGTAAGTTGGCAGCCTGGTGCTACGGATGAGATAACTCCGATAGTTGTCAGGCCAGTAACAAAGGCGAGATAACTCATCTTGCGATAGTGTGTTAGGCTTCCCCACTCAGCAATTCTTTCAGTAGTCTTGTGCAGAACCCGAGCAAGAAATGCAAAGCACGTTTACCAAAAAAGGGCGATGAAAGTGTTGCCACGAATGTACTGAAAATAAAGAGGTCTTTTGTGAAGATCTATCTTTCGAGATATTTTATACATTTTTCCCTTATCATTGGAATATTTTATTCAGACATCTTTATGTGTATATTACGTTTGATATTTGCTTTACGTATTGAGATGCTTGAGTTGCAACGAAATAAATCTGTTTTAAACAAACGATGGGGACTTTGTATTTTCATCAATCTTTTACGAGAAAAAAACCCTGCACAGAAGATACATCATTGAAAATTACCCTAGGTAGCCAACATATGGATGTCAAAAACCGAACCAAATGAATTGCAATCCTATTACATGTACAGATATTTAGAAATCTGCTGCAATTACAAGTCTCCGGTTTTTTTTAAATGCTTTTTTTTCTATTTCCTTCCCAATAAGAGATTTATATCTCGTTACATGATGGTAAAATCATTTTTAATTTGTTTACAATCATTCTTTACTCTCAGTTTTGATCCATCTTTGGCTAATATACATATCCTCGCATTAGCAATTTTATACTTGACATTCTCGAGTGTCCAGAGTGAAATTATTCACTAAAACTACGACACGGACTGCGTACATTGGGCAGTTATCACAGTTGGAAAGAGATGTTCGTCTTACAAAGAATTGAAAAATTTTCCTTCGCCACTTTTATTTTCCTTCTCACTTTTTAATAATTTATCACTCCCTTTTTCAAAATGATTCAAAATAAAAAAAAAAATCCGTTTTTCAAAACGACCATAAACGCATTCTAGTATTCTGTGGATCAAGAAAGAGTATTCTGTTGCATACGGCCCACCAGTTGCAACGTTTGACCACCACGTTACCGGCATGAAGTTTTAAAATTTAGTATCTACCCTCCACAAAGTGCAGATAGTCTTTCTAGACTGACTACAATATTGCACAATTCTCAGAAGATATATACATATCCTCAATAAAAGAAGCACCAGAAATTTAAGAAAAAAAAAAAGAAAAAATTCTCTGTAATGTAATGAGAGCATTCCCAGTTAAATTTGAGAAAGTCAAGTTTAGATAATGTCGAAGGAAATGGTAGCGGTGGAATCTTTTGAGAAAATGTGACAAGTTGTTTATAGAAAAGATTATAGACCAGAGAGACAAAAGTTGTTAACTTGAAAAGTATACAAAAGGCAATAAAAGGTGACCAATATCATAAAGTTTGCGTAATACCTTGAAAGGCAAACCAAATCCCCCTAGAATTATTGACAGGGAAGCATGACACGAACAAAAAGTTTTGCCCCTCTGATTTACTGCACTACACATTCTGGGTACCCACACCATCACATCAGGTATCAATCCTGGCGTGTTCTACAAGTTGAAGTAAACGAAATACTAAATGATTACTAAAAGTGATCCCAAATAGACAGCGGAACTCCAACAGAAGCAGAGAGTCACTTCTTGAAGTGGATGCTGTTGGGTATCACTTCTTAATCTCACTTTAGATTAGCCCGGGAAAGCGCATAACCACGTGAGATATGATAATCTGTGGTAATTAGATCTAGATTTAAAAAGATAATGTGGCCACTGAATTGAGCGTTTCAAGCCGACGTCGCTAGTGTCAGATCATCGGTTGGACGACAGGTGACTACAAACGAAAACATCCGTGGGGTTATTCAGTCTAATTTCCATTGGCTCTCTACCCAGCAATCTGGTCTGAGCTCAGCTCAATTCGACACGTATTAGCTGATTCACCTCACAGGTCACTGGCTAGCAGTACTTCCTCCTCTGTCTACCCATTCACTTTGATTAGAGCATCGTCTTTCCAGACTTCTTTAGGGTCACTGAATCCCTATGGTACGTCACTGGGTGTGCCAGCTTCATCCCTCTGAGGGTGGTGTAGGTATGCTTAACATTGGGACCCGGCAATACGCTTTATGGTTGAATTTCCTCGATCGGCTGTGAGCACAGCATGGAAAGAACGGCCGATTTTAGAAAGACGACGCCCCATTCGCTCATCCGGCTCCGAGAGGTGTGCACAACTAAGGAGGAAACCAGTTGTTTATCTCAAGATGAGTGTTCCTTCTATCACAGTTATCAGCTAGCTCCGAATGTCTATCCAAAGGGGTGGTTATTGAAAAAGGCATAATATCACGATATTGAGGTTGTCCGTGCGAGACGGGGGATTAGGTTTGGCGGAGGAAGAGAATTGCTCAATCTGGCCTTGGGCGCCATATATACAAAGCAATAACGATAGTACATCCCTTACTCGGCTGCCTATGCGCTGTGATGATTTGAAAGAGTCTTTTGAGCACACCTCTCATTGCAGCGTTGTACACCTGTTATTTGAACTCATCGTCTTTTTTTCTCGTCCTCGATGCCAATGCTGTGTGTAGCAATGACGATCTTTTTATTCCCTTATGACTGATCACTTATTCTGAGCACCGGCTTCAAGAGAAGAGAATATTGTCTTCATCAGAATTCAGCAAAAGTTTGGTGAGAGTTGTGCTACTGGGTCGCATGAATGGTGCCAATATAGAGTTGCATCTTGGAATCTGGTTCAGGAAAGGGTATTGACGATTCAAACAAGCCGCACCTATCCGGCTGATGGCAGTTTAAAACAGATACTCTTTTCACGAGCGTTTAATTAGTTTAACTTTGCCCCCCCCCTTTTTAATCCCTTTTTTTCGTTGCACATGCTACTCCCTTCCCGATAGATGACTCACTTTTCTGCCATATTAAACCATTGGGGGGCCGATACTGATAATTCTAAATATATTCAATCCCTTGGAGACACATTTTTGAATATGCAAAAGATTACAACCACCACCTACACTTGAATTTGTAAACATGGGATTTGGTTGAATTTCCATAGAGAAAACTGGCAAATCTTGAATAAAGGATATACTCGGAATGAATTTGTTCTTATGGCAAAATAAATAACGAAGTCCGATTGAGTCAGCAAAAATTATTGTTTAGAAAGAGAAGACAAACACATTCTCAATCCTACTTTTTGACCTTGTGATACCTTCTTCTATACGATCTTTTGCATATCAGGAATAAGTGAGCCAAATTTGAGCGAGTGAACTGTATTACTTTGTGGTCTAAAACTTGTGTCAACTAGAGAAAACTGCCTTTGTTTCAAACTCTGTGAAAAACGGCTATATGAGTCAAACTTGTTTACAATCTATCTTACGTTGTCATTATCCAACAAATATTAAACCAAGCATACCACAACGGCGGTATCAATGGATTGTTCTACTTCTTAATCGGTGAAACGAGAGACGTTGCTTCAGGGTTTATATCCTCGAAAGTCCAATTTCACACCATCATGACTCAAAATTTGCCTGATTGCTTTTGCCGCGCAAGACCAAATTAGTATGCATGGCCTTTGGACAAAGTTAATTAAATTAATAACATAAAATTCATCATCAGACTAAATATACAGGACAGGTCGACTGAAGTACATATTTTCATAAGGTGAAATACATTCATGTCGTATCACGTTATTCCTGTGCGATATCAAATATTCGCTTCATAACCAAATCTTTATTTTCAGAACCAAATAATTTCGTTCTGTACGATAATTGCCTTACCCTGGCCTGTAAAAGTGTCGAATAGCAACCTTGGATCAGATTGAGAGTCAGATTTCTTAAGTAATGGTTTAATTAAATTTATTTGCTGGTTCAAGGCTATTTCGATACTTGTAAGTCCAACCATTAATGAATAGATAGTTTTGAATGACGGAAATTTCAGTCATTATCGTACTATGGCCAACCTAATAAAATGCTCGTTTTATTGTGATTGATGGTAATTTAGTTTTATCTGTGGGTGAGATCGTTTTTTTGGCAGTATATAACAATTATCTTTCGTCACTTGCCATTGTTAATTGGTTAGATCTCCCTCAAAAAAGTTAATTTTATAAGTAAAATGAATCAAACTCACAAAATAATGACCAGATTAATAAAGGCTAAAATGGTCAATGCAAGACCAACATCTTCTTCCTTTTTCTTTTTGACCGGATGGGTAATAATTGGACGGTAATAATTGCGTAAATCAATACAATACCATGTTTTAACATAAATAGTGCTTGACGTTCAACTTTCAAATATCAGAAATCTATATTAGATTTTTTCCTTTCGTGTCCAATTTCAATTTTTTTCAAATTCCTGATTTATGGATCATAGTCAAGCTTACCTATTAAGGTTGTTCCACTCATCAGCCTTTGAACGTCTGTAATTAGATATAAGTTTTCCCAATGGATCTCTGAATCATGGGAGTTACGGAGCCAATACTATCTAAACTTTTATACTGCTTCATGTTGTCATATTTTTTAATCGGCAGATGATCACAACCAAGCACAAACATCCTAACCACTCAACATCACAGTGATGAAACCTCATCAACACGAGACATTGTATCAAATCTTATTTCTTTGGTTTTTAGATTTTCACTTCAGTTTTGAAATTCAATTTCTTTTAAACAATTTTATCATGCTTACATACACTAGCTGTTTTAACAACATGATAATCCAAGATCAACTTACCACATGAAATAAAAGATCATTTAGTTACCATGGAGGATCTTTCATGGCATTGGGCTTACTTTTCAAGTAACAGGTTGTACTGGTCTGTGTGGGACCAACGGTACGGATAATGATTGAACTTGTGGCGGCCACCACCTTTCTCCGATGACAGGTTATACTGGGTTGCATTATACCAGCTGCAGAGAGTAATATCAGAAGTTACATAGAAAGGAAATATGGATTCATGTTTTTCCCGGAAGCTTTAGTTCGAAGTGAACACAAACTACCTCGCTGATTCCGTTTTATGCGTCTTTAAGCGTTCGCTAACCTCGTATGATAACAACACATGCATGAAAAAATAAACAGAGTTATTTCGTTCCCTCTTTTGAAAACAGATGAAGAATGCAATGAAATAAATTTAATCATGCGTGCGTTTCATAAACATCCATTTTACACCTTTCTTTCGTATAACAGAAGTGAAAACAACGATGAAGAATTTCGAAAAAGCATAAAACCTCATATCCATTATGTGCGGGGGCTTGTATAGTAACATGCATGTAGACGTCTTCCATTTTTCTTTTTTTCCTTTTTCTTTTTTTTGATTAAACAATCTCTAGCGGCAACTTTCTAATGTTTCCCGGGAAAAAAAAGTTTTTTTTTCTAGTACAAAAGGAAGAAGAGGAAGTTGAATCTAGAGTTAATTAAATTTGAAAGCAAGAAAACATGCCCAAAACTTGTTTAAATGTCGATTGAAAAAGGAGAAGATAAAAAATGAATGAAAATAGATGAATTGATGAAAAAAAAACGAAACAAATTAACAAAGTGGAAGTACTCGATGGTATTGCAGACGTGCTGTAACGTTGTATTCCAAGACACGTTGGAGGAAAGGAGCATGAAAAAGAATATCAACTCGTATTTAAATGAAATCAAGAACAAATGAACCCATGTGTGCATATAGGCATTGTTCTAGCTCGACACTGTTCCACATATTCTAACAAATCCTAACAAATGTCGTACACACGAAAACACGCCGTGTCACGCACAGCGAAATCTGCACAGAAACGAACAGGCAGCCAAGTCATAGCTTGTGGCTATGAATACAATCACCTTGTACACATCCAGTTTTGCGATGAAGCCGGGCTCATTGCATGCAAGCAAAGGTGTGCTCGTATCGAGAAGGATTAAATACACAGTTGCACATGAACATGTCACACAAATAAACGACATTCAAAGTAAACACATTCATCGACACGTGTACACGCACAGAGACTCTTCGTGATCCTTGTACACAACACCAAAGACCATTCTAGAAAGTTTAACGAAAATAAAATAAATCTGACGGTTTTATTTCCTCTGACCTCAACTTTAATGAAGAGAACCCAATTTTAGAGAAAGGTTTACAACTAACTGTAGACGAACACACGACTAGTGTTTGCTCTTGTCATTTATTAGTGCTGCTCTGCAGTAAATCGATGGATGGAAAGTTTCCAATCAACAAACAATTACGTTGAGTCAGTGGACACCTGCCTTTAAAAGCTAACTTCAAATTTGCACATGATAGTTGCAGCTAAATTATAATCGAAATACATCTTAAGAGATTTGGTCAAACAGTTGAAATACTCGTTGCTTTACAAACTGTATATCCAGGGGTAGAAAACTGACAATGAGAATCGCCTGAAACGGCCGTTCCTGGCTCTTAATCGAATCTCCCGCTCAAGCAAGTTCAATTCCAACTCATTTCATTTTCTCGATTTTCTTATTTTCTCGACGGCCGAGTTCAGCCGTTCTTTTTTAGCAATCGTATATTTGTATTTCACCCCCTTTGCGCACTTCGACTCTTCTTTGTGGTTTTTATGTTGCTATTTAATTATCAGATATTTTCTCCATTCTTTCCATTTTCAACACATTTTCTATTTGATTTTAAAAGTGTAACGGACTGGCATTAAAGTGTGACATGTTTTTTTCTCAACTCATATACAGGGTTTTCCTGCTTTCTGAAAAAAAGGCATTATTATAAAAAAAACAAACATTTTTGGTCAGACAAAGTGATCTAAAGCAAACGAAGCAATAAAATTGATATATATATATATTAAGGTTACCGACTCTTCCATATAATTACAAAGGAATTTTCGGAGGAGTTGACGATAGATGAGGAGAAGTACAGGAGGTTGGGATATGGCAGAAAAGGTGCAGATGGTTATTCTTCCCTATGTTTTGCGTTATTTAGATAAGTTGAATGATTCATCGATAATTTATTTGCAAGCTCACGCGTTGTTTGTGTTGAGTTTTCCTTCGAGGTTTCCAGTAATTCATCGGTTTCCAAGTTCTCGGATCTTCTGGAGTTATTTCTTCGAAAACTTCACAAATCACTCCCGACACCTGCTTGCACCTACTTCGTTGTATCAATAAGATCCATTATTCCATTCCCTGAATTCTGCTGAACATTTTCTCGGAATGAAAGTAAGGAACAAAAAGAACCGGACGTGGATGGGATATACATGTGAGTTTAATCATCAATAACCAATCAACTACGAATTACCGAAATTCCAGTCATTATCGTTCTATGCCCAACCCAATGAAATGCTCATTCAATTGTGATTGATGTTAACTCAGTTCTATTTGTGAGTGAGATCTTCATAACAAAATCTTTATTTTTTTGAATTAATAACATGAAATTCATAATCAGACTAAATACACACGACAGACAAATTGAAGTACATATTTTCATAAAGCAAAATACATTTATGCTGAATCATGTTATTCCTGAGTGTGATATCAAATATTCGCTTCATAACCAAATCTTTATTTTCAGAACTTGAATAACTTCGTTCTGTACGATAATTGCCTTATTATGGCCTGTATAAGTACCGAATAGCAACCTAGGATTAGATTGAGAGTCAAATTTCTTAAATAATGGTTTAATTAGATTTATTTGCAGGTTTAAAGCAATTTTGATACTGATAAGTCCAATCATTAATAAATAAATAGTTCTGAATGACGGAAATTTCAGTCATTATCGTACTATGGCCAACCTAATAAAATGCTCGTTTTATTGTTATTGATGGTAATTTAGTTTTATCTATGAGTGAGATCGTTTATTTTGCAGTATATAACAATTATCTTTCGTCACTTGCCATAGTTATTTGGTTAGATCCCTCTCAAAAAAGTTCATTTTATAAGTAAAATGAATCAAATCACAAAATAATGACCAGCTTAAGATGATCAATGCATAACCTAGCCTCTTTCCCTTCTTTGTCTGAGCGGGACACAGGATTTTAAGTGAATACAATACCGAATATTAACATGAATAATACTCGACTCTGGATCAAATATCAGAAAATTACATTCGATTTTCTCTTCAGAATTTGTCTTTAATTTTTCAGAATTCTACACTTATGGATCAAAGTCAACTTCATCTATAAGAGTTCTCTGCTCTGAAACAATGTCTGTGCTCACATCAGACGTGCATTTGATTCTCAGACACGAACTATGTTAAAGTCAAATGAAACTACAACTTAATCCACAAACAGTTCTCGAATATATGCTTGTGCAAGCATTGAGTTGAGCTAATTTTAAAGGCATTTCTAAGTCATCTTTAACATTGTGCGAGAATGACTCTGAAAACTTTAGCATCATGCTCCTGGTTTCTCCTGATTACCAGAAGTAGGGGGTCCCTCAAAAAGACTTTCTTGAAGTGGAATAGTGTTCAGTGAAGAAACTATTATAATGATCGCCAGCCTTTGAACATCCGTCATTGGACATAGACTTTACCCAAGATTCAATAGATCTCTCAATCATGGGCGTCACGGAGCCAATACTATCTGAACTTGTGTACTTCCTCATGCTGTCATATTTTCTTGTCGGCAACTGTTTAGCATATAATAGCTACCATGCATAGACACCCTAACTATTCAACATTACAATGGTGAAACCTCATCAACAGAGACATTGTATTATATCTTGTGTCTTTATAGAACCTCTCCTTGTCATCTTTGGGGAAAGAAGCAGTAAATAACAGACTGTACAACACCCACACACTGGATAGTCGCGGCAGAAATTGACAGCGTCACAAATACTTCTCTCTCACTTTACTGCCTTACACCAACAAAGGCAAGACATCGAAACCATTATTCTAATGAGCCCAAGAAAGAATAAAATGGAAGAATAATGAGTTTTTGCACAAATATACACCTGCTTTTTTATTTCCTGGTACACTTATAACTACGAATAAAGACACAAGACAATAAACAAAAACTTCGTTGAAGAAACAATACTCAGAAATGAACCATTTCAAATCCGTGTTCTAACACAAAAATGACCCTCCAGCCCTGAAAAACGGAGATAGAAGAATTGATAACCATTAAACTTAAACATAAGAAAGAGGAAATTGCTTGTTTTGAGCCTCAACAAGACAACCTCAAATCATGTCAAGAAAAGAAACTTACTGCTATAGGTTTCAGACTGTAACTTAACCCATCATCACGGCACCAGAACAAAACGTTCCTATCCGTATGATACGACAGAGTTCAGAAGCTGACAAGAGCCTTAATGGAAGATACTGTTAGATTCTCTGGAACAAAGTTTAACAGGGATTGGATTGAAAAACACACGACCACACAGGAATTTACGGCCATGGAAACCACGACAAACAAACATATCGACGACAGAATAAGTGAGCTAAACTGCATCAAGACGACAAGATGTCAAGGCATCGAGGAACTATATATGAACCCGACCACTAAGCGTAGTCGGGAAAGAAGTCAGGTTAAACAACAAATCATCCCAGAAAAAATTGCGGAAACCATCAGAAATATATATAAAACAAGTTACTAGACAACGGCAAAGGCACTAATATGCAAATATATTTTTAAAAAAAACGAAAAGAAAAAAAAAACAAAAACAAGGGCTTCAAACAAAGAAATACAATCCTCTCCGATTAATACTACTAGCAACAACGATGAAAATAAACAATTTGGAAAAGAAAAGATACAACCTTAAACACGATTGCTACCAACAAAACCCAGAAAAAAAAATGCTATCCTCCCAAAAAAGAGAAAACTTCTTCAAAAAACTTGGTTTTACAAGATGCATTTTTTGACCGTCATAACTCATCTTTTAAAGGTACTGAAAGATTTGGTAAAATAGCAGAATGAAAAAATAATTCACTAATGCGAACATAAATTCACAAATGGCTATGAAACTACTGAATAAAAGCCAAAAATTATGATCTCTTTCTCAACATTACCGAAATAATTGAAATAAAGACCGTGAGACATTTTTAAGAATAATCAAATTGAGGGTCGTCTTTCCGACCACACCCCAAACATTATTACTTCATTCAAAGACCCCATGAAATCATTCATTCCAATGATATGGATACATCTGTTCAAACTTTTGGAATCGTAATTAAAGAATATATCAAAGAGCCACATCAAAAACCATGATACACAACTCTGAACGCTAGATTAACTATCCAAGGAACAAAGTACACGCCTGAAGAAACTCAATGGTAAAAGTGATCTAATTATCACCCAGGTAGATATGAGAAGTGAATCGTGAAAGAAATTCGAGAGATCGATGAATACTTGAGGGGAGTGAAGGGTCAACTAAGTAAAAGTAATACGGAGTGTTACTAAGAAACCCTAAGTGATCCCTTTGAAGAATGCGAAAAAGAAACAACTGATAGCTCTCTACAAGATATGTACCTTACTAATCTAATAGACAAAGAAACCCCACGGACGTTTGAGCCAATGATTGTTAAATCTGCACGCTTCTACATACTCCCTAGGAAAACAGAAGAAAAATAACCCAGGGAGATCAGTAATTTCATCAACTGACTGCAACACCTCTAAATTACCCAAATATGTTGACCATTACGTACAAGCCTGAGCTAAAAATACGAAATCTTACATGAGAGACACAACTTACTTTCTGAATGAAATTCAAAACATTGAATTGATACTCAAAGATGCTATCCTAGTTACAATGGAAGTTAGATCCTAATCCTCCAATACTAACTACTAGGGAAGAATCGTACCTAGAAAAAGAATGCCTGGACAATAGGATAATAACATTCCTAATGCAACATATATTAATATCGAATAACTTTAACTTCAGTGAAAGGTATATTCTCCTGATCAAGGGTTGTGCCATGGGAGCTGAAGCTGCATCATCACACAATACTTTTTTCATGGGGGATTCAAGGGAACTAATCCATCCAGAAATTATCAATGATTATAATTTTCATGCTAGATACATTAATGACACATTCCTAAAATACACGACAGCGCTCTACGAAACTGAATACATTCATTACACACTTAAGATCTCCATATGATGCAATTAAATTCGATAATGAAACTTTGACGCATTATAGAAAATTTGGAACACCTGGATTTTATGAAAGTAGAAACTTACTCATCACTGAGACACACAGCTATCTCCAAATTAGATCTGCATATCCAAAACTGTTAAAAAGAAACCTCGCTGACTCACAACTCTCCGAATCAGAAGAATGAGCTGGGACAATGAAGAATTAAATAAAATAGTAACAAACTCATAACAACACTTCAAAACACACGGCTACCGACACGATTCAGTGAATAGACAAATTAATAGAGCAATCATAATCCCTAGAGGTGACACAATACAACTAGCTAACAAGGGTAGATCAAATCGTACACGATATTTACCCCCCCACATTGAATAAAAAAATAAAGCATCGTTGGTATATCTTAAAGCTTAGCCAGAACGAAGTCATCTGTTCCAAAAACCTGGTTTTGTAATCTACAATCGTCCCCCAAACCCCAAAGACGTGACAGAAAGAAACATCATAATTGACAAAAGTTATCCAAAAACACTTATGATGAAAAAAAAAAAGTCAAATTTTGTCAATCTTCCAAGGGGAGAACAATTTATGTAGCGACTACATACTGTTCTGGGTCACATTAACTAGTACTACAATTTACTATAAATCAAACTACAAAAGCAGAAATATCATCTATCTCTTAGAATGCACAATCTGCAACATACGATACGTAGGGAAGGCAGGCTCACTATTAAATGTTAGATTTAATGATTATAGACAAATCATGGAGAAATATCATTAAAAGAATGAAACCTAAAAAAAAAACAAACAAATTCTGTCTAGATTAAAATATTTTTGTGTATAGAATATTCAATTGTTGCATGTGTTTTTTCAACGAGTAAAATTGACGGATAAAATTGAGTCAAAAATCGTCTGAAAGAATAGAATTACCAGCTTTGATTCTATCACTTTCTGTATTCAAAATTGTAATTATAACACTTGGATTTTTTCATTAACAAAATTAAGAGAAATTCAACAAAAGAAAGAAAAGAATTTGTGAAAAGAATTCCAGATAGTAATATCTGATGTTTTGACTTAATAATATGATTAAAACGCGGCCTTTTTATACGGAAAAGACTGAACTTAGAAACATTACTTCTTGGTTTCAGTATTCAAAAAATCAAAAATATGAAAAAGAAAAATATGTGAATAAGATGCAATCGTTTTAGGAGAGATTGAGCATGGTAGTACGTGAGTATCATTCACAAATAATGCAATAATGTGTTAAGCCGCTTCTATTCTAAAGTTGATTTTAAATTTCGATTGTAGATGAAAAAAACTAGAAATATCTAAATACAAATATCCGTTGATTCTTTTGCATCAACTCAGAGATCAACTTGGTAGTTTCATTGCATGCTAAACCAGGTGACTGGAACCAAGTTTTTCTTTGCCCATGCACCGTCTAAGGATTAATCTAGGGCTCTATTCCAAAACCATAGATATTCATAGAGAAATGGCCATGTTGTTTCCAGACAAACAACTAAATAAGCAAACTTTCACGCTTATCATAGAGATGATTCCTATGCCGAAATAATGACAACACAATATATTTCCATAAAAGCAGGAGATATTCACGCGTATGATCTTCCGTAGCAAAAATTGCCTTAGCTTAAAATTGTTAGAAATCCGTGATATATCTTCGACAAAAAAAAGACCCTTTTTTTGTGCATACATACTTGAATCATGAATGTTTGGAACAATTTCCTTAAAAAAATGGGATTGCCAAATTGTAATTAGGACTGGGAGGATTTTGAAAAAATAGTATTATTGGAATCTCGAATTCAGAATATAAGATTTCAAATATTTCATACAAAATAAATCACACGAAAAGCTGCTCGAACAACGTTGGCCTATCCACGGATTCGTGCGACACCCATGCCAAGTTTTAATCATGCAATCTTCCAGTTAGTACACACAATACACAGAAAATATTTCTTCCCCGGGCAAAGGTGGGATTCCCTCATATATATATACATATATATATATATATATATATATATATATATATATATATATATATATATACATATACATATATATATATATATATATATATATATATATATATATATATATATATATATATACTACGAGGCAATCCCACCTTTGCCTTTTGTATATATATATATGTACATTATTGTGTCATCCATAGACAGCTGTTTCGATGTATTACATCTCTTCAGTGTGGCTTTCCGTTATCCCATCCAGTACCGCGAGGCAGAATTGAAACCTTCACTTCAGACCCGCTATCTTACCTCTAGACTACGGAACTGGAGAGTCAGTAAGGCAGAATTTAAACGATATATTTATTTGCACGTAAATATATAAGTATATGTAATTAGAAGGATTGTTACAATCTAGAAAGAGTTTATCCCATTTCCTTATCACTATTTCCGGCTTACCTGAAAACTTTCCTAAACAGTACAACAATAAACTGATAACACTTCCTAATTGACAACTCCACTCAAAGCATCATATAAATCCCCCGCCATTAGTTAAATATATTGTTTCTCCCTGATAGTCTTACAGCCTGTGGTCAAACATGTCAATCTCTCATTGCATTAATCTAGATGCAAAATGGTAGAAACGGTCCTGGTTAAGGAGCGCGGCAAATTATTTCTTATCTTTTAGAATTTCCTGAATCGATGTCGTTGGAGAACTTTTGCATAAATATTTATTCCGTTAAGTTTTATATCTTCTGTTCTCATTGATTTCTGCTTTGGGATTACACACGGGATGACACAAATACAAATTACAGTTAGACACAACAACACACTATGAAAGAAAGATGCAAGGAGGAACAAAAGAAAGAAAGAAAAAAAAGAACTTATGAAAGAAAATAGGAGAGAAAGAATTGAGAAAGAGAGGGTTTTATAAAATCATGTTCTGGAAAACAAATACAGAGAGTCAGAGATAGGGAGGTTGAGAGAGAAAGAGAGTGAAAGAGCGAGAGGAAGAAGAGGGGGGCTTTCAATGATGATTCGTGATTTTCATCGTTGATTATATTTCTTACTAATATATTCGGCAGTATCAACACTAGTATCTAACCTACCAGAGTAGTGGTTCTCAAACTCGTAATAATGACTTGAATGATGATCGTGCGGATTCTCTTGGGGATCCTTAGGTGGTTTGAGAAGAAGAAGAAGAAGAAGAAGAAGAAGAAGAAGAAGAAGAAGAAGAAGAAGAAGAAGAAGAAGAAGAAGAACAACAACAACAACAACAACAACAACAACAACAACAACAACAACAACAACAACAACAACAACAACAACAACAAAGTAAAAAGATGAATCAAAATGTAAATAGTGAAATATACTACAAATATTTTGCAATAGGAAGCGTCTTCGGGGAAATAATCGTGGATGACAAAGCATTTACAAGGCTACTGACGTATTCCAGTCCATCCCCATCCAATACAGTTACTGAATCATTAAATTAAAGGAAAACTAATAAAAGTAAAATTAAGTGAAATTAATAAGGTGAAACTAAACAAGAAAACACATTGAATTTATACGTCCATTTGAAGGGTCGCGATCGACTAAAATAAAAAATACATGTGCCTTTGTGTTTCCATGTATGCATACAAACACGAATAACATGATCTAACCTACCTGTACCGAAAAATTGCAAAGGGAAATCAACCAACTAGTGACCGTGTTATTCAAATAGTTTTGCAATTGCACTGTACTTCTCTAATACTATTTTGCTTTAGATTATCATACTTAAGTTCAACCAGAATGAACACAGACTGTTTACGCATTTGCAAAAGGAAAAATACCAAAAAAAAAAACATGAGTAAATGTAGCGACTCAAGAATTAATACTTATCACCCTAGACTAATTCTACTGATATAGAAGGTCACGTGGCGTATATCATATAAGTAGATTCAAACTTGAAACAAGGAATCTTATAACTGAACCTTGTTTTTCGACAAGCATTGATGAGAGATGCTTTGTGTGAACACACAAGCTGTAAACAAACAATTGTTCTCGTTGAGATAATAATCTTCTCATTTCCTGTCATGGCCCTACGCACTTAACGACATGACCAGGGTTTATGACCGATACTTCTTACGAAAGATACACCATCACAATATTTTGTATGCATCATCCTCATGGAACTATATTTAGTGCACATCACCATCATCATCTTCATCATCATCATCATTACAACCACCACCGCCACCGGCAGCACCAGCAGCAGCCTTTCAGCGTCTGTCCTTAAACTTGAACCTTCCTCGAGATTCACCTGACCTCTCTTTCATGGGTGTCACGGAGCCAGTACTTTCTGAACTTGTCGACCTTGTCAATTTATTTTGGAATTTTTCAGCTCATGGAAGTGTGAGATTTCAGAATAGTTATCAGCTCCGAAAGCAAAATCGTCAGGGCAGCCATAGTTATTTAATTTTGGCACTGGGCAATAAATGTTCGACATTCGACGCGAATCAAACTCACTCCTAAATAGCAATGATCCATGGAAGTTGTTCGCCTACCATGACCTAATGTCGAGGCATTCATAGTTATTTTCTTAAGCATGGCTGGATTTTGGGCACCAGGTCCTAAGAATCAGAAACCCGATGTGGATCGAAGTCATTACCGTGAGACCAGCTTGATAGCAATTACTCCATTGTTGGGCATCCTTAATTTTCTATTAGGCGTATCCTGGTATTAGTTTCCTGTTGATTTTTTTAAGTCGATCCCCATTGAAACATCCAAACAGATATAATCATTGCATCAAAAATGAGGCAAAAAATATTATCCAAGATGCAACATAATTCATTGGAAAAGGAAAAATATATATATATATATATATATATATATATATATTCCTTTTCCAATGAATTATGTTGCATCTTGGATAATATTTTTTGCCTTATTTTTGATGCAATGATATATATATATATATATATATATATATATATATATATATATATATATATATATATATAAAGAGAGAGAGAGAGAGTAAATAGGGTACAGATCAGGTTAGCATTATAGCATAATACAAAGCAATGCCTGGTATGTGATGAATTCATTTCATAGACTGCTCGATTCATCCAACTTCATACTTCAAAAGTCAAGTTGCTTTAGAGCAGAGCTGCAAATATATAATAAGAAGTGGATAGAAAGACTGGTAAAACATCACACTAGTTGTGCATCTATTTGGGATCGAACTCACAACAGTAAAGAATCAGTTGATGTAGACGAGCTTGCTAACCACCCCGCATCGGGAGGTCCCCCCCCTCATTTTCTTGGCTAAACTTACTCTGACACTAGGCCATAATCATGAGACAACTATTGGGAATGAACTCGCTATACACTGATTATGGTCAGCTACAATTGCTTGCAAGCCATTAATTCACGGTGAAGCACCCAACTTGTTAATTTCTACAAATACAACTCGACACCACGTGTTTCCATCCACAGACTTTTCAACATCTGCCAATTATCAATCTTAAATCTGAAGTGTCAAAGACATAAAATGTGTAGAGACATGTTGATCCTCCAAGAGTACATGAAATAATCCCGGAGATTTTGTACATAACATTAATAAATCAAATGCGACTCTAATCTTCAACACTCATCGTATTGATATCTTAGAAGTATTTTTCGATTGGTGTGGTTAATTTGTTCAAACTTTCCCGTTTTCTCCAGAGCCTCACTGTCCATAGTCTGATAATTATTTAATGTATTTTTAGCGCTTATATTTATTTACAATAGTAAATACCAAAACAATACTTCATCAAATCCTGTATTAATCAAAACTGCATTATTAAAGGCATTGTTATATTCAATACATTAGGGATATGACATATTTCATTACTGTAACTTTTTGGAAAAATGTTAATTTTATCAAATATAATGTGAATAGCAGTTCCTAACGTCAAGAATCAAACAAAAACATCTTGATTTAGATTAAAAATTCTGGCTGAGCTCTGCATAGGCACGCATGCGCACTGACACTCTATTACAACGATGTCTGACTTGCATATCCTGAAAGGCATAAATAATCAGCGACTTATATTTGATTGTAAAAATCAAATAACCACAGAAAAAAAATCATGCATAGACCTGGTTTTATTGGTAAAGATCGATAAACACAATGCAAAAGTTCTTCCTAACTTCAGTGCCTAGAGTAAGGTGATGAGGTCTCCGGAAAATAACACGCTTGCCTTAGCAAATAATCCTTGGAAGTAATGGTAAGTAGGAAAGAAATAAAAAAATATCAAGGAGTAAGACAATGCAGTGTGTGAAATGAGTGAATCGTCAAGATATGCTTTGGGTTAGAGCAGTAACCAGGAGAAGAATTGTGAGAGTTGAAGACGCTTTTCAGAGACTGAGCAGGTTATTAAACGATTGAAAAATAACTAAATAAAAAAAAACGTAGATAAAAGGTGCTAGACTGTGATTTCTAATCCTCTTGATGGTAAAGAAAAAATGTGGGACAGGTCAATCATGATGAAAAATAGGATTAAAGCGACCATGATGAGGTTTTATCGGTGAACGTTACGAATATTGAGGACAGAACAAATGACAAATGAAGGAGTTGTTAGAAGATAAAGAAAAAATCAACTGGGATACTGGAATTTTTCTGACACATGAGGAGGGAAGTGTTGGAGTTTTTGATGTCCACGGGGCACGTAATTGACAAAAGTAGGGTTTGGACAGTAGTATTTTAGGAAGAATACCTAGAAGCATAGAGAGAGAGAGAGAGAGACAGACAGACAGACAGAAGATTGAAGAAGCTGTGCAGAGGCATGACTACCACAGAGGGGCATACAGAAGAGAAACCCCATGGGTTTTTTTTCCCAACCGACTGCAGTGGTCAGTGTCCGAACTGGGCTAACACCAGTACTTCGAACGCTTTTCAAGGCAGACATGCAGTCCTTTTCTTGGATGATAGGCCGATCATGATTTTACTTCTTTATTCGATCCCCAACCCAGGTCGAGTGAATGTCAGAGTACTACAGTCTTGGTCTGTGGTTAACAAGCTATCTTGCAGACCAGTATCATTTTACGAAGTTTTCCGTCTATGGTTCAGTAACCTGTTTAGTCTCGTGCCTATTTAATTATACTAGATTCTAGTTGAATGGTTATTTGCTCGCTTGTTCTGAATTTGTTTTTTATCAATCGTACTTAGGATGAAGAATCCTGAAAACTTTACTTTACAGCATGTGACACGAAAATCTAAAAGATTCTCTAACTCCTCACAAGGAGTTCGTTTGGAAGATCAGGGCTTCGAATGTTGATTTCCTTTACGGATGGACCTTCCCTACTCCCAAGACTGGCGAAATGCTATAATTCTCTGGTCTGTTGCCACAAGGAACTCGACTGAGTAAGTTTTACAGATTAATGATGGACTGCATCATGGTTGAAATGCTCACTTGTTTCCCCAACAACGTCAAGGGGTCGGTTTACGAGCTGACAAAGAGGGGAAACTTTATGTTCTTTTATTTTAGGTAGTGATGCCGTTCCCTGATTTTTCACCACTTAAGTCTGCCAATCTATCTACTGTTTTACCTGTGTTACAAGGTGGCCAGATTTGACCAAAGGCGGGGCAGTGGGTTAATCCGAACTTTCAACAGAGGGACTTGGCCAACACAAAAATTGGAATATCACCAAGAGGTTAGTATTGGAAATTCGCATTCAGACTCGCTAAAATTCCGAACTTGACACTATTTCAATGCGTGTGTCGGTTAAATCTCTGTGATAACGTTTGGATTATCTCCTCATCTAGCCTCACCGACAACTGAGCTTGGTATTTGATGTGGTACTAGTCACAGGCACTGGGTTGACTAGATGCAAATAATCTGATTCAGATGGGAAATTAGACGAGACGATATAAAAAACAGCGAAGAAATGAATACTCGAAAAAAGAACATAAAGAGACGAAGATATTGAAGGATATTGTGTCACATGCGTGCCTGAAGAAATGCGTATGTAATCATTATAACGTCTCTTGCAAAATGAAATATGCTATCCCTCCTTGTATGAAGCTAACATGATAAAAGTCGGTTAAGAAATAGTCTGGAGATTCGTTTCTGTATTTTGCTAAGTCAATTTTATTTATATACTTGACGAACAAGCAAACCACAAGATGAAAACCAGCAACTAAAACAGGCTTGCTTTAGAAGGAATTACCCGACCATTGACGATTCAATTAATCAAATGAAAGAGAAAGCAGAATATACGATGCCACTCACTGTAGCATTTGCTGACATCAAGAAGGCTTTTGACTTAGTATGAATTTCACCAGATGGGTATGAAACTCAGTCACTGCAAATCACTGCATATATCTATTATCGTGTTATCAACAGACCGCTCTTTTGTTGTATTACAACTCTTCAGTGTGGCTATATACTATCCGTTATCCCATCCAGTACTACGAGGTAAGATTGCTTCAAACCCAGAGGCTGGCCACCTCACTCTACTCCATAGAACTGGACGGTCAATAAGGTTGAATTTAAGCGATAAATTCATTCACACATATATTCCTCATATATATATATATATCAATTAGATACATAGTTTTTGTCTATGACAAAGATATGACTGCGTTCCATTTTATTCAGCTCTTATAAATGGGCGATGTAACTGGGCCTTAGAGTTTTGCATATACTCAGAATATAACTTCCTGTATGATTTGAAATGTAGCAATTGGAATAAGTTGTAAATTTTTACCTTATACGCTTTATATAATCCTGTTTTATCAAGGTTTGTTACCTTAGGTGACAATGCAATTCGTTGATGTTACTTTCAATTGTTCTCAGGTTTTAATTTATATGATTCCCTTTTTATTTTTTCATGCTTTTTTGTTTTCTTTTTTCTTCTTTTTTGTTGTCTTTTCGTAAGCTGTACTTGGGTATTGGGTGCACTTCTATTCTCATACTTTTTACAGTTTTCTAGAGTAAGTCTTCCTGTTCCGACATTTGATCCCTATTTTTGACTTCAAATTGAGTATTTATTTCCCCTGAATCTTAAAATATTTGAACCGTTGACCTCATCTTGGATGTTACTATCAATACGATGTATAAATAACAATTGAGATGAGAACAATAGGTTTATAAAGTAAATGCATGAAAAGACCATCCATTATCATCTATATGGTATCAAATATTGGAATCATTACATAAATTCATTAGAAACTATTGTATAATAGAAACGCCAGGTAATTTGTAATAACATTTGAATACATTGCAAATGGTTTCATTGAAGGAATTTATAGAAAACTTGTATAAAATGCATTTTTATTATATATATATATATATATATATATATATATATATATATATATATATATATATATATATATATGTATTTATTTATATATATATGTGTGTGTGTGTGTGTGTGTCTGCGTGTGTGTATATATGTATATATATATATATATATATATATATATATATATATATAGCAAGAACTGCTCTTTGGAATTCCTGGGTATTTGTTGTTTTTTTTTTCATCACTCTCCTCTTGGGGCATGCACAACAGACCCTTTCTTTTTTTTCTATCTATAAAACATTTAAGAAAGCAATTGAAAGTAACAAAAAATTGTTACATCAAACGCAGCGAGTTACATCAACCAATTTATGAGAATGGAAAAATACGGTTTTGCTGATTTTACGAATCATGATACCGCTAAAAATAGCAATAAAACCGATCTGTCTTTCATCAGCTCAAATTCCCAACCTGAATAATCAGTGAACCCAGTTAATTCTTCGCTAGGACCGATACTGTCCTTCATAATTTTTGGCTTGTTTCTCTTTCTATCACCCCACTAACAAGGAACATGGTGAACGGACCCCCTTCTGTCTTTAACATATTGTATGTGATAAAATACTTGAAAGTAATTGAAAAAGATATTACATTGAACAGGTATATTAGCAAGTTATCAAAACTGAAACATCATAGTAACGATGATTATACGAATGTTAACACTAATAGTTATAACAAACTTTTTACCAAGCTCAGATTCTAAATCTGAGTAACCAGTCAACATGAATAATAATTCGCTAGGGGCAATGTTGTTCTTAGATCTCTAAACCCCAACGATTTCCAGCGTTTTTTTCTTCCTTCTGACCGTGTGCCTAGTGCAATGGACCTCTTCGGTATTTTCCATCAAACATTTGAAATATAATTAAGAGTAATAAAGACACGCGTTATATTGAATGTAATATAGTACATAAGCACTGTGTCAAGAGGAGATGATGGAAAAGGGAATATTTCGATATGACACAAAAAATCAAACTAGGACCCAGCCAGTGGATCAGCACCGAAGAAGCTACACTCTGGTTTTTAAAAAAAGAAGAAAATCTACATTCATGAAATACGATATTGTAGACATTCACATATTTATTAAAGAAAAAATCTGAATATTGCACGTAAACTAGCAAAGATGCGCACAAACATAAACACCTTAGACATAAACACCATAAAACACTGTAACATGCAACATACTATGGCTGAAAAAAGAATAATTACTAGGATTTCAACGTTGCAATTGGAGAATTTGACAATTGCCTCATCTAATAGACCTAAATATTTTTTTTCATCCAATTTTTTTAGTGAGGTTTACAGTTTAGGACAATACCAATAGGGAAAAATTAATAAATTTCTTAGTTGTGATGTTCAACCCAGATGCAAACACATACGGACTATCCACAGAAAGGAAATAGCACCGCGGTATATATCAATATTAATTCAAATCCCAATCTTCTATATTAAAGCAAATACCCTACTTTCTGAATACAAGATTAACGCAAAACCCCACAATAAAAACATCTATATGTATGCATATACACACACACACACACACACAAATACATATATATATATATATATATATATATATATATATATATATATATATATATATATATATATATACATATATACATATATATGTATATATATATATGTATATATATATATCTGTAGAAATTATAGTCATTATTCAATGAAAAAATAGGAGATAAACTAAAACAATAAAACTGATAGAACATCACAAAACATTATCTAGTTTCAGTTACCATACCAGAAACACGTAAAAAACAATTTTGGTAAAATGTTTATGATATTACTTTTCTTGGAGTAGTAACACACAAAATACTTAATAAAACAGATACTCAAACAAAGCTATAGCTGTAATGTTGACCGTTAGAGAATGATAATTACCATAGCAACAAAATAAAGATAAGAATTAAAAAAACACGATCACACCAAAGATATTGAACATAATTGTCGAAAACTCAGGAAATGTAAGCTGTAAAACAAATGTATGTGGTCAGATATGTATAAAAACCGATTTATTCGCACTAGATAACTAATGAGTCTAAATGCTGTAATGAAATGTCTAACTAGCAAATCCTGACCAATCATTAATCATCATTTACACATGAGAAGGACAGAAAACACTTCCAAAATACTACTTAAATCTCAAAGAAATGAACCCAACACTGTTCAAATGAATACAAGTTTAAATGCAGTATATCAAAACAAGTGAATTCAAGCAATGGTTTATATTCTAAGAATGTTTCTACGTATAGAAAGGAAGTTCAGCATAATAAATGTTTAAGACCAACAAAAATTATCCGATATGGAGTTTGGAGTTGGAATGAGAATCAGACATAGGTCCCAATTAATATCAAAAATTCCTGAAAGAAAGATAACCGCACATTTAGAATCAGGGCATATCGAAAATACGAGAAATCACGATTCTTAAAAAGGATTTTTTTTCAAAAAGTTGATCAAATATAAACTATAAAAGAATTAGAAATAAATTACTTGCATATTCAAACGACAGAAACATCAAAACGGTATTGAAGGTTACTTTTAGAGTATTAAAATGATAAGCTATATTGCAACCAATAGAGTAAAAATTACCAATACATTACACAACCATTATTGAATAAATAAAGCATAGATATGAAAATATAGATGTTAACTCATATGGGATAACTGATTTGAAATACACATAACTATATATAAAAAAAAATTATGATGATAAAAGACGGAAAAAAGAATGGAAATTACCTAACGGCTAGAGGATATAACTTTTAGGACTTCGAACTACGCAAAAATAACTCCTACCTAATTGTCAGTGGGAAAAAATTAAGAAATAAAATAAGAAAATGAATAGCTTGAATATGAGACTAAAGAATAAATCAGACTATTTATACAACAGAAAATTGAAAAATATGATAAAAAAAATCAAATTAAATGTGAAATATAATCATTATTCTGAAAAAATAACCAGATTAGCTATGACCATTTAAAAGTAACATTAGCAGCAGCTTCAAAAACATAAATGAATAAGACTCAATAACTATTGCTCGAACAGAAAAACAGAAAAATCAAGACTTAAAGTATATACATATACACATTTATACATATATATATATATGTGTATATATATATATGTATACACACACACACGCGCACACATATATATATATACATATATACACACACACACATATATATATATACATATATATATATATACATATATATATATATATATATATATATATATATATATATATATATATATATATGATGGAATAATGAATTTGCTACATAAACTCGTTCATGTTTCTGTCCAGTTTGGGCTTCTTCAGTTTGGGCTGATTCGATTTATTGGGGAATAAATGTCAAATAATTGTCAAATCAGCGACCTACACTCAAACTCAAGTTTGGATGTTAACGTTCACCTCTCACTTATACCCTTGGAGAAGACATGAATCAATATTTTTATTGCTAAAATAGCAGGAAAGAATTGGTTCTGCATCTTTGGGGAATTAACCAGAAGAAAGAAAACTCTTATTCCTAACCGAAGAGTGAAGCCCCCACCACCTTCATGCAGTTTGAAGCCAATTCTTTCGGCAACCCCTGCAGCCAAGCAGATGCCAATTGGTCAGGCATCCACCCTGGAGCGTTCATGGCTATTTATCTACTTATATATCACTATATTTCCCCCCTCTCTCTCCCTCTCTCCCCCTCTCTCCCCATCTATCTCCCTCTCTCTCCCTCTCTCTCTCTTTCTCTCTCTCTCTATATTTATGAACATATATATATATATATATATATATATATATATATATATATATATATATATATATTGTTAAATACAACGGCTTGATACATCTTGCTAAATTCTGATATTTGCTTTTTGATAATTCACGATTATTTCTAGCACAGTGCTTTCGGTTCATCTATCAGTGGGTTGGTGTGACGCAGCGAGTGGTTAGAGAAGCGAATTCTTAATTTTGAGGAGTTCCAATTGCAAAATGCATTTGAAACATCTAAAGCTTGACTGGAAATTAGTTATCAGTGTTGGATTCCTCCATCATATACATATACATGTGTATACCAAAGAATCGTAGAAATTTGGTCAATCACAATGATTCAAAACCACTGTTCAGCCATGTGAGCTTATCTTATATACAGTGTGATAAGCCTTACATTTCCTTCATGCACAGGAAAAATTGTTTTCATTTTTAGACTTAAAATTGAGACTGTTACAATCATACCTACTTGTCTTCCATTCTACATACTGACAGATGAAGGGACTCACTTTTTTTTACCATTCAAGTATATAAAAGTAATTTTTCCTTTGTTAATTCTGTGAAAATTGCATAGAGTCAATTATTTTATGCTTAATTGATACTAATCATCTATCTTTAATTCTTTCTTTCTCTATTCATCTTCTTTTACTGATGCTCTTCGTAATAACTTTTGGTTATCAAATTCGTATGCAGTCGATTTGCAATATTTTGATCTTCAATAAAATCATTCAGAGAGAGCTTTGCCCCGCGTCTATTTATGACCCCAATCTCTGGCCTTCAGTTAACTAATTTATCTCTATCCAAGAATTTTAATATGTTCAGTTTATCCTCAAGGCATAGGTTACATCTTGATAACTTTCCGATCAATAATCGAATTTCCATCTCTCTCAGGGTTTCGAAAATTGATGGAAAGATCGGTGGTTGTATATATATGAAAAACTTGATGGAATTTTCTATTATTTAATCAAGGTATTTCAGTTGGCTGTCACTATAATTCACACTGTAAGATATCGAACAGTGCACGTTTTTGATAAATTCATTTTTGTTTAGTACTCGACGTGGTTGAGAGGTATCCGATTTTTGTTCACGTTTGAAAGGAAGAGCAGCCTACTTGACCATCGCCAAACATAGTTCAGTTATTGTCTGACTAGCCTGAAAGTCAGACAATAGATGAGCTAGTTCTTTTCTTGTGTGAAGATCTATTGGGGACAGTGTTGCTGACTTTATTTTCTAATTTTCTTCTGAAATTGAATTCTATTTGTTCTTAGCGACTCAAAAAATCTAAAGATATACCAATCCACTATACGTCTAAAATCTGGGAAACGTATTATGTATCATTAGTAAATCAAATGTAACTCTAATTTTAAGCATTAATGTTACTAGATTATTAATCAATCTATCAAAAAGATTATTCATTTCTTAACTGAGAATTAAATGAAAATATCACTTATTTTATCGAAAATAATCTAAATAGCAATTTATGGCATCAGAAAAAAACATCTATTGTACATTTAGATTGGCAACACTCAGCAAGGGTCATAACTCAAATTTCTGTATATCAGTTAATCCATGACGATAATGGATATCACAAATGTTAGCACACATGAAAATTATGTTCTTATGATTCACAGGTGATTTACCACGATGCAAAATAAGTAAAAAGGAATTGGCAAAAACAACAAAGGAGATAGCGAGTGTGGTTGCGAAGTGAGCATATGAAAAGTGAAACGGAATAACTATGAATGGCGACCATGAATAAATCAATATTGATTAAACTCTACTGAGATCAAGATAGACACGACATAGTAATGTAACAAGTATTTTCACATGAGTATGTAGAGATAAAAATGCAACCGTCAGGTATATATCAGATTAATGCAATTGATGAGTAAAAAGTGCACAAGAAAGGAAAAATGGTGAACCATTGATAACTGTGCAAATGACGGCGATTTGACCATACAAATAAAATATTTTATGAACAAACAGAAAAAAATCCCCCACACACCAAAGGAGTGAAAAACACTAGGACAATCGTAATTGTTCAACAGTTATTGACAAATATTTCTCGTCGAAGCCATCTCGAGGCTTCTGATGTATCGACAATTTTCTTTCCATCCATTAAATATCAGAGAATACGGATCTTTGTTGGTACCGTGCACTTCCTGTGATGGTGTTCCTCACAGAGAAATTGACACTTTTTGTACCCACCATCCCTGCTCACATCGTCTGAACAAATGCCAACTCCTACATTGGCTATCGATTGGGAACCAGCAGTTCTCGGGGGCACACGGGCAAATCACAAAGTGAATGACTCACATAGTCTGATCAGAGGACAGTGTAGTGACGCCTTTTCATGTTACTTTGTTGTATCCACATAGACTTCTGGCTGTGTGATGTCAATTCTCATAGAAAGCAGGAAGGAGAGTGTTCCGTATAGTAAAGATAAAAAGACATAGCTGCCGACAGTATTTTGGGGGGAAGGTGACTGCAGTAAAAACGTTTTATCTAATCTGAAATATCATACTGGTACGCAATATATTTTCTCTCTGGATCGATACAGACGGGACTGTTTATCATATTTGTGGACAATGTTATCAAACAGCTATTGTTATCAAAACCAGCCTGCCCTAAACACTTAAAATTCAACTCTTATGAATTAAACATTTTTCCTTTCAAATTAATGAATAAATTTTGTATTCTCTATTATTATTCATTTGCAAATTCTGAAGACGTTGCTTTTTGCCTTTTTTAGGTTCACGTATTTTACTGGTACCTTAATTGAATACCCCTGGCTACAATACACCTGTCCGGCTACTTAAAGGTTATGTATATGACCGTCAACTGGGACAGAGGGGACCAAAAGGCACATTGCCTCAAACCCCTGGATCAGGTCTTACACTCCTATTGAAGAGTTTGTCCTGGAAGCCCATGGTCATATACAGATAAATAGGATCAGACTTTTAGAATTACATAGATAAATGAACGGAAATCAGATCATCATTATTGGGGAAGAAAAGGCAAACTTCACAGTGACCATCGATCGGAAACAGCAGCTCTTTGAGGCACACGAAAAATGAATGGCCTCCGTAATCTGAGCAGAAAACGGGATAGTAACGCTTATTCAGATTACTCTCTGGTACCAACATAGACTACTAGCTCTATGAGGTCACTTCTCACAAAAAGCAGAAAAGAGTGTGTTCCCTCAAATACAGGCAAAAACAGATTGCTACCGACATTATTTTATGAGGACTAAAGTGAAAAAAAAAAATCTGAAATCGGATTTTATTTCTAAATCAACACAGATTTGACACTATTGGTGTCACAGATTTTTTTAAAAGAATATATTCACGCTGACAAAAATCTAATTTTTTTTGAACTTCGAAAAATGCAAAAATAAACAGATTTTATAATGATTGATAGAAAACGAATATTATTTAATTAGATGATGGCTAAAATGCACCGTATCATGTTCACTTGCAAATCAAACACTGTTTCTCTCTGTTAAAATCCACATGAATACTCAACATGTCATCAAGGCGAGAAGTTGGACAATTTGACATTAAATGATAAACCAAACAATGCTGAATTAGCAAAAGATTCCATGGAATTATAAAGCTCGCTTGTTCAATTTTGGTCGTTGTTTTTTTCCAAAAAATAACCGAAGATTGTGGAGATCAGGACAATAGCATTTTTGCCCCAGCAGGAGATTAGTGAAGCCTGTGAAGTTGAAACAGAGCTCTGATGATTTACGGTTTATCTTTATCAACACCTTGGAGATGAGAAATCTGAATAAGAAGAACGAGGGTGGGAGAGATTCACAATCTTTTCCTTCAAGTCTCACTTATTTTGTTAGACTGTGTCATGTCAATAAGAAGCTTTGACAAGCAACACGAGAAATTTACTTCATCTCAGAATTAATCACGACGTTGGATGGACACGGTGTCCTGTGTGAAGAGGAAAACTGGCGACAGGACATAAAGAAAGCCGGTTATCATAATCACAAAATGTTATCCAACGGTTACTGTTATCAAAACCAGCTGCTCCAAAACACTTTTGAATGAACATTTAGAATAATTATCAAATAAAATTTTCGAGTGTTCTGTTATTATTTTTACGAATCACATGGACATTTTATTTCATTTTCCAAGTTGACCCGTTTTAATGGCTACTTGATTGATCATTTGTGGTTGCAATGTTCCGGTTTGACTATTTAGGGGTCACAGAGAGATAAACAGAAATAAAATTTTCGTATTAGATGGCAAGCATTTGGCAGAGCAAGCTCAATCTTCAAAAACAAGACAATCCTAATAATCCTAAAAAGAAGGGTGTATAACAAATGCATCCTCCCAATACTCACTTATGGAGCTGAAACATGGAACCTGACCAAAAGACTGATCTGCAAAATGAGAACCATGCAACGTGCACATGAAAACATTATGCTGGGCCTCTCATGGAGAAACCACAAGACAGCACAGTACATCCGGGAAAAGACAATAGTCAGGGATATCATAGAATCCATTAAAAAGTTCAAATTGCAGTGGGCTGGCCATGTTGCACGAATGGCAGTCAACTGATGGACATCACGACTCACGACATGGATCCCTGGCTGAATGTAAGATGGGGGGACGAGCTTGACAAACCATGATAGAGAAGTGTGGTGAGTCCTAGAGAAGGACTATGTCCAACGACGGATGTTGAAAGACTGAAGATGATGATGATGATGATGATGATGATGATGATGATGATGATGATGATGATGATGATTATTAGATAAATAAATGGATGGAAATCATATCATTTTTATCTGGCTGTGTACAAACAGACTCCACAGTGGTTATCGATTTAAAAAAGCTGCTCTCTGAAACACAACATGGATGGCATACATCGTCTGAACGGAAGGCGGAGGGGAAAATCTTTTTTCTTTTTCTTTCAGATTACTTTGTTGTACTCAAATAGACCTTTGGCTCTATGATGTCAGTTCTTACAAAAAACAAAAAACAAAACAAAACAGGATACATAGTGTTCCCTGAATTACAAATGAAAGCAGATTTCCGTCGTCGTCATTTCATTTGATGACTCTTGTAAAAAGAAAAAGAAATAGCCTAAAATATGATATTAGTAAGCTGTGTATTTTCTTCATGAATGAATACAGAGGGAGACGTTTTTATAATCACGGATAATGCTATCAATGCTTTCCTGTTTATCTGTACATCCACAAGGACTGAGTGTGGCACAAGGCCGCTGGTTTAATGTGGGGATACCATGTACGCTAACGTATGGGCAGGTAACCACCTAAAATGCTCTTAGTCCTTACAACTATTGTCACAAAGACTTGAAAGTTGTGATCGGTGGATTTCAGGACAAACCTTGATCCATTTGGACTTGAATACACGGGCGATACTACGCCTTGTGGGGTAAAATCTTAATCATCTATGGTTCCATATATGTTTCCGTCTCGGCTGAAATTACCAAAACTTCTCTCCTAAAACCAGCGTTCTGTATATCGTTTGTTGTTATCAAAATAATTCTGTTCTAGACGTTTTATTCAAAATGAATTAAACATTTTTCAACAATCCAAGAAAAAAATGTCATAATAATCTTTATGTTTCGTTGTTTATACCAATTTTTTCCGTATGAGTGTGTGTATGTATATATGTTACCGTAAACCAGCAAGAACGGTACATGATAAGCAAAGTTTTTTTTTTCAACCACTTTCTTTAAAATGCTCTTAATGATTGAAAAAAATCTAGCTGATCTCCAACTATATTGTTATGTCTTAGTTTGTTGAAGGCTCAATCAAACATTCTTACAGGAAAGACGAGGGGAGAAACATTTTTCTTGAGATTACCAATCAAAAGGTCATTCCCCTTATAAATCTATTTGCAAATTTCACAATATTAATTTGATACAAAGGAAGTGATTTGACGTCGAGCATAATCGCCAGCGAAAGTGACCTTTAAATTCGATCATATAACAAGAAGTTATTAACAGATTATTTTAATTTATAACAATAAATCAGAACTGTTCCAAGTTTTATATCCTTTCCTTAATATCACCAGTCGCTTATTGTGAACTAAAAGACTGCTCGAAAGTGATCATAACAGACGGCTTCTTCTATGTATATGAATTTTTCACAGTCCGAATTGTCTAAAAATGTCGAGAATAGTGTAAACTTAACAGCTGGACATGGAATCATTTGGACAAGTTTGTCACGGCATCAAATATAGAATAAACAAGCTCTGAAACATCTAATACTTCGTAGCAGTAGCAATAATATTAGAAAAGAAAATACAACACGATTCGCTGCACTGTAGACAACAGGCTTCGCTTTATTCGCACGTAGAATCGAAGTGGGAAGAGGGATTGAACAAGTGACAAGGTTTCCCGATTACCAATAATCTGATCAACCCTCCCCCCGCCTCAAACACACAAATATACAGGGATGAGGTTACGTGTGTGCAAATGTTCCTTGGGCCAAATCCTGATGATGTTTCATTAATTGGTCATATGTTGGGTCTGCCATTAACTAAATCATGTCACTGGATATGAGAAATGTCTACTTTGATCACATCTACAATAACCTTGCCTCCTTTGTCAAGCCATGCTGCTGAATATATTACGGTCATTTTGAGATTGGAATCCATGAACAAATACGTTGCGTTTCAAAATATCGAAATGTTCATTTGCAAGGGAGAGGGAATGAAAACACAACTCTCTGCAAACAAATATAACAAAAAAAAAACAGGATCAAGAAGCAACATATACTTTGAATTATTTCAAATGATTTATACGAAACAGTTCGTACCTTTTTATATTAACTTGATAGGAAAGATGCTGGAATAGAACAACTCTTTATTTCATCTGTTCATCTATTCTAAAGACTCTCTCTTTCTGTATATGTTGAGGGAAGCAACTTGGTGTATGATGTGGAGAAATCAACTTCAAGGTTAGTAGGGAAAAAATTGTCAAATCCTTCAGTTTGAAATGTTGGTAGCAAATCAACTCGAAGAAAGACTCCAAGTCTAATTAGTTTTCTTAATGATGATAAAAGGTATTTTGAATGCACTCTGAGATAAAAAAAAAAAACGACCCAACGGATTTAATATTCACATGGTTGAACACTCAATAAAAGTGACACGAACAGCAAATCATGTCTGTAGCAATACTTACTGATCCCCCTTCGTTATATATATTTTATTGATAACTCAAGTGAGTAATCCCTGTTTTCACAAAAATGAAATGTGTAGTATAAAGTAACATCCATATACAATAAATTATGTGAAATACCAAACTGCATGTATGACATAGGCAATGATTTAAAATCATACCAGAAAGGATGGTGATGTTTGATCAACACTGCTGGGTGCGATGACAATATCACTCTTTTGCTTTCT